>MKYO02021010.1:262747-390589 GCA_002013955.2 Citrus medica | reverse complement strand
ATCCTAAGTTGACAAAATGTATATTTCGTCCACCAAATCATTACTAGCTGTTTAAATAGGATAACGCCAGAGGGGTAATTTAGTTTTTTAATATGATACAAGTGATAATTTAAGGATATACAAGTAATAATAAAATAATTTAAGGGTATACAAATGATAATTTTTTTTTTACTTTAATTTAAATTTCAAGAGTAAAATCGTCAATTTACTATAATTCCGTTAACTTTCAAACGACAGTTAACAGTTTGGTGGTCAGCAAATAGCTTTTGTCAATTTAGGGTAGACAATTGATACACACTCAAAGTGTTTTAATATTTTTTTATAACAGAGCAACTATAGGATATACAATTAATAATTTCCCTAAAAAATAAATAGAAAGAAGACAAAATTAATTATAACATCATACCGTATAAAAGAAAAAAAAATAATCAACTAACATTTCACCACCATACCCTATTATAATTTTATTTGTCTTCCCTAAGTTTATTAATAATTTTTCTTTGTGATTAAGATAAATTTTGGGGTTTGATATTTTAAAAATGAAACATCCTCTACCTCTTATTTTTATCATATATTTGAACTGAAGAATTTGACACAATTGCAATAAAATAACTATAAAATTCTATGGTGTTATAGTGTTAAATAAAAACTTAGTATCATTTTTCAATTAATATATAATACTCTATGGTTTTGATGTTATTTTTTCAATTGTTATGGGAGTACTACTGTACTAGGACTCTTTATTATTTTTCTAAATTAATAAGATTATCCTTTGAGGATAAACAATTAGTTATTGTATTTTATAACAACTGCGAATTAAATTACGTCTTCCAAATTAAGCTAAGCTGAAAAGCTAAGCTGAATATGATCAAAGCACTCTAAAATTAGCATTTAATAGGTGAGATTTGTCATCTTCATCCAAACTTTTGCAAACTTTTTAAATTTGGCGCTTATGATTTATGCATATCGCACGCATTTAGGTTGTTCCATTGTAGTGTTATATAAATAATATAAGCTTTCGTTATTATTGTTGTACACGGACTGCGGAATCAAGCACACCAAATAATCACAAAAAAATAAATGATACAGAATTTAATATGGTTTGGCAATATACCTACATCCACGGGAACAAGAGAAAAAAATTGTATAACTAATAATTATTGGAGCACAAAATTTGAGTAAAGAAATCTCATTTCTACAATTGAAAGAAAAAACCTCTCGGTTACAAACACTCTCCAATTGCTCACTCTCTCAACAACTCTTCACTTGAATTGTTGCTCTCAATTTTGGGATGATTTCAAATGAAGAATTACCCCTCTATTTATAGAAAATCAATGGAAATATTGCACCCACTCCTTTGCAATTTGTCTTAAGTGATTCTTTGGCCAATTTATTAAGTTTATTGACAAATTATCCAATCTTTGCCAATTTATCAAGTTTTTTAAAAATTTTCAATCTTTGGCCAAAAAATCTTCATTTGACTTCAACAATAATTGCATATAAGTCTGATTGTGCGGAATCAATTCTGCTGCCTAAGTATATAGGTTTTTAACTGTCGTCTACAAGTAATAATTTGTTATTAATACACAATGAAAAGAGACCTTCCCCAATTCTTTTGCTTTACAGATAATTGTACTAGTTAATTGATTATTAAATGCAGGTGATTCTCAAATTTTAACAAAAAAAACATAAATTTAATTCTAGTTCACAAAAGAGGTTAATAGTTTGATTCAGTTCAGGTGGGCAAGGTAAGAGAGAGAAGCATAAGGTATTATTTGATTATTGTGGTTAAGATGACCTTTCCCAGTCTTTTTTGTTGGGAAATTGATGAGTGAAGCAAACACGTAACTAAAGTGAAATTGGAAGAAAATAAAGAATAAACACAAAAGAGGACACCAGGAAATTATGTGGTTCGGCTTTTAACCTCGTCCATGGGCGAAGACAGAAGAAAAATATTTTACTAGTAAAAATGAGTTACAAGTATTATAGTATTTTAACTCACTACCCAAAACCCCAATACACTCAAACTCTCAAATCACTAAACAATAGCTTTTATGATTTAAGCTCTACAAAACTCTTTGCTTTGCAAGCATTGCTTCTCACACTTTGGAATTTGAAAAAGAAAAGAAGAATTCGATGAATAAAATGAGGGAAATGCCATTCTATTTACAGCAATCAAATGGCTATTGTGTACTATTATTTATTATTTATTATGTTTTTTCTTCTTCCCTGTACGACGCAACACCAATTTTTTCTTCCTTATTTTTCTTTTTCTTCTTCCTTTTTTGTCTTCTTTCCTTTTTCTTTGCTCTTGCAGTGGAGATTAGATTGAGAACGAACCAATCTCCACACCATCTTTTCTGTTTCACCTCTGTCATGTTGCTTACGTCTTTACTAGGCCACAAGAGGATTTACTCCATATAAACTTATCAGTATTTATCAGCTTGGTCAAAACATCTGCAAGGTTCTCGTTCGTACGAATTTTCTGCAAATCCACACTTCCATCTTCCACTACTTTTCGAACGAAGTGATACTATACCCTTATGTGTTTTGTCTTGGAATGAAATGCTAGATTCCTTGCAATGTGCAAGGCACTCTGACTATTACAAAACACAGAAATTTTCTCTTGTTTGTGCCTGAGCTCCTCCATTAACCTTTGTATCCAAATAACTTCCTTGCAAGGTTGTGTAGCTGCCATGTATTATGTTTCTGTTGTAGATAGAGTCACAACAGTCTGCAGTTTCGAAACTCAACTTACAACTCCTCCTACAAGTGTAAACACATAGTCAGTTGTGGATTTTCTTTTATTAAGATCTCTTGCAAAATTTGAATACACATAGCCCCTAATAGTAAACTCTGATCCTCCATAGTATAATACAACATATGAGGTTCCTCTGATATATCTCAAGATCCTCTTCACAACTATCCAATGCTCTCTACCAGGATTCGTCATGTATCGACTGACTGCTCCCACTACTTGTGCAATGTCCGGTCTAGTACATATTATAACGAACATCAAACTTCCCACTGTTAACGCATACGGTACTCGAGACATCTTCTTCCTCTCTATTTCATGGCTAGGACACATACTTGAGGATAATTTGCAAGTAATATGAAGTGAGGTAGAAATTGACTTACAATCGTGCATGTTGAAGTGCCGCAGGATTTTCTTCAAGTAGTTCTTCTAAGAAAGCCAAATCTTCCTGTTATTTTTGTCTCAATGAATTTACATCCCTAGAATCTTGTTTGCTAGTCCCAAGTCCTTCATTTCAAACTCACTAGCCAATTGTACTTTCAATTCCTAAATTCGATCTTTGTTGGGGTCTGCTACCAACATGTCATCCACGTACAACAACAAAATGATGAAATCATTATCTTCAAAACTCTTGTAATATGCACAATGATCTAAACTGAATTTGTTATATCCAAGGCTCACGATGAAGGAATCAAATCTCTTATACCAACACTTCGACACCTGTTTGAGACCGTATAGAAATTTGTTCAACCTGCAAACCAAGTTCTCCTTCCACTTTTCAGCAAAACCTTCTAGTTGGAGCATATAAATTTCTTCTTCAAGTTCTCCATAAAGAAATGCAATTTTCACATATAATTGCTCTAGATGTAGGTCAAATGTAGCACATATCGTCAAGATTATTTTGACTGGTGTGAGTCGAACCACCGGAGAAAATATTTCGTTGAAGTCAATACCTTATTTCTAAGCATATCTCTTCACCTCTAATCTTGAACAATACTGCTCTACTTGGTTATTGCCATCACGTTTGATCTTGTAGACCCGTACAAGTTCTCATGTCTTGTTCTTGTGTAGAAAAGCCTCAATTTCTTCATGCATTGTTGTCATCCATAAAGCAACATCTGAGCTGTTTAAGGCTTCATGAAAAATTGATGGCTCTTCATCCTCTGTTAGAAGACAGCATGCGATATTGATCTTTGTGACATACTCCAAGTGCCACGATGGCAGTTGTCTTTCACGAGTTGACCGATGAATTTTTGAAGTCTCGCGCTCGACTGGTACTTGTTCCTCGTGCTTTGGTGTTGCTTCAGAAGAATATGAATCTTTTAGATTATTTTCTACATATACCGACACGGTCTCTGACTTTTCTTTTTCAGTGCTATTATTTTCATATCTCATTTGCAATTGATCTTCTACAAAGATAATATCTTTATTGATGATAATTTTGTGGGCAGTGGGATCCCACAAACGATACTCTTTTACTCTATCAGCATATCCCAAAAAGATATATCTTCTACATTTTACATCCAGCTTTACTCTTTCTTGGGCATTGTACATCACGTACACAGGACATCCAAATGCATGTAGGTAAGAGTAATCTGCTGGCTTTCCAGTCCACATCTCCATCGCTGTCTTTAGCCCAATTGCTGTGGATGGTAACCGATTTACTATATAACAAGCAGTTTTGGCTGCTTCTGCCCATAATGAATCAGGTGGACCCGCAATCCTCAATATAGCTCTTATTTATTTATGTAAGATTCTGTTCATCTGCTCTGCCACTTCATTTTGTTGAGGAGTATATGCCACCATGAACTACCTTTGAATACCTTCTTGCTTACAAAAAGTAAAAAACTCACCGTCTATATACTCTCCACCATTATTTGTCCTTAAGCACTTGATCTTTTTTCCGGATTCAAGTTTAACCCGCACTTTATATTCCTTGAACACTAGAAACACATATGACTTTTTTTCTTGATTGGATACACCCAACATCTTCTGAAATAATCATCAATGAAAGTCATTATGTACTTTGCACCTCTCATGGATATGTCTCGTGATTCTCAAACATCAGAGTAAACCAAGTCTAGAATGCATTTACTTCTAACGATAGATCTATACTGAACTTTAATCTATACTGCTTACTTGTAACACAATACTCACAAAATGGTAAGCTTACCGATTTGAGCCCCAGAAGCAATTTTCGCTCAAAGAGAATATTCAAATATTGTTCTGACATGTGGCCGAGTTTGAGATGCCACATCATCGTTGATTCTTCTCTGTTTGACGCAACACACACATCAGCTTCCTGTAGTATTTTCCCTTTAAGCATGAACAGATTAGCACCAATCTTTTCTGCCTTTATCAATACAAGCGCGCCTCTAGTAATCTTCATGACCTCATTTTCAACATGAGTTTTGCACCCATGACTATCTATTTGTCTCAGAGACAATAGATTCTTCTTCAGACCTTTGACATGTCGTACCTCCTCAATTGTACGAATTGTACCATCAAATATTTTGATTTTGGTAGTACCAATACCAACAATCTCCAAGGCATGATCATCTCTCATATATACAGATCCTCCTAAGATAGGTTCATATGTGTGGAACTATTCTCTCCGAGAGGTCATGTGCCAGTTAGCTCCTAAGTCTATAAGCCATACGCCAGATAACTGTTTTCTGTCTTCTGAAATGTTGTTGCCTTATTGTAGAGAATTTTGTCATTATCTGAGGTACTTGCTATACACCCTTGAGCATTTGATGACTTAGGTTCTTTGTTATCTGTTCTTTGTTATCTATTCTCTTCTGGTTGTTTCAATACTCTTTCTTGACGTGTCCTTTCTTGTTGCAATTGACGTGTCCTTTCTTGTTGCAATTGTAGTACTTTTGAATTTTGATCTACCATGATTGTGACTCTCACTATGGCCACATTCCATTGATCTCCCTCTCGTCACCGCTAGCGCCTCCGCTTGCTGCGAACTTGCTTGTCTATTTTCTTTATTTTTTCGCTTGCTCTCCTCATTTAATATAAAGACTGCAACGTCATCGAAAACCAAACTGTTTGCTGGATTGTTGTTCGTCAGGTTCATGATGAGTTGATTATACGAATCTAGTAGACTTTGAAGTAGAAGCTCTGCACATTCATTTTCCTCTATTTTATGACCCAATGTTGTTAGGTGTGAAAATAAAGTTTTTAAGGTGTTGTATGGTCGGTCACCGATGTAGATTCCGCCATTCAAAGAGTATATAGTTTCCTCTTCAAGAAGATTTTGTTGTGTTGTGGCTTTGCGTCATATAATTTTGTGAGAGTATCTCATATTTCCTTCGCTGTCTTTTTCTCCTCCACACTGGATAACACCCCATCTGCAAGTGCCGGGTGTAAATCAGCAATGACATTGCTGTCCATCTCATTCCACTTGTCATCATCAGTTATCTCCGTAGACCTTTCTCCAATTGCTGCCAAGCAATTATTTTTCCTTAGAATTGCCCTCATCTTCATTTTCCACAACGAGAAATTATTCCTATTGAACTTCTCAATTTCATATTTTGCCGCAATTTTGTTGATAAATACCGCAGACAAGCTAGTATACCACCTTGAATAATTGTGAGTATGTGTAAGAATGGACACTAGAAAAGTTTCCGAGATAGACTGGAGGGGTCACAATGGTCCCACTTAAAACCCAGACTCCTTAAGCTCTTATTGCCTTTATGACAGAACTTTCTTAGACATGTACAAAATCACACAATTGCTCTACTCACACCACTATTCCTTCCTTTGCACCATAAAATTCTTGAATCGCTCTCACCGTTTCTCGTGAACAGTACTGTATACATGAATAGTATCATATATGAATATTGTCGTTTACGTGAACAATACCATATACGTAAATAGTATCGTATACGCGAACAATACCCCTTACGTGAACAATACTCGACTAAAAAAAAAAGACAACCAATAGCTCTGATACCACTGTTGGAAAATTGATGGGTGAAGCAGACACGCAACTAAAATGAAATTAGAAGAAAATAAAGAACAAGCACAAAAAATGACATCAGGAAATTACGTAGTTCGACTTTTAACCTATGTCCACGGGTGAAGACAGAAAGAAAATATTTTACTAGTGAAAATGAGTTACAAATATTGTAGTATTTTAACTTACTACCCAAAACCCTAATACACTCAAACTCTCAAATTATTAAACAAGAATTTTTATTATTTAAGCTCTACAAAACTCTTTGTTTTGCGGGAATTGCTTCTTACACTCTGGAATTTGAAAAAAAAAGAAGAATTGGATGAATAAAATGGAGGAAACGCCTCTCTATTTATAGCAATCAAATGACTATTGTGCACTATTATTTTATTATTTATTATTTTTATTTTTCTTCCCTCCGCCGCGCGGCGCCATTTTTTTTCGTCCTTCTTTTTCTTTTTTTCCTTCCTCTTTTATCTTCTTTCCTTTTTTTTTCTTTGCTTTTGCGGTGGGGTATTGACATTTTACATGTGACAGCGCAAACTACTGGAGCACCCAATGGCTAGCGGATCAAATGCCGTGGAGTACCAAATACTGGGGTCGTGTAAGTCCATTCTCCCTTCACATGATCTAAGTATTTATTTGTAAATAACAATGCTATAAACTAACTAACCCATTCTTACAATCACACAGAAACAAAGAGAGATGGAAACCCACTCGGATTCAGCGCCAATGAATGGTGGAAATGGCGCACACAGTTACAGCAAGAACTCTTTCTACCAGGTATCTACTGTTTTTTTCTTTTCCAGGTGGAATATTAACCTGCAATTTCTATATTATAAGTATTTAACAAGATTTAATTCGAAACGGCTGAATTAATTGATGAGTTTTGTTTGTTGTTCCTTTCACATTTTACAGAAGCAATTTGCAGACCTTGTTAAAGACAAAATCGTAGAGGTCATTTCAGCAAAATTGGATGTAAAATCTCTATGTTCTGTTTCGAGCGTCCCATTTACTTTTGCTGATTTGGGATGTTCAGTTGGCCCAAATACTGTAATTGCCATGCAAAATTTTATGGAAGCCATCAAACTCAAGTACCAAGACCAGGGCCCTGCTCATTCTCAAATATTGCCCCAATTCCAAGTTTTCTTTAACGATCAAGTATTGAACGATTTCAACACCCTCTTCAGATCTCTTCCCCAAGACAGGCAATATTTTGCTGCCGGCGTGGCGGGTTCTTACTGCGGCCGGTTATTCCCGGAGTCTTCAATCCATTTCGTTTATTCGTCCACTGCACTTCACTGGCTCTCCAGGGTACCCGAAGAGTTGGGGGATAGAAATTCTGCGGCATGGAACAAGGGGAGGATACATTATACAAGTGCCCCGGATGAAGTGATTAAAGCTTATTCAGCTCATTTTGCCAAGGACATGCAGATATTTTTTGATGCTAGAGCTAAAGAGATTGTATCCGGAGGAATGATGGTGCTAATTATTCCGGCTTCAGACGATAAGCTGCCCCGCTCTCAGGATGCATTTGGTATTACGTTCAATTGCATGGCATCTAGCCTCATGGATATGGTCAAATTGGTGAGTCATTTTCATCAAATTCTTTTATTTTACCCAAAGCACGCTGGAAAAATTTAGTTAAAGATCCATTTTGAACTTGAATATGTGTCTTTTTGTTAGTTGTTGTTTAAGTTACATAGCCAAACAATCCAGCTCTTTTTTTTTTTTTCCTTTTTTTCAGGGAATAATAGCTGAAGATGAAGTGGATTCCTTCAACATACCAATGTACTGTCCATGTCCAAATGAAATGGAAGAGGTGATAGAGAAAAATGGAAATTTCAACATCGAGAAGATGGAGTCACTGTTAGCAGCATCGGCCCTTAAAGGGCGGCCAATAAATATACCAGGATGGGTGGCGCATATAAGGGCCGCTATGGAAGGAAATTTTACAAGGCATTTTGGAAGCGAAAATATTGTTGATGAAATATTTCAGCGGTTGACTGAAAAGTTCATCGCGCTTTCTGAAGGGCTTGAAGGAACCAGAAAGTTCTCAACATCACTTTTGCTTGTTTTAAAGCGTAAATGAAACTGTTTTCAATCAATTTATCTTTAATTGCTTTGTTCTTGCTTCTTGGCTCTTGCTAATACCCTTTCTTTCTTTTTTTTTTTGAAAAAAACAAATGTGCTTCAATTTGGTTCAGAGAAAGTGGTTATATTCTCTTGAGTGCCAAACATTTTAAAACCAGAAATCTCTATCTCTAATATATATATATATTTTTTTGTCCCTTCGTTTTATTATGTTCAAGAAGGATAGCCAAAAGTGACATGGAAGCTGCGTCTATTTTTCTTCACTATATGGGATGAAATTATGCAATAATAACTAATAATAGGACATAAATGCCTAGATCCTCGTGGTATTTTCAAAAATTAATAAAAAGTATCCCTCCCCTTACTTTCACTTCCCACCTCCTCTTCCCGAAGGTCTTCAAAACTTGAGAGCATTTTGGGATTTGGTGTCAATTTTTTTTAATTTTTTTTTAAAGTTTTTTAATATGAAATAGATAATCATTTCTGGTAATGAGATTAACCAATCTGTCGTTCTAGCTGAAAGGCCGGATCAATATGCCGGGTTATATAAATTACGTAAAGAGTTGCAACTGAGACAATGTTCAACAAACATTTTTCATAAGAGACTACGGATGAGAGCATGTAGGACTTGAAAAGATTAATGACAAAATGGTATCATTTATTACTCAATGGAGGCGTTCAGAGGGGAAGGAGAAGAACACAAAAATGAAAACTCAATGGGGCAATTAAGTATCATTTTAATTGCTATACATCGTAACCACTGACAGTATCACTCCCGTGTCTTTTCGGGAAAATTCTATAAAGGAAAATTCACAAACGAGACTCATTCATTAAAAATTTAGTTTTGAAATACCGATCTCTAAATTCGAATAAGCTTTAAATATTTCATGGACACGCTTACAATTTACAAATGCCATACGGTTTGGCTTCTCATTCCTGTTCATGGAGCACTTTCGTCTGACAAAGCATAAAAACCAACACGCTGTTACCATTTATTATATAAATACATTCATGCTCAAGTTCTTAAAGATTTTGTACAGAATTTGTCACATACAATTCAATGCTTTATATAGGAGGGGACGACACAACCATACTTCCTCAATACATACGCAAACCCTGACGGAACTGTTGCTCTAGAGCTGGAAAAGCATTTTGACAAAGCATAAAAACCAACACGCTGTTACCATTTATTATATAAATACATGCATGCTCAAGTTCTTAAAAGAGTTTTGTACAGAATTTGTCACATACAATTCAATGCTTTATACAGGAGGGGACGACACAACCATACTTCCTCAATACATACGCAAACCCTGACGGAACTGTTGCTCTAGAGCTGGAAAAGCATTCCCAATACTTGTTTTATCCTTCTTGATTTCAACTAGCCTGTCGTAAACACACCACGGAAAGCTAAGAAAATGATCCCGATTCATGCCCTGATTGTAGCAACCCCAGTAATCAGGGTGATAAGTGACATGGTACCAAGCCGATGCTTTTGCATATGCATCATCCTCAGTATCTGAGCCGCTTTTCTCTTTGAACCAGGCTCTAGCTTCTTTCCTCAAGGCCCTCACTGCCATTCCAATTGCTTCTGCATCTCTTCTCTTGGTGAAAGATTTCGACATTTTCATGATACTGCCAGTGAGTATTTCAGCTTCTGTTTTGATGCCGTAATAGTCCATCAGATTTCCCAGTTTGTAATCATAATTGCCTTTGTGATAGATAGCATCATCGATGTGATCCTCAAACCCATCAACTTCCATGTCAGGGTCATAAGATCTCCTTGCCACTTCCTTTGTGAACAACCTAATACAGCTTGTATGTGGCGCAATGTCCTTCACCGCTCGGAAGAGCTTTCCTATCACATTTTGTGACTCATAAGTGGGTTTGTCAGGCTTTTCCATGAAATCTGGATATTCTTTAACATATAAGTGTGGTGGTATCTCAGCAGGTACACCGGTTTTTGGAAAGTCAACTGCAATTGAAAATTTCTCCGCTAGTTGTAAGCAGGGCTCACTTCTTGCTTTACGAGGCTCCCGATCTGCAAAAACAGTGTGAGCATTTGCAATGATCCCCAAACTGTCATTCACTATGTAGTTGGTGAAGTACTCCTCTACGTCCTGAACCAAGGAAATCACGTTCTCATGAGGAAAATAACTGAAGAAATATATCTCACAGCTTGTACTCTTTGCATAGCATTAAAAAATTGCATACAAATTGGATTTCCAATTGTCATTCCGATATCTACATGCATACAAAAATGCATCTCAATCAGTCTTTGGATTCAAGGATTTCCAAATGTCATTTCCCCTTTCTTATTGGTACGAAGATTATACTGTATGCCGGTATTTTAAGGATAGTAATAACGAATTTTGGCGTATACAAATTGGAAAAGAACAAGCTGCAAAATCTCCTGAAAGATACAACGTTTGAAAGTGTAATACCTCAATTTGAACATCATGATCTAACTGCATACTTTGTGCTGGAGTATAATCCATTGGTGGATCTTGCTGTGGTGGAATCAATTCATCGTCCCAACAGACAAAGTAGATATCTCCATCCAAATCACTTCCAGAACATTCATTGGGATGGGGTCTAATATTTCAATAGTTTGAAAATCAGTACAGCGCAAAATTTATAAGCAGTTGGACATCACTTTGTTATAGATTTTACAAAGTCAAAAGAGCGGGAAATATTAACACATGAAAGAATTAAAGCTTGTAGAGAGCATATAAACAAAGTAAATTTCATTAACCTAAATGAAATGCATAGTGAATCAATATATTTTTGCAGCTGTGAAAATTCCTTGAGTAGTTGAGCTAAATTAGATCGACTTATGAGCAAACATTCATATGATCCAGGAAAAAGAAAACAGAAGTAAAAATGGGAGAAAAGGGTACAAATGTTTGTCCAAGTGCATTTCAAATTGCTGCATTCGCAAATATCAGGAGACGAGCACCCCTAACTGAGTAAAGCACCCAATTATCGTTTGTCTTTATATCAAGATTAAATACCATATGATATTTCTGGTTAGACATGCACTTATTCATTTGACAGATTAATACCATCTTAAAACATGCAAGGAGTTTCAAAGTTTCAATGAACCAGAAAAATATTACCTTGTCCGCAGTGTCAGAAACTCTAGTGAGATTCACTTCCAACTGGACTATCGCACACGTAAGCATTCTCACCATCCTTATGAAATTTCATTCATTTCTCCATAATACCGCTTAGTATTTTCTAAAGTGCTTGTTTAATATTTTCTAAAGTGCTTGTTTAAGAGGCCTGGGAAACAATATATGGTCAACTAGAAACCTGAAGCCTCAAGTTTTGTTGGGTTGTCAACTATATTGACTACATATATATATAAGTGCTTTTATTTTTTTCAAGTTATATTAAAGTTATTTACTAGATTGGCAATATATATTTAAATGCACGTTATTGACCCACATATGACATGTAACAACTATGTTTAGATACATAGCAAGCGAATCTGGGTAATGCATGTGAAGAATTTAATTCATACCACAATGAATCTGGGTAATGCATGTGAAGAATTCAATTCATACCACCACAATGAATCTGGGTAACGCATGTGAAGAATTCAATTCATACCACAATATTCTAGGTTTCAGTATTGTAAGGATGTACCTCATTCCTTTCTGTGGAAACACAACGCAGTCCACCATATGATGCAAAGCGGGCACATTTACAGCCTTTAAAACACGTACATCACCTGGATGCAAACAAGGGTTTTTAGCAACAACCACCAGTCCCTGAACAATAAAGCGCTGCCGTGATCTGCTGCTGCTAAATAAGGAAGATTCACCATGCAACTGCCTATATCCAGCACCGGAAATTTGCACAAACACCTGCCCGTAATTTAAGGTTCTGGTTTCATCTAGACATCCCATCATAGATCTTCCATTTGGAATAAATATCCTTGTTTTAGTCCGCAATTCCAGCAATTTGGATGCCCGGAATGTTTGGAGCATCATAGAAAGGAATGGTTCAGCATCTGGCTTATAACCACAGATGAGCAGTTCCTTGAGAATGTTTGTATTTTCTCCTGGAGACATCAGCTCCAAAGCCTCCTGTGCCTTTAAGGGATCTGTTAAGATAGCATCCAGTTGACGTACAGCTTCTCTTTGTTTCTTCTCAAAAATTTCATCCCAAATTCCGAGGGTAGATAAAAGAGAAATCAACTGACGGTTCAGAAAACAAGGCTGATATTTGCTCCAAGCCAAAACATCCAGTTTCGTGAGTTCAGATTCATATTTGCGCATACTGTCCCTCAATGACAATTTTTTTGATGAAGTTGGATCAGTAGCCACCACGCCTTTGTATCCACCATATCGAATCTGAAAGGCAGATGGAGGATTATCTTTGAGGCCACATTTTGAGGCCACTTTCCTAGCAAATTCAGCAGAAACTTTGCCAATACCATCAGAGAATACATATTTAGTTTTGCCTATTTCAATCTTTACATCAGGAATGATCTCAAATTCATCCATGTGAACACTAAGAGTTTCTTTTGATGAACTGAAGGACTGACCTAGCCTGGCAGCATATTTTGCCACATTTCTTATTTCACGAAAATTGCCCATCCACTCCCTTATCTCTGCAGCTGTGAGCCCATATCTTGACGCAAACATCCAAGCAGAACTTTCTCGCAACTGACTCGATGAGAAGGCAAGAAATTCAAACTTTCTATCACCAATAAGTATGCCATTACGAAGAGTGGAAAGAATCCTTGTGTAAATTCTTGTTCTTGTAATATCAGTTGCAGAAGATCCCCGTGGAGATAAATCCGTTGAGTGAATTTTATCCAAATCCTCATCAATAAAAGAAATGCGAAGAAAATTGTCAATATCTCTCTTGAAGTGTCGCAGCACGCGATTTGATACATTAATCTCAGGACCACAAAAGTAAACTCTAGAAGGTGTTACTTGAACTCGGTGTACATACACCAAACCATCATCCAAAGATATGGCAGGCGAGCTAGGCTTACTTCTAGATGTCATATGTTTTCTGTACTGATCAGTGAGCCACCTAGAAGGTTCATAGCAACATTCTTTTAAATGATATAGTTTGTCTAAAGCATGTTCAATGCAACTTATGCTCACAGGTGCTCTGTATGGATCAACCAACCGGTAGAAGTTAGAATCAAGCAGTGGCCCAGCAACACACCCGTTTTGAACCAACAGGTTAATCTTAAACAAGATCTCATATGGCAAGGCAATTCCATCCGGAGGACCGACAATGGGGACTAGATCCAGACTGCGAGAATAAGCAGAACCTGTCTCCAAAACAAATCTATCTTCACTTTCTTTATAATAAGCAAAATTTTCCTTAAAATCTGGAAGTTCAAGCCTGTATGGCAGCTCCATACATAATCCAGTAGACTGCCCAATGAAGTTTGATGGCGTAAAATCCGTTGTCCTGACCCATTGATCATCAGGAACTTCCTTAAAGAAGTTAAATACAGGACTTTCATACAGGAGATCTGGAGAGCGTATACCTTTCTGGAAAATCCGAGGAGCGCCAAGTAACTAATCACAGAAATCCAAAAAGAATTATTTGCAGTTAGTAAGCTAACAAATACTCATCAAAAACATGTTTAGTCTAAGCATGATGTCAACTTCTGACTCTCATGAATGTTGATCATTGGATTCTGCCATCTGTATATTTCCAAAAAAATTTCAATTTCAGTGTGCGGTCTCAGGTTTGAAATGTAAACACCATATTTATTAATCAACCATACTGAAATTTCCTTATGTTAAAAGAACTGATATTTTCTAAATTTACCAAAATGCTTTATCAAATAAAGAAGTATTGAAAAGTAAAATTTCACAGAATTGAAATATATTGAATTTTCAAGGCAGAGAGAATCCGAGGAACTCTCATTACCAATCCACACCCTAATTTTTTCTTTGACAAGCATGTTCAATCACCGCTCGTCAATAACAATGAAGGAGACAACTGGAACAGATCCAACCAATGGTAGAACGACCTCTTTTTACCAAAAGCAAGCATGCATCTACTGAGTTGTAAATTGGAAAATCAACGAAAAGTCAGCATTCATAGCATAGAACGAGCAAAATTTTCAACCACACAATACAAAAAATAAAATCTTAATGTCCAAGATTAGTGATGAGAGCATATATTAGCAGACTTCCCATATTGATGAAAAGTATTAAAGCAACCTGAATCAGAAGATACTTGGCCATTTGCCAACGAGGACAGTGCAGCTCAATCTCCCAAATGTTCTCATAATCAAGCTCAAGCCTGTATTCCTCTCCTAGATGAGAAAGTAGAAAATTTATCTTTCGCATTCCAAATCCAAAATTCACTGTAACATTCACCCCTCTCCAGAGAACAGCAAACTTTTCATTTGAGATCTTACAGCCAAAATGCAGTTCTATGTTTTCCATGGTATGCATAAAAGTTCTTGGCCTTGGCACAGTATCTTGCTCCATTCTGCGAGCTTTGAGATATGACCTCCCATACCATAGTTTTTCTGTTCGGCAAGCCAATGAGATGATAGTGTCAGCAGCTTCCTTCGTTGTGAATTGCACAATAGCATATAATCTTCCAGCCCCATTTTTCGGAGGCCTCAACTTAAGAGCATAAACAGTTCCTCCACCTGTCTTTGACTCAAGAAAGTCCTTAACTGCTTCTGCTGTCACACCAGCAGGGAATCCAAACACCTGAATTGTCTTACCCATGAACCAAAGAATTTCTGCACTTGTATCATACGTAATACAAGAAGTCAGTCTTTGCAAGTATAAGGGTCCCTATTTGTACACATAATACTTTAGAAAACATAACATCATCATTGGCATATCAAAAATGTTGTCATTAACCTAAACTTCAATCATTCCACATCTGTCAAGGCAGCAAAATTGTCATGACCCAACCCAGATGTGGCAAGATATTATCCGTTTTGAGCCTTAACAAGGTCCGTACGGTTTTATTTTTGAGGCACCCATAACCCCAAAATGCGTCTTGTCAATTAAGATGTGGATCACCCCTTATAAACCCAGCACGGAAGTGTTTACCCACACCCTTCCTCAGGGACTTAGCGTGAGGTTTACCCCAAAGTTTTGTTTCTAGGGCACCCATACACCCCAAAAGGCGTCTTGTCAGTTAAGGTGAAAATCAATGCTATAAAACCCAGCATCTCTCCTGTGTTTTGTCGATGTGGGATTTGCATAAGCTCTCGTGTGCTTTGTCGATGTGTGACTTGTATGGGGTGTTACAAAAATCATTAAAAAAGAAAATGAACATCAAAGTGATCCAAATTAACCTTCCCGGCTAAAGAAAATCAATTTATGTCAATCAGCTCTGTCTTTTATGGATAACGTTCATTGATTACAGAAACAAAGCCCTTCTTCGGAAAGCCAAACCCACATTTAAAATTGAAACAACAAATTTTGTCTCTATCATTTCATGCATACTGAAACCCACCAAGGGTTCACTTTCACTAAAACCAGAAACTTCATTTAACGAGCCAATGTCACTAGAGAAACCAAATAAAAAAAATACATGAACAACACGTAAAAAATTAAAAATAAAAACAGAAAATGATAGTCAAGCAAGACTATTTGCAAGAGTGATACAAGGTTTTGCGAGTCAAGAACCAAAAAAAAATAATAATAATAACCATTTTGTGACTCAACTACAACATCAGAAACAGCAAATAAAATCCCATTAAAAAAAATTAAAAACAACCCATGTTTCAGTTTTAAGCTTTTAGCACAGAGAAGAAAAGAAACAAAGAGAGAAAGAAACTCACAGGAGATAACGCAGAATCTGAAACGGAATTAGAAGAGTACAAGTGAAGTGAAGAGTTTGTTCTTGTTCATCGTCAATGGCTAGTCAATTTTCATTTTAGTTTTTACGCTCTTTACTTTAATTGCCACTTCCTCTCAGTCAGCTAATAAGTGATGATTTTGATTCCCTCCTTCGCGGATTTTTCTCATTACATTAAATCTGCTTACGTGTATTGCTGACGTTGCAAATAGCAGCATGTTTTCTAATTTCTATTGTTTTCTATTTTAACTTTTAAGCTAAAATTTCACTTTTTAACAATAAAACTACGAACGAACAAAGATGATATTATGTGCAAGAAAAAAATTAGTATACAGTAAATAATTGATAAATAAAATTTTAAAAAATATATTATACAAAAGATTTTTTTATTTTTTATAAATTTTATATTAAACTTTATACTATGTTCAATATATATATATATATATTATTTAATTGCGAAATGAATTTGACAACCATAGTAGTATAGAGCTAATGATTATCCGCCACATCACGTTACCTCTGATGGCGTGGATGGATGCTACTGGCCCTCTTGTAAATGAATCTGTGATACCGTTTACAGCTAAGTGAAACACTTCCCAGACGGTAGTAAAAAACACAGGTCCGTGCCTTTTTCGTTGCCTGGGTTTTGGTATTTTCTTCGGATTTAAGGTTTCTCTCACGTGTGGGGACCACAAAAGCCTTTTGTAAAAGCCCGATTCTGATTTTAAAAAGAGAAGTTTTTGTTGAAAAATATGTCACCGGTTTTCACGCGTTTATTTCCTAAGGTACTGCCTTTTGGACTCGACTAGCTTACAGAATCTGTAAGGTACAGAATGCAGCATCAGCCGTTGGATGTGGTTGGATGTGGAGTGAGAAACTAAACAATAGAAAATTGGATGGTGGGATGACGGGAGATGTTTGTTACAGAAACTGTACCATAGACAGGTCCGTGCCTTTTTCTTTTTCATTTAATTAAAATCTAGGAAGTAGACAAAGCATTGGAAAAAAAAAAAGTCTGTCCCGTGGAAGATGAGTTGCTCTCAAGTGTTGTAGGCTTTTTTTTTTTTTTAATTGACGTGTTGTAGGTTAAAGTTATAAATATTGTGGAAAAAATTTAATAGTATAAAAAAATTAATTTTTAAGGGTTTGTATGAATTTAATAAGAAACTTTTTTTTTTGGGGTAAAATTATATGGAAAGATGATTAATTTTAGAATTTTTTTATAATGCTGTATGAATTTTTATAGTATTGATAATTGGTCATTATGGATCGATTCTTGGCTTTAAATGTTTTAATCTTTACTTTTTTTTAATTTAATAGATAAATAAGTAATTACTTAACAATTAATGGATGATATTCAAGTTCGTAGATATAATTTATTTTTTTATAATTTGATATATATTTTCTAAATCACCTATAAAATTAAAAATTAAATATGGAAATATACAAATTAATTTAGATGCATAAATAAAAATTTGGATTATACAATCTTATGTCATTTATAATTGGACCAATATAATTTTGTTGAGGAAGAAATTATAATAAGAGGATAAACTACGATTCAGTCATTTTAATATTAGAATACATAATTTTAAAAAGAAAATATAAAAATTCCAATAGACTACAACCTATATATTTGTTGTTATTTGCTCTTTAAAGAATACGGTAAACAGGTTTAGCAATTAGTAAGTTGAAATCTTAAGTAATTGAAAATAAAATATTATCTTAACTAATTTTGAATTTTATTAATTATTGATTAAATGTAACGATACATAATTATTGATGGTAGATGTATATCTTATCAATTAAACCTAGGGTATTTTAAAAAATAATATTTAAAGGGGGGTATTATAAAAATGTTTTAAAGGGTGTGTTAAAAAAAGCTTCGCTCTCGGTTAAAAAGCGTGGTTGATTTGAGCCCATCCGGACACATGCTTTGTGACTTTTGAGACATAATGATAAAAACAACATAGGCCATTACTGGCCCTCTTGTAAATGAATCTGTGATACCGTTTACAGCTAAGTGAATCTGGCCCACTTTGGACAGCTTTTCATCGACTTGCGTCGGAAGGATTTGCGGACAGCCACAGATTCTCACATTCAACAACAGCACATGTAATAATGTCGGGGTTAAGGTTGTTTAGAGTCACAGTATGTAATGAGCAAAAACAAGCCATTTTCAAATGGATTGGAAACCGGGAATGCAAGAAGTCATGAGATAGGAACTCTTAATATCGCAATAATTTTGTTTAGGGGAACAAGAAAATGTTGCTCTATATAACAATAAGTCTGTTAGCCCAAACAAGAATTTGTTAAGAAGCAATTAACTTGTGAGGAACAATATATTCGACGTTATTTACAATTTTGTTGTTGCAATCGGCACAAAATGTAGTTGAATGTGGCAGTAAATAAGAAGTAATTGAATTACTAACTCTATAACGTTAATGAAAGAAAAAAAAATAGAATGAAAGGATAGGAAGTACAGCTAGGAATTTAGGGGTGTTCGTAATGCAGCCTAATCCACTCAATCCATCCGATCCATAAAAATTCGATCATAAAAAATCTAATACATGCCTTGATGAATTGGACTGTATTAAAAATTTTAAAATCTGCAATCGGTGAATTGGACTGAAATTATTTTCATAAATCGGTAAATTGGGGGTAATTAATTTAAAAATACTAAAACTTGTAGTTGTGGCATCACTCGTAAACAAATATGTTAAAATGTAGTAAAAGTAACACCACAATATATATTATCAAAACAAATAGGAAATAAAAATAATTAAATAATTGAATCATTAAAAAAACAAATATAACTGCATAAAAAGTGCAACAAAAAAAAATCAACAAATTGTAGAGTGGACAGAGTGAAAAAATTTTTAATCTACAAAATAGTAAATTGGATGTAGATCGTAACAAATTCACACCCGACCTGTAGTCTGTAGACATATAGATTAAATTTTAATTGAATTTCATTGATTCGTGATTTGGATTAGATTAAAAATTGGTAATCCACTAAAACATAGATCAAATTCAGAACATTTGATCCACGATCACTCCTATTGGAGTTCACGGTAGCTGAAAAAACCCGTTCATGCTCTGTTCTATGCCTATCACCATAGATATGGCTTCAATTAATGTATATCTCCGAAAATGGGTGCTTGATTAATGCTTGAATGACCATATGCCCAACATCTCTGAATTTGCTTCCTTGATTCATCCATGACCTCATTTGGACTGAAATCAATACGGACAAGTATAAGTGATCGATTTCACAGTTCAGTTCAACCCTCTTTGAATTGCAAGTGACCATAAATTAAATGGTGCAGCAAATTTAATTGGAAAAAAAATTAAATGGCAAGTTTAATATGTGGAAATACTACAAGCATATGTGTAATTTCTAAAAGATGCTAATACTGTAGTTCTTAGTACTTGGAATTCGAAAACTAAGTTGCAATGTCGAGATAACAAATATACCATATAAGTTCCACATACATAATAAAAAGTCGTACTTTGGTTAAAAATTCATTTAGTTTTTATATTTTAACATTATATTATTTTGGTAAAAACTTATTTAGTTCTTATATTTTAAGGTTAATATCCGTTTTATTTTTATTTTTTTAAAAATACATCAAAACATCTATGGTGTTAAATTATTAATACCTCTGTACTTTTTGTTTCTTTTAACTTGTTTTTCCAATATTACCCTCTCAGAATAATTTTTTTGGACATTAATATAAAAAAAATTAATTAACAATTTAATCATAAAAAATAAAGTAGAAACAAAAAGAATATATGTTATTTTTTGTGAAACACTTTGTTGATGAGTTAATATATTAATATTTTATTAATGTAAAAAATCAATAATTTAATATTTTTTTAAATACTAATTTTTCTGGGCACATGTGAACTTCCAAAAAAATTAATATATACTTTTTATTGTTATTCTATTTTGGGGGTTAAATTAGTAATTTAATTTTTTTATTAATGTAAAAAAAATATGATTGTAAGAGGATAACATAATAAAAACAAGTAAAAAGTAATGGTAAGAGTGTTAATAATTTAATAAGTTATTTTGAAATATTTTTAAAAGAATAAGAACTAAATAAGTATTAACTTTAAATTATAATGATTAAATGAGCTTTTACCGTCGTACTTCCCCGACATTCTATTATATCCTAGAAAACTAGGAATACTTAACAAAATACACTGCAGGTAGTTCATATTTGTGAATAACTAAATGTTCTTAGTTTTCTTTGATGTCATTGTTTTAATCCAACAGAGAGATATGCCAGCGATGGACTTTATTATATTAGTTGGCAAACTTGCAATATTACTTTTCTGGTTCCTAATTTTGAACACGTCCATTATAAAACTTTATAACGCTCGAGCTACTGTGAAACTGACTGTTATGCATTCGAAGATATTTCAGTACATGGACTTACAAAAAAAATATATAAAAATTTTTTTTTTCTAATTTTGAACACGTCCATTATAAAACTTAATAACGCTCGAGCTACTGTAAAACTGACTGTTATGCATTCGAAGATATTTCAGTACATGGACTTACAAAAAAAATATATAAAATTTTTTTTAAAAAATCTTTACATCACTGAACTGTTGATAAATAATCCCTAAACCATTTTAAAAATTAAAAACTAATGCCATGTACTTCACAATTTTGCCATTTTCTATACGAAATCTAATTTCCCACCAGCTATATTAAGAACAATTGGTTATTCAGAATTTCAAATTCAAACTACACTTGCCTTAAATTGGTGTATTTGGTATTGTTTTTTAAATGGTATTTTTATTTTTATTTTATAAACTAGAAATAATTAGTTTTTAGTAAAAATAAAAATATGATTGGTTGATTGTTTTTAAACTAGTGTTTGAAAATCAAAAAGTGAAAATGTGTTTGGTTGTTTGTCTAGAAAAATGAAAAGAATGAATGAGAGTGAGAAAAAAAATGTATTATAATGAAAAAATTGTAATAAATTAAATTTTTTAATCATTATATATTTTATTTTTTTATTTGTAATTGTAAATTTTTTATTTTATAAAAATGAGATAAAATATTTTTTAGAGAATATTAATTTTTTAAAAATGACTAAAATAATAAATTACCAGTATAGAAAAAAGAAAAAATAATTAAAATGTATTACACAGTAAATATTAGTCATGAGGTCCACAAGACAAGTGATGTGATTTTTTTTTTTTTTAGATTGTGTAAGTGGGATTTGTGGGACCAATTTAAAGAATGAAAATTAAAAAACATCAACACCTTAGGGTGCGTTTGGTGATAATTTTTTAACTAGTGTTTTCAGTTTTTATTTTAGAGAAAGAGAATGATATTTTTAAAAATGAAAATTTATTTGGTAGTATGGTTTCAAAACATCATATGAAAATGAAAATAGTAAAAATATGTTTGGTTGTTTGTCTGAAAATTTAGAAAATAATAAAAATACATTTGATTGTTTATATGAAAATATAGATTTTTTTTAGAATATTTTATGAAATAATTTTCTTCAATATATTTATACATATTGTCTTTTAGTATTATAATTTTTAATCAAAATGAAATCAAATTTTATACAACAATAATAATTTTCAGAAAACCCTCTTATATTTTATTAAGTTTAAGAAATTAAATTAAAATAATAAATGTAGAATTAATTAGCATAACAAATAAAAAAACCATATTACAATTATATTGATTATAAACATTTAAATAGTTCATTTGTATTAATTATATTTTACAACACAAAATATAAAGAACGAAAGAGTACATAATATTTGCATTCAAAACAAGCCTAAATATCTACATTTATTTCTTTCAACATGAAGGGCATCACCTACAAATAAAAAAATAAAAAAAAAGCTATAGGATATTTAATAATGATAATAACATCTGAAATTCAAATATATAACAAATAAAAATTAACATACGTGTTATGTTGTGTATAATCATGCCACAATGCTCTTGGAATCAATTATACAAAATTTAAATGCACAATAAACAAAAACTACAAAATTAAAAAAAAAAAGTATTTGGATCTTGTTACTTGATACAGTGAGGAAGAAGAAGAAGGCCCTGTTCAGCGGTACGATGAAGAAAAAGAAGATAAGATAGTAGAATTATAAAAGTGGCTGCTTTTCTAAAGAAAAAGATGAGTTGAAAATGTGGAAGTAAAATTGAATGAAGAATCTTCTCAACAAAAAAAAAATTTGAATAAAGAATTAATAAAATAATATTTAATAAATGAGAGTGATGAATTCGGAATAACTTTTTATCTTGCCTTTTTTTATGTTGTTCTCCAACAACTCAAGAATGTTATAATTTGGCGTTCTTAAGTTTTCTTTACAAAAGTTAAAAAACAAAAATATTTTGTTCTCTATTTTTTTTACTGTTTATAAAAAAATGGTTTAACCAAACATATTTTGTATTTTTCATTTCTAAAAAACAAAAAACAAAAACTATCAACAAAACGTTACCAAATGCACCCTTATTCTCCACTTTTTATTTTGTAAAATTAGGGAATGAGAACAAATCATTCTCCATTGGAATCAAATACTATTTCAAAACAAAGTGAACCAAACAAATTTTACAGTTATTCATTTTTTGAAAACGAAAAACAACAAATAAAAACAGTACCGAACGCAATCCTTCACTTCGTTTCGTTCTATAGTACCACGAGGAACTGCAACTCACCGCTATCCACCCACTTTACTGTTCCCCAAAACTCACATCCCTCCCCGACGATTGTCCAAATACCCAATTCCCAGTCAGTGTTTACTTACAGACCCATAAAATGAATAACGAAGGTTGCAACGGGTTGGGATAAATTCCTTATCTTCTTTCTGAGGAAGTGTCCTATAAGCGCGAAAGAGTCCCACGCCCGCAAGTCGCACCACTTATTTGTAATATAGGCACATTTATGTAGATAACATATAAAAAATATACATATATAAATTCATTTGATAATGCTATATTTACTTAATACTGTCAGTACCACGATCCAAAAGTGACAAATGCCAGCAAAATTGCAGATGGAATAATTCAGAGGACATTTTGGGGGGGGAAAAATAATGAAATTAAACAGCTTACTACTATCTTAATCTCAAACCTCAACTGCAAGAGTAGATATCCGCATCTAAAGACAATACTTGATAAATTACTCACAATCACAATCACAATCACTACAGCTTACCACATGAAGTGTAGTAAATCTATAAGATGAACCCTCAAAACTGAAACCAAAGGTCAACTACAGCAGCATCTCGGCAATTTGAACAGCATTGAGTGCAGCTCCTTTGCGAACTTGATCTCCACAGACAAAAATATCCAACCTGCTTGAAATATCCATGTTAGTGTGAAGGTTTGTAACTAAAACTTAAAACATTCGATTGAGAGGCCAAGATCATTAGTCCATTACCCATGATTCCCATCCTGAGAAACATCACGGCGGATCCTGCCAACTGCCACGTCATCTTTGTTTGATACCTCCAATGGTGTGGGAAAGTGATTGGACGCCCGATCATCAATGACAACTACCCCAGGTGCATTCTTCAGAATATCCCTTGCTGTGTCCTGGAAATACAACAAATTTATCATGTCAGAACCAATAACAAGAAGAACAAACCTCACCAAAATTATTTTAGTCAACAGGAAAAATTCACTGCATTCATATGATTCATTCTTATGTTACTTTTATTATGCTCAAAACAGAAGCCAGGGTGTCAAGAATATCTTTTTTTATAGTTTACTAACAGATGCAATAGCAACAAGCACGAAAATACTAATCATACAAGACATAGAAGAAAAATGAACAGCAGAGGACAGAACATGGGGTAAATGTAAATCATCTAAAAGGAACACTACACATGACATAAGAAGAAAAAGGACTTCTGCATATAATATTTAATAAATATTTTCTCCTTGTTAGTCCAGGTAAAAAGAACCTATCCATATTTCATTTAAAGTTCTTTTTTTTTTAAAGGTTAATAGCTTTATAATACAAGCTGTTTACCCAAAAATGAAATCCTTTAAGTTTTGAGCAGCTTGGGGCCTTATGATGCATTTGGAGAAGTCCTGGCTTCTATTTATCTCTTAAGCTTTTGTTCAGTAACGCTATTTGTCCTGTATCTTTTTGTTCAAGTAAATAAAAGAAAGATCTTAGCCAAAAAAATAGAATTACTGCCAGTCCACCATATTACCAAATAATCAAACAGAATAATCATATGCATGAATGCTAGAGAAAATGAGGAAGTGCCCCTAACAGAAAGCGGTAACAAATATATCATAATTCAAAAACCCTAAAGTACCCTTGCATGCTTGGTAGCTGTTGTTATCTGTTTATTTAGGCGAGAGAGAGAGAGAGAGAGAGAGGAGAGAAAAGAAACTCTCAAGACTGCAGTCAAACTACTCGGAGTAAATTTCAGTGTCAAGAAAGACAAATTCTTATCCTACGACGAGGACATTTTCTTCCAATTTGACCAAGAAGGATTAAAAAATTCCACTTTGGATGGAGAATATATACAGCCCAAAACTTAAGCAAAAGTGGTCACATTATGTACCATGCCCATTAGAAATCAAAAAAGAAAGGATCACTACTGCTTCGTTGTTCAGTAAATTAATAGCCTAATGGGAAAAGGACATACAAAGTAACATAAACGAGAAATTGAATAGAAACTAGCAATAATACAGAAAACAAAAAAAAGATGATCAAGAATCAAAACACAAACAAGAACCAATCCAGCACAAATAACGAAGAAAAAGGGAGCCTTCAAAGCTTGTTAGAAGTGGAAGGCCAAATACATCAGTTCATATATAAACAATAAACCTTTAAGTGATATTTTTCTAATTCTTGATATTCCCTATGAGAGGAAAGAAAAAATTTATTTTAAAAAAAAAGCTTCTAAAAAAATTTGATTGAATTAACTTGAAGCATTAATGTACTCAACAATTGTGATATTACCTCATCAAGAGGCTTCTCAAATTGAAGATTCACACTCTCAGCATGTGCACGCATGACAGGAACTCGTATGCATGTGGCAGTCACTCTAACATCCTTGTCAGTCTACAAAAATAGAATAGAAAAGAAACTTAAACAAGGTGTCTAGACAAAACATACTTGCACCCCAGTCCACCAAAGAAATTCTAATAAAAGTCCTTCTAATTACATGAACAAGGTGAAACAAAAAAATTCATTTTATAACTTACCCAGATTTTTCTTGTCTCTTTTACCATTTTCATCTCTTCTTCATTGTACCCATTTTCAAGAACAGGTGCATTGTGTGAGAACAAATTGAAAGCATACTGCAAAAGTTGAAAATTTCCAAAAGGTTACCTCAGAAAACATACAAGTTTTAGGGGTTGTTGGATGCAAGGATAATAGTACCTGTTGTGAAAAGATTTTACAAGTTGGAGGTTTTCCTTCCAGCACCTTAAAAAATAAAAAAGATGAAAAGTTAACTTAAACAGATAAAAATAAAATATAATTATAAGCTACCCGCAAATTATATGCAATAAGTTAATGAGGAGGCGATAGATTATAGAAACCTCACGAGTTTGCAGCTCAAGTTCTTCCATTGCAGCAGCACCAGCACCACTAGCAGCCTGATATGTACTTACCACCATACGTGTAACCTGCAATAATCACAATCCCATAGTATCAGTCATTCCAATTCAAAAAACTCAACTTGTAGATTTTACAAAATGTTTTAGCTTCTGCTTAACTTGCCCACTTATTTTACTCGATAGCTACTGATTTCATCAATTAAGTCAATTCATTTAACTATAAAGTTATCAAATTTCAATCCTTAAGGCCTTTATCAATGAAATCACTACATACCTTAGCACGGCGATGGAGAGGCGTGGCAGCCATCAAGCAAATGATAGTAGAACAATTAGGATTAGCAATCAAAGCACCTTTCCCCATTCCAACTTTAATCCCACTCATGGCTTCAGGATTCACTTCAGGAATCACAAGCGGCACATTCTCCACCATCCTAAAAGCCGAGCTATTATCCACAACAATGCTCCCTTTTTCGACAGCAATAGGCCCAAACTTCTTACTGATCGACCCACCAGCACTAAACAGCGCGATATCAACGCCATCAAAGCTATCCTCCGTCAGCTCTTCGACCGTGTACGCTTTGTCTTGGAAGCTGAGTTGCTTCCCAGCAGAACGCTTGGAGGCCAGCATTTTGATCGAACGGTAAGGGAAGTCGCGATCGGAGAGGACGGAGAGGAACTCTTGGCCGACGGCGCCAGTCACGCCGACGACCGCCACGGAGGGTGCCGATTCTTGGTAGGACATTCGGACTCTTGTGAACATGGGTTTGGTTCTGGGTTTGTTGGCGGGCAGTTTGGATATGAAGTGGGTCTGTGTTTGATGTGACGAGAAAGTCGCCATGTTTGCTGCGGCGGCGGATGGCGGCTAGTGAGGTTTTGAGTTTGATAGTTGGAAACAGATATGGGGTTTTTGGTTGCTTCAAAGATCGTCTGTGGGGTATGAATCGGAGTTATTTGTAACGTGATCTTAATGTATGTATGCAAGTGAATTGTAGTTGTTAAATTGTTGGCTGCCGCAATATCCTCTCAGTTTGAGTTTTTTACTAGGGTTTTAGAGGTTAAGCAAGGTGATCGATACATGACAAGGGATGGGATAATAACAACTGAGTCCCACGTCTTTTATGTTTTCTCAAATAAGAGCATAGATTTTTCATGCGTGTCAAATAGATACCCAAAACAGCGAGACTATGCAACCACGACCAGATGGATGGCAACAGCCATCTATATATGTTTTAGGTGTTGAAGGTCACAAGAAGTACATATGGGCAACCTCTCAAATTACGAGTAGTTTCCTTCGTGTGAGTGTGTGACTGAATGTAATAATCAGCACTTTTCAATTCTGTGTGGCATTCATCGTTTCAATTATATATGAATTCTCCATAAGACCAGCGTATAAGTACACTTATTTATTTATTTTTTTCATTTTTGTCCTCTTAATTTACTGGATGCAATGCCAGGAAACTAAGTAAAAAGTTGGAACTAGAGGTTTACTTTGTTTAAATTAGTAATATTTAGAGATAACATTCTTATAAGATGGATCCGTCTTGATACGTTTAGCGAGATGCATCTTCCAACTGTGGCACTGTAACATCTTGGACAGCAACGAGCTTAGCTCGACCACCGTACTCTTCTGGCAGTACTTCTTCACCAATGTCCTTTACAAAATTCTTCATTTCTTCTTCGTTAGTCACAATCACAATCTGCATTTATCATAGGGAAATAAGCCGAATTAAGGATCGCAGAATATAGTCCTGATCGGTAACTTCAATACTGACTCCATAGAGTATAGAAACATAGAATCTACACCTATTATATTCAAAATACATGTTGGAAGTAAACTTAATTTTATAACACGAAGGAGACAAGTTGCATTTTTCCATGTGTACTCAACCATTTTTCTACTTGAGGCAATGTTTTTGGACCATTATGACTTTTAACAATAAGACGTACCTTTTCAAGTGTTGCCTTCTCAAGGAAACGAGAAACCATCCTCCAAACACTGACAAAGAATCCGGGCATATGTAAGATGTACAATTTTGCTAAGCGTTCAGGATAGTAAGCCTGCATGGACAACAACATAAATATTTATGATCAGTGCAGGTTAAAAAATCACGGCACATTGGCACATTGGCACATTGATAAGCTCTAGTCTATTACCTAGTGCTGAACTTCACTCTTTCTTTCAAAATGATTCAATGCCTTAAATTGGATAGCTTTAAGTCCATGTAATATTTATGATCAGTGCAGGTTAAAAAATCACGGCACATTGGCACATTGATAAGCTCTAGTCTATTACCTAGTGCGAACTTCACTCTTTCTTTCAAAATGATTCAATGCCTTAAATTGGATAGCTTTAAGTCCATATATCTCTAATCATACTAATATTATGACTTTTTTCCATCATGCAGAATTTGGACATGAAAGGCTAGCATTGAAAGAAATTAATAAATAAAATGAAGGATGAGGAGATGTATCAACCAATGTTCACTGAGAGGAAATGGTTTGCTTTCTTCATTTCAAAGAAAGACGAAAATATATTTGCGCTCATTATCATAACCACTAACATAAAAGAATGATCATTCAGAAAGAGAAGACATCTACTCCATATGAAAAGGAAAATTATGCAAGGGAAAACTATGTCCTTCATGGCAAGGGAAGGAACTTTTGCTCAAATCCCTTGAAAAGAATGAACTGAGCGAGCTAGATCAGCAAGGAACAAATTTGGCCAAATACAATCTGCATTGGGTAGAAGGGGCAACAAGACTCTCGATGTTGGAAACCAACCACGCTTCGAAAGAAAAATTTGTTATCACAGATAGGATTGTGCCATGAACGAGTAGTCTGATAGACCAAAGCAATATAACTCATAGGTGTATGAACTCTGCCTCTGATTCCTAATAAGATTTGACGAAGTTAAGATGTCATTTACTAAAGTAATAGCTCTCTATCATATATGCCAACAGATTTCTTGTCAAAAAGGGACTAAAAATAATTAAAAAGAAAGAATTACCTGTAAAAATTGAAATCCAGTAATCATTCCACGTACATCAACGTTCTTGTGTGAAATTTGTCGCAGATCAAGAATGGCAGTCAACTTTTCATTTCCAACTTCACTTCCTCTAAAGGAACTAAAACAGACACAAGAAAGCACCACATAAAATGATTCCTACACATCTATATTTCAAATAAAATTATACAAATTTATAAACGTGGCTCAAAAGAACTCCAACCACAGGCATAAAAAATTTTCTTACTTTCAAACGCATTTTCTCTCATATTGATATATATAACTATGCCAAGTAAACATAAAACAATGGCTCTTAAGTGTAAACAACCATCTCCAACAGAGAACAGTTAGGCTGTTATTAGCATGCAACATAGCATAAGATTTCCTGACAAGATAGGACAAAAATAATATGATGGAATAAGATATCACACTAACATCACATAGCAGTGGAATATCCCACCCACTGGATTTCTAATCACGCCATAGCTGAATATATCTTAGCTCATATCAACTTCATATCCCATGTAATGATCACCCTAAACAAAGTGTAAGATCATTGACAAACCTATCCCACCCTTATCTAGCACACCAAAACATACCCGCACATGTTTCATTGTTGATCCAGGCATGCAGATGGTCCGAGATTCACCATAGGTCAATTTGTAGAAAGATTTTTGAAAAATTTACTGAAATTGGCTAATACCTTGCAATTGTTTTGTCTAGCAGGTGGACCACAAATTCTGCACCAAGAGACAAGCAAAATGAATCAAATATTCACCAAGCAGTTGTTCTTATAAATGGAGGCTGGTCAATTTATTTTCACGCACTTCAGTCTTTTATGAAGCTGATTCTCAGCATGATGATAATACAAAATAATGTAGACTGCCCCATAACTAATATATCTAGCCTAAGGTAGGTAATACTTTTTTTTTTATCTGAAATCCAATTAAATATGGATTCAATTAAAACTTGAATATGATTCCGTTTTTTTTTTAGTTGAAATATCTTAAAAGTAACGTTTTGACATAATTATCCTTGTAAATATTACTAACAAAGTAAAATAATGTCTAAAAAAGCAAACAAAAAATATAAAAGGGTTTACTATAAAATAAGTATTTTTATTTTAAGATGGTACAAGTTAGATAAATAACTTTCTTCATTCACAAATATGGCTAAGAATAAGTTTTAAGTAAGAAAACAAGTACAATAAATAAATTTCCCAGTGACTAACATTAAGTCATTTTTAGATTTCAATAAGAAAAGAAACTATCCCTTACTAGAACAATAAATTGGTTCATTAGGATGATAACAATAACAGTAAGAAATTTCTCACCATGAGTAACATAACATTAAGTGAAAATACAAAATTTAAAAACAAAAATACAGAAATAAAATAGAAACATTTTTGAGAGTGAAATTCTTAGATTTAGTCAATACTGGTCACCCCTGGGCATCAATATGCTCCACCACGTGAGGTACGATGAACCATCATATGTTATTTTGATTTTAGCTTTGGTATATTAGGTGTCTGCATTTTGCCAAAAAATATTTTAAAAGGACTTCAAAGTTTCACCATGAGAGTATACAAAAATCAGTTGATCATACTGCAGCAAATAGGAATTTTGGAGAAAAACTGATTAAAGCGGATTTAGGGATACCACAATTCTCCTGAACAATTATAGGATGGGATCAACAAAATGAAGAACTAATGTGGGAGCAAAAATATTAAAACAACCTAGTAAGACCTCTATCTAATAAGTTTAAGTGAGGTAGAAACTCAGTTCGGGTTATTTCATCTTTGTTCGCAAAAGGCCAGCAGTACATCCAGATAAAAGCAACAATTATAAGATCAACCGAATGAATGATCAGGCCCACCATACCATAAATTATTGGCCAATCCTATTGTAAATCTGCCTACCATAGTTCAACACGATTAGTCCTTCCTAACAACCACAAGCTGTGAAATTTTCTTGTCAAACTACTTCTTTGATTAGATGTATTCCACATGCCTAACCCATTCACATAGAAAAAAAATTGCATCGAGAAAACTACCCATAGAAAAAGTTAGCGATGATTTCGATGATGGCGATGCAACGACCGCAACAGTGTTGCATTTTGATAGTAATATCTCGAAACTCCTAAATAACTAAACAACTTGAAATATTAATGCAGTCCCGGAGTCCAAAAGAAAATAAATAAAATCTAGAATGTAAAACAATTGATGATCCCATGAGTCATGGACTAGAAACCAAATGATAAGAGTCCAAACAAACCGTTCATCGACTAGAAACCAAGTGATAAAGTCCAAACAAACTGTCGAACTCAACATAAGCTTATGCTCTCATGGCACAGTCATGAGATATTAAGATGGCCCATAAGGCTCTAATAATTTATAGGGTTCTTTCACCGATTAAACCAGTTTCTGATAATTAAGCATAACCACAAGTTATAAAACAAATGAATGGATGAACTGCAAGGAAAAAAAGAAAAGAAAGCAAAATAGAAATCCAACGGTCAATTACTCTTAAACTGGAGAGGATCCTTAGAAGGAAAATGCTTTCTAACTTGTATAACCAGCAGTGGTAATCCATCTTTGGTCAAGCCCTGCAAAAAAATCTTCCTTGGCTCCAATTCATCGGGAACCTCGGAGTCAGCAATGAAGCCATTTGGCACCATAGTAGCCCTCCACTTCTGCCACTGAACAAACATCCTTGCCGCCTTCTCAGAGTCCATCGACCTTGCAATCAAGAACCTCATCAATGTCGGATCCCCATATTTCTACAAAAACGGAAACAAACTCGTTAAACTTGCTGACCGAACCGGGATTAACTCAACACATTGTGACTGTAGATCGGTAAATCACCCCAGTGGAAGAACCGAGCTTTTGAACTGAGTTTCTCATCTGGGTCAGTGCAATTTCTCGATGATTCTCCTTCTCCATACTTTAGCCTTTTTTTTTCTTTCTATGTGTTTCAGAGAATAAAAAAGATGGGCAAAACTCAAAGCAAGATGAAAGAGGAGACTCTATGGGATGGAATATGGATGGAGACACAGCTTCCAGAGGTTTATTGAATTTATTGGATGTTGGTTAGTTAGTTGTTAGAAGAAATGAAGAGAGAGAAGAAAATACCGTATGCGCGAAGGAGAGAGAAAAAGAGAGACACCGATATAAAATGGGAAAAGTGAAGTTGACACTAAAGAAAAGTTTTGACTCTTGAGGCAAAGAGACGTGAGAGACCGGCTGCTGTGCTGGTAGACCATCAAACTACTAAAATATGGAAACAAAAAAAAAATAGAAATAAAAAATTGCTTACTTTTCAGCTTCCACTTCCAAGACGTGAAAAATTTAGAAGCAGACAAATCTCACACGAATGAGCCGCAAAAACGGAGAAAAAGAAACCATGCGACTGGGAATCATTGAAACATCGGGTGACCTAAGAAATTATTTTCTAATTGAAATGAACACCAATTTTATCATTAAACAACAATAATTTGGTATTTAGTGTAGTAATAGTTCATATTATAAGTGCCAAAAAAAATATATATCATTTAAACCGTACTGCATGTTTAAAGAAAATGATAAAAATTTTTATATTACTCAGAATTTGGATTTAAGAATATAAAAAAAGTGATAAAACAAAAATTACATGATAATTTATGTTAAATATTACCAATAAGCAACACGTGATTGTTAACAAAAATCATATGTCAACAGTTTAAATACGGACAAAAATCGTTAACAAATCCAACGAAGTGGAATGAAATAAAAGAACGAACGGTGGAGATTGAGATTTGAAATTATAGATCTCTCGTCAAATTTGCTTTCTTCGATCTATAAATACAAGTCAAAAGAATTGAGAAAATGACTATTTCTTACTATTTTTTTCACTTGTTAAAAGGAAACACTAAATCCAAATTTAAGAAAAATTTAAAAACAAAAGCGTTAAATGTGTCATCACAAATACATGCTCAAGTCAAATTTGTGTAATATATACTCGAAGAACAAAAAGAAATCTCAATTTATTGAAATCAAAATTCTTCTTAATAGTATTAAAAGTATTTTTGAACCTTCACATATTTTTAATAATAATGATAGGGTTACAAATAGATTAGTGTGTACTGACTGATTTGGCGGTGAAGAGCTGGTCAAAAGGTGATAACAATTATTTTTTTAGTTATGTGGACCCAATAATTTTATACAACTAATCTTCTTATAACACATCAATTTATATACATTTTTTAAAAGTAGTTATGCCTCTATTTTTAATATAACATGAATTGTATTGTTTATTTCATCAAATATTAATTGATTAATTTATCAATTTATCGTACACAACTCTATGTAAAAAGAGTCGTACTATGAGTTTGGTAATTTTAATTAGGTTCCAACTATGTTGGAACTATTTTACGGTAAAACATTACTGATGACCGTATGATCATAAAAATAAATATTAAATATGCACTTAATATTATAACCTTATGGTCATCATCCATGCCCTGCGGTGGAGCAACTCCACCATAGCTATTGGCTTTAATCAGCGTGAATAGTTATCGAATCTCACCAATGATCGAAGGCATATATCCAAAAATTGTCGGTTAGTTCAGCTCTCAGGGATGGCAAGCTACCAAGAATTCGTCGCATTATAAAGCATACAAATCGTCAATTCAAAATCAAAATATACTGCCAGTTTCTTCATCAACAAAGCTCCTTTTTTTCTTTTTTCCTTTTTTTTAAACAACTAAACTCATTTAATTGTGCAGTAATATCGAAAGATTATGCCATGTTCGAACTCAAATCATTTGAACGTTTGATGATGGAAGGGTAACAACATCAGCATACAATAACGTTCATCCAATGATAAGTTACAAATAACTTCACCTTGAAAAGAAAAAAAGAACAATAATAGAAGCACTAAGAGTGATAATGTGGGCTTGCATTGAAAACCCGCAATTTTTTTTCAAAAACTTTTTGTCTCTTTATTTGTTGGTTCCGCACACATTCTGTAAAATACAAATGTCTTAATGCGTTATGGCAATTCAACATCGAAATAGATTCAACTCGAAGCTCTCTCGTGCTTCTTGAGTTACCATGAAATATGAAGAATATCATATTTCATTCAAAAAGTGGGGGAACCCAACATTCATGCCAGATACTGATAAGTGCGTATTGTGTGCAAATATATACATATACATAGAGCGAGAGAGCTTTCAAAAAGTGGGGGAACCCAACATTCATGCCAGATACTGATAAGTGCGTGTTGTGTGCAAATATATACATATACATAGAGCGAGAGAGCGAGAGAGAGAGAGAGAGAGGAATTCTTGATTACTTCTAGTGAAAAAAAAATGCATAACATAAGCATTTCCTTGCCATTAGACAAATAACTACACAATTACGTGGCAATAAGGCCTTAATGCTGAATCAATTCAAGCTGTTGAAGTCTGATGATATATACTTATTTTCCTACACACATACTGAAGGATATTAGGTAATACCACCTAACTGAACGCGCATATGCAGAAGCTTTACTAGAACTCGGTAAAATAAACATTTTAATCAAAGCTGCTGATGCTGTGATACTACGTAGAGCACCTGAGATTGGTGTAAACACTGGGAATTAGATCTATACTAAGAATAATACAGACTTCAAGATTTGATCTTCATAAAAATGGGATGATATTTGTGCTCACGGCTGAATACAAACCTGTCATGAATAAAAAGAATCAGAAACTATGCTGCCAACAGTATACTCGGCCATCACAGCATAGATCTTCTCCAAATTCTATTTACAGAAAAATACCATCTATCCCCTAGTATAAATGAGTTAGAAAAGTAAAGAAAATACTAGAAAAGTGGCTAACATTGTCTCAAGTACATGCCTAGATGAAGATTGAGGTGAACCCTGATATCACTAAAATTTAAATGCTTAATGCTTAGAAACAGGGTTCGGTAAGATAAAATGTGGGGTTGGAATAATAACATTCTTAACAGCTTCTGAATAGCACCCATCTACATAGTAATAGTTGTAACCACACTTAACCAGTGATATAATTGGTAGAACTCCTTGGTGGCTAAGTTTAAAATCATAAGTCCCATTTCTAAGAGTGCCACCCTTGTAGAATTATTACGACTATGAAGGCAAGGATCACCCCACACCACCACCATCTTTGCTAGCAAAGCTTCCCACTACCATGATGATTAAGCATTACCACTGATGTTCATAGACAAACCACCAAGCTCTTTCCTTAAATTAATGATGACAACAGGAAAGTGCAATCATGCACCTAAACTCACTTAAATTTCAGACTTCTCTCAAGGTGTTAATTTCCCACCCCATACATTAAAAAATTGAACAAATTCATCCTCCAGCACATGTTAAGCGACCACAGTAGATATACAAGGCAGCTAAGCAGTTTCGTCTGATTAGATAAAGGAATTACCATTAACCAAGAGCAGAAATAAACTTCTCTCATACACAAATATACAAAAAAAATAAAAAATTAGCAGCAGCCATGAAGATTACTTACCTAATCAGTGAAGACGCTCATAAGATCATTTGGGGCATACTGTTGATACATCGGGATGCCCACTTTTGCATTATCCACAAATTCCAAATTTGGCTCCTCCTTCACTTTGTTAGCATTGTTATCCAAATAGATGTTCCCATAGTTTAAGTTATTCATTGGTGATTCAAATTCATCTACAGCAAGCCGGCTTGGAATGCAATTCCCTTTACCCATGAACCCATGATTTCTTAGTGACCCTAGATCAAACACTTCACCTGATTTAGCACCATAGGAACCCTGGATATCACCAACATTAGACACGAGTCCAGGCATTTGTCTGGCAGCTCTAAATGCTATGTTCGAATTTTGAACTTGCTGACTACTGGTATTGTCTGCAGTTACTGAACAAGATGATGCTGAAGGAGAAAGGGAACCTGGGGCCAAGTAACCAGTAATAACACCTGTAATTTTGATGTCACCATCAGAGATTTGCCCCATATTCAATGACGAATTATTTGACTGACTTGAGAGAAGACTATAATCAACGACAGCACCCCTATTAAAGCTGCAGCTCTGATTCACAGAAGCTGGACTATTCCCTGCCTGAAAACTAGCTGATGATCGAGAAGGGACAACGAGGCAAGACGGCTGTACGCTAATTGAACGGCTGGTCTCAGATAATGTAGACTGCTGCTGAGATTGTTGGTTCTGTTGTTTTTGCTGCTGCTGATGCAGTATATCCATCAGCATGTTACCATTTTGAGGGTTCAACCCTCCAAGATTGCTGGTGGAAGCCACTGCACCAAGGCTGTTAGATGCCCATACACCAAAACCTGTAGATGCATCATCAACAGATATTATGGATTGAGGTAAATTTTCTGGAACATTGGATTGGCATTTTACTAATTGCTGACCAAAAGCTACACCATGATCAGCAGGGATACACTTGGGTCCTTGCAAGGTGGCTTGTAGAAGAGGTGGTTGGTCCACTGCTGTAACTAGGTTACCTGTAGGACGACCTAGAAGTTCAGCATGCAGAGCTGCTAATGTTTGTGGAGGAATTTGACCAGAGGCAGCCAATGCTTGGATGTCGAATCTTCCAAGTGAGCCAAGTTTCACATTTGTTTCAATAGGCGCACAGAAAGAATTTGTAATTCCACCTTGTTGACTCACTCCGTTTAATCTTTTTAAATATAGCCTGAATTTCTGCAAATTGATTTCCTGGTAAGTCAAATCTCTTCATATTAACAAAACTCTCATATTCACTATCATGGTTCACAAGTTTCAACACATATAATGCGCATGCGGTGCACATAGAATTGGTTAATGTTTTTGAAATTGTGTTTTTTAAATTCTCAAAATCAAATTGGTGTTTTCAATTTGCTGGTTTTAGATTTGAAAACATGTCTGATATCATATTTTGAAGACAATATTTGAAAATGAAAAAAATGAAAATATGCTTAGGTAGAATTATATCTAAATCTATTATCCAATAAATTATATGTTGTTCATTTTTATTTTTCAAAAATGAAAACCGATATTTGGTAAAATAAGACCAAACTCCCCCTTAACTATCCAAAAAACTAAGAGATGCTTGGAGAAAGCTATAAAAAGTAATTTGTCTGGAGGCCCATAAAAAGGCTACGAGACAAACCTTATGAAACATAGAGATCTGTCCATACTGAATTCATACTATTTGGATGCCATATTCACCCTAAGAATCAAGTTTCACAAAGGAAACAATGTCTAAAGAACTTATATGAAAATAACTTTATGCTCATCTAGTCAAAATTTAGACAACAGAATTTTAGGCATATATTTGTTTCCATGATTAGGCAGCAATGGCCATTCTTTACAACTACCCTTCCCCATTTGCCTTTAAATGCAAAACCTCAATTCTCCAGTTGCCATTTTATCTTAAGCTTATTTTCTTGGAAAGAAAACTCTCCTTCCTTTCAAGTATGTACTACATCGACTTTTTGTTTAGTGTTTCCCACATAAGGAAGAAGATAACAACAACGTTGGTTGAGTATAAGAATAAAATGTGCACTGGTAAAAATTTCAAATAATGTCAGAATCAAACCTGCAAATGACTTGCGACATTTTCTCTTGTCAAGCCAGGTACATTCATCAATTCAAGAATTCTCTTTGGTACAGCCTCTGACATTGCAGCCATAATATTCCAGTTAGAAATACTAAATTAAAACAATAAACATTCACAAAATTATTTCACAGATTGGAAGGAAACATGCAACATCTCTCGTTCTTATCAGAAATATAATGAATTAATTAAAAGGAGGAAAATGTTAAGAACATACTATCAATCCCAAGCTGATTTACAGCACTGACAAATTGCTGATGTAGCTCTACTGACCACACTACACGTGGTTTCTTTGTCGTGGAAGGATCATCGCTTTCCAGTTCACCATCATCTTCTTCTTTAGCACTAATCCTCTTTCTCTGAGCTTTAAATGTTCCTTCTGTTCCTTCGTTAACAGAAGAAGCATATTCAATTTCATCACTTCCTCTTTTATGATGATCAGTTTCTTCCAAGCTGCCAGAATTTTCATGTTCTTTATTTTCATTCCACCTTTTCCGAACAACATGCTGCCATATATTCTTAAGCTCCTCTTCACGTATAGGCTTAATCAAGTAATCACAAGCTCCATGTCTAATTCCCCTCATAACAGCAGATACTCTTCCATCAGCTGACATCACTAGAGCACAAACTATACTGTTAATCTCAAGAAGCAAATCAAGATTCCACACGGATAACAATTAAAACAATACTTACTGATAACAGGAAGATCCATTTCAAGTCCAATATGTTCAAGAAGTTTGAAGCCATCCATATCAGGCATGTGAACGTCACTTAACACCACATCAAAACAGCCCTTCCTCTCCCGTAGAATATCCAAAGCAACAGCTGCCTGTGAGCATGTAGTTACTGCAGCAAATAGTACAAGCTTGATCAAATTGACCAACACCCACAACTACTTACACTATCACAATATGCTCCATCCAAATTCAGAAAAACCGAGAAAACGTGTCTCGTAATTTCCAAACATGGGTAAATAAAACGAATAATCAAATAGCATACGGTAGCAAAAGTTAAAAAAAAAAAAACAAATTAATTGACATTAAGCTCTAAAAGTTTAAAGGTATGTTTGAGACTCGAGTGATGTGACTTTTAAGCAGAATCCAATTTTTTTTTTTAAAAAGCCAATTTAAAAAAAAAACGACACAAATTACATTAGAATTAAGACCATGCTAGGACATACAAGAAAAATGAAACTACCATATTTTTATCCATAACGTAGTAAAGGGGAACAAAACGGCTAAGGGACTAACCGTTGTAGAGGCATCGACGAAGCATCTGCTCGAGAATTCGCAGACAAGTAATGTCATCGTCAACAACAAGAACCCTTAGTCCAGCAGGAAACTGATCAGGTACTGCCACGTCAGCCGCCCTGCTAGACCCGTAGCCACTGCCGCCCGAGGACTGCACTATTCTCTGCAAAGCAGCCATTTTTCAGCAACGGCAACAGCTAATCTCACTGGAAGCAGCTGAAATTCAGCATTTTTGATGACCGAATGTTGCAATTGAGCTGAAATGAGTTGAAGTTAGATCTAGTGAACAGAAAACCCTAAAGTTCGGGATAAAATGGGGAAATTTGAAGATAATTTGGAGACTTTCAGGGATCGAATTTGTTAGCCAAGTGAGTGAATTGCTGGCTTTCGTTGCTAAATTGTAGGGAATTTCGAGTGTAGTGATTTTTTTAACTAAGAGTTGGAATTATTGAGTTTGAGAAAAGGCCAAAGGCGAAAGAGTTGTATTATATAGAGAAATACGGAACTTAAAATAAAATAAAATAAAAATTGCAATAAAGTTGTCCTTAATTGTAATTGTCATACGGGGAAACTTTATTTATTTATTTATTTATATTTTTGGAAAGATGGGGTAATTTATTTATTTATTTAATAAAATGAAAAGGAAATGAGAACAGGAATGAGGATGTGGGCCCCACCGAAAGAAGCCTACCGGCTTAATTATCTCACGCGTTTAAGCGTCCGTACGATTGGCCAGCCGCGGTTCTGAGATTTGTCAGCGACGGTTCAGAAGCCAAGCAGTAATCTTATCTTCTCTGCTCGTATGAGAATTAATTTTGTCATGCATGACATGTGTGTTTTTTTTTTAAAAAAAAAAAATTTAATTATCAGCAATTTTTATCCAAAGAAATGAAAAAAAAATAAAACCCTAACGCATATAAAATGCAAATTGCCTTCTTTTAGTTAGTTAATAATTTAGTACGTATCTTTTTTTTTTATATTAGTTGCGTTATGATCTTTCTTGTTGATTTTATACTAATTCATTTCCTACATACTACTTTTAATATTAGTTATGTAACGATCTTAGTTGATAGTGTTGATTACAATTATGATAAATGACAATATTACATGGCATAATTTATGTAATTTATAATTCAATCCTATTTTTAATGTGTTGTAAAATTGTGCTGCTAATCTAATATTATTTAATAAGATAAACAGCGTTACTCACTAGATAATTTATAGTATTATGTTTTCCGCTTGTTCCCGCTGAACAAATAATAATATTGTTCTTTAAATACTACCATTAAAATGTTCATATGTGCTTCGATCATATTCACATCTATTGATATAAAGGAAAAAAAAAAGGTTTTACATCATAAATATTCAATATCTTAAATTGAATGCACCGGGTAGTAACCTTTCATAAATATTTCGACAACTTATAACTGCTTATGCTTCATCGTCAATAATTTTACGCAAAGATTCCATCTTGTGTAATATTGTGGTTGTTAATTCAAGGCTCAAGCAATTGTCATAATGGTACGTTTAGTTATGAAATTGGAGAATCGGAATTCGAAATCAGTATTTATTTCACAAATTGAAAACGAGAATCAAAATTAAATTAGTGGGACTCGCCTCAATTTAAGTTTAGGGAATAAGAATAAGAGACTATTGTCAAGATTTTGCTCCCCCAACAAAATTCATAAACTCAATTTTATCCTCAATTAAAAAAAAAAAAAAAGGCACGGCAGATCTATTTGCAACCTTGATGATGAGAACAATAAGCCATGACCATCGTATGCCGGTCATCAAGTAACTGTGACGCATGCGATCCTATCAAATGCAGCAGAGCCTGATCATCAGCCTCGCGCCACTGATCATTGCGCAGTACTTATTGATCTTTGCTACCACTCTCCGAAAATTCACTGTCGCTTGCTGCTTGTCTAGCCATTGCTGCCGCTTGTTGATTAGTAAAAAATAATGTTATTTTGTTGTTGTCAACAACAACAACAACAACAATAAACTTAGGGTATTTTAGTAACTTAAAATAATTCATTCTTATTTCTAAACAAAGTAAACACATTAATTAAAATAAAGTCCATTCCGATTTTAATTATTACAATTTAAATAAATAACTTAGTTTGATTCTCATTCCAACCCATTTTAATTCCTACCTATTTCAACTCTTGCTCATTCAGGTCCTCGTTTAGAAAACTTATCATAAATTTATCATTTTCTTTGCTCTATGATATTGCTGCCGCATCAGTCGTCACCAGTTTTTAATAGATTTTATTATATGTCCATTAAAAAAAAATTAATTACCTTTGCTTCCATTTTGGCAATCATCTCTGAGCCAAGAGCTAGCTTATCATTTATTGCCCAGCTCCATTAAAATTTTTAATGTCATTTCCATAATGTTGTCTGGTTTCTTTTAATTTCCCTTATTCATTAATGAGGACAAGCTAGCTCCATCGGTCCATCTAAAACTTTAATTCGTATGGTCCAAATCAAAAACATGCAAGTGCAAGTAACACAATATGCAGACGTTATGCTTACTCTATTCATGGATTATTGTTGCTGTAACGAAATTATGTTTCTTGCCTCCGGTTTGGCAATCACATCTCTGAGATAAATTGAATTCTTGTTAATAATATTTCGCATTCAATGTTTTCTTTATCTGTCCCATTATTTTCTTCTTTGCCTTTCAGTTTCCTTTATGTTTCCTTTGACGTTTCAATAGTCGAGTCTACTAGACATATGCTAGTACATGTTATATATATAGATATTAGAAAATAGAATCGCGCTTTGAAAAAAAAAATTAGTATTATCATTTTTTCTTACTTTACACTTGATGAAACTGATAAAAAATATGAATTGTTTTTTTTTAAGATGAGGCAGCTTTATAAAAAACAAAAACAAAAAACTATTAGCCAGCAATACAAATAAATAAAAAAATGAGAGAATATATTATAGAGTGATTTTATTCATTCCAATTGTGTGTGTACAAAACAAAATAATGAACTCTCATTTTATAGTTACATAATAACTCCATGAAATTAATGAAAAATTATGGATCATAATTCCTTATGAGATAGTGGGAGTTATAGGGAAGCTAAATGTTATTAACGGGAGATAATGAAGAGATTAAGAGATATATATTATGAACATCTACTGTTATTTTAATAAATTCATAACATTCTCCCTTAGATGTTCATTACAAAGAATATGTCTCATTAAAACCTTTACATAATTATTCTTTTGTAATAACAATCAAATTAATTATGAGAATATGAAAAACCAAATCTAAAAAAAATCTCTATTTATTAGATAATAGAGAATATACAAAGATGAAAAATAGTGATGATACATCATCTCCTCAAGTCTTAGCTTTATATAGATATACATATACATATAGATATCTTACAAAAGTTGTATTGCATGTGTTAACATGTTTCACTATTTAATATAACTGTTACAACATGTAGTGTGACTAATTATAACCTTAATTTGGTACTTAATTTGGTTGGTATATTAGTAATTAGCTGGTAAATTTTTCTTTTTAACTTTTGGTCCAAGTGCAATACAAATATTCATTTGGATGGAAAATTTTCCACTCACCTTCTTTTCCAAATATTGTGAGTTTCATTTGGGGGGGGGGGGGGGGGANCATTGTTGTTAAACATTTAAAACTTGAATTGTTAGACTTAGGATGCAAAATATTTAGACTATATTCGGGAATTTTGGTAACCAATACTTTGAAAAATATTAGAGTTAGGTTTGTATCATCATGTCAAACATAAAATTAATTAATTAATTAATTAATTTTTCAAAAGGGTTGAATTCTTAACGAGTTGTGTAATGGGCGAGACATAAAGAAAGGTTGAGGTGGGGGCAGTGATATGCCTAACGCCGACTCTTGTCTAATCACACACTTGTATACAAGCTAGAAAACGATGCCTTCCTAAATTATTTTCTATCAATTCCGGGAAGTTTTCGCTTTATTTTTTTTCGTAATTATTGCACGAATTTCAAAAACTTATAATTGAAATTAAAATGAGAATACTATCCTTTCAAATCCCTTCAACTAATCTTAAAATTATTATTTCAAATGATATGTAAATGTTCATAAAAATAGATGGTAATGTGTTGTTGTCGGTAAATTTGAAAAGAATGAATGTAAATAAATAATAAAATATGTATTAAACTTTAAAAAAAAATTAAATCTATATAATATCCAGTTTTATATTTTGTCAGAAAAAGCAGAGTAGCAAACAAAACGTCGCGTCAGCTACTGGTTGACTGGGAGGCTCCAATGATTGCTCCAAGGGAACGTGATTTTAAACAGTCCCCCATCTTTGTCCTAACTACAACCACCCTCTTCTGAATTGTAGAAAAGTGGGTGTTTTCTCTGAGATAAGAAGACTGGCAAATACTTGGCCCAACTTTGTAAGGCCCAGCGCGACGGTCCAGGATTTCTATTAGATCCATTCACAATTCCCTTTTCTGACCTTATCTTTAAGCACTTGCTGACTTGCATATCCACAACTCAAATACAGAGACTCTAATTTGTTTATCGTTCTATATTTGAATGTAGCATTTTTATTGCCGCTTATGCTGAAGCAGCAGTTAGGGGTAACATGGACCGTGCTATCCTCGCCCGCCATGTTACCGGCGTTCTTGAACTCAAAAAGCACTTGTATTTGCAGCGCTAATTCCACCGTGAACTTCACCAATATTGACAAATCTTTGAAGCTAATAAGGAATTATCGAAGAGTCATGCTGATGAGGAACTTTCGTTGCCGCGTGAGGAGGAGAGTGAGATATGAAGATGATGAAGAAGATGAAGAAGAATATGGGCATCATGAGGAGATTGCAGCGCTAGAATTGTATAGTCTATCTGCCCGAGGGGAAGCGCTGCTTGTACGTGCTGTTTTGGACGACCGGGACTTCGAAGTTCTTGTTTTCAAGGTCAGTCTAATTCTTAATAAGTCTAATTTTTAAATTATTATTATTATTATAAAAGTAAAATAAAATAATTATTTTACAGTAAAATAATTTTTATAAAAAATTAATAAAAATATTATAAATTTTCATCGTGTAAAATTGTTATACATGTGCAAGCTTTATTAAATAATTAAAGAAGACTTGTTAAGTCTTGTCAAAGTTTTGTTAAATAACAGAAAGTGAGGGATGTCTGCTCCACTTACGAAACGTGAGGGAAAAATTGTTTTCATTTAATTATTTGATAATTAAGAGATTTGAAATTAATACCATAATAGTTCTATAGAGACTCAAACACTTACTCTCATTATTTTAAGTGTAAAGATTCTATCATTAGACTAAAGTCAGCTACTAGGGTTAGTTTTCTTAAAAAGAACACTAACGAATTGATTAATTTTATAGCTTGATTCTACTTGGTATCGTACTGTTGTCTGTTGTGGCTGAAAAATGATAGCGAGACCGACCGTGAAATTGAAGCTGAATTTAATTTGAACTCTGTGAGACATAGAAGGAAGTTTTCGCCATGGAATTAGAGTTGTGCAATTTTAACTATTCAAAACTATGTTTTCATCATTCGATAGGCGTACATAATAATTTCAGGGATTTTCTTCAAGCTTAAGCCACGGAACTTCCCCAGACCCATCAAAGAGTGTGCTTCCAGCAAGGGCAGTGATAAAGTCCATAGACAGAATCAAGGGACCTTTTGATCCTTCCAACATCGAGTACATCGAGAAAGACCTTCAATGGGAAGCCTTTAAGGGCCGTCTTGATCCTACATAAATAAATATATATGTTCATATCAAGTGCTGAGAATGATTAATCTATACCCCATTCAACTCATAAATTATGTCACATTGATGTAGTTGCTTTGCCAAATCACAATTGCATCCTGAAAAGTCCGAGAACGTGAGTTTTGACTGCAGATGACAAATCTGTGTATTTCTATAAATAATATTCCAATTAATCCGACAATCGAAAGCAAGCAAACAATCAAACTATCTTTATTCTATTAGTGCAAACCCCTCAGTGTGACTCATCGTGGGCTTCGTCCAAGACACTTGGATTAACATCAGCAAATTGAAGCAACATTTCCTGACGTTCAAATTCGGCCATGTCTTCTTTGGTCAAACTCACCAACGCTTCAATTCCTTCACCGTCTTTGGTATCCAACAAATAAACCACATTCTTCAGCATTGTATGCGGAAGAGTCACCCAAACCGGCTTTCCCCATCCGAAATCAGCCTCATAAAGCGGAAACCTACACCAACTCGTATAAGCACAATAATCTACATCATTCCTTCTCGCAAATAAATCCACAACCCCACACATTTTCAGCCACGTCCTTTTCTCCACGTTTATCATCTCCAGGGCATTTTTGTTGAATTCCTTTTTCCCTTTCCTCAGTGCCCACACCAGGCCCGGCAAGTCTATTTCCTCCTCCGCCGCCACCGGCTGCGCCGAAAAGAACATCCCCACAATGTTCCCGATGGTGTTTTCCGGCAACGGCGGCACTACCCTTTTGCGTAAATCGACGGAGTGGCTCACCAGTGACAGCTTTTTCAACCCTTTGTTTGATCTTGTAACGTTTATCATGCACTTCCACATCAGTGCAGTCACTGATTCCACACGTGTTGGTTGCTGCACGCTTGCGCTGGCTGCTTTGGCCTTGAGGGCGGCCAGGTTTGAGGTGTTGAACACATACCTCTTTGTAGCATACTTGTCAGGAATCAGCCTCATCGTGGGGATTTGTTTGTCTAATGGCGGGAAAAGAGAGGATGCCATGAATAAAGGAGAGGCGGGAGATTCATGAGTGGGGCGATGATGATGATGGTGATGGGGATGGGGATCAGCAGCGGCGGCTGCAGTGGCCCAGCTGTTGATGAATGTGCCGAGCGTGGCAGCGTCTGCAATCTTGTGCGAAATGCAAACACCAATGGCCAACCCGCCACAGGTGAAAATGTTGGCCTGAACAAACAGTAACCGACCAGATTGAGCTGCGGTGGATTCAATCTCAACGGGAAGAAAATTCCCGAGGAGTACAGAATCAGGCTGCTTCAGAATGTCACACAAACGGCAGCTGACTCGAGCTTCGACAAACTCAGCTCCTTCGTCATTACACTCGATGGTAATATGATCTTTGATTATTCCAGCAAGTGGGTAAAGTTGAGTGAGCATTTTGGATAAGGATGATTTAAGATGCCGCAATTTTTCAGCAATTTTATTCTCAGTGTCATGATCAGCATCATTTGCGGCAGGGTAGAAAAAAAGCAATGCTGTGAACATTGCGGGAGCAGTCTGGTCCATGAGACAGAGCTTGAAATCTTCTAAGGCTTTTGGAGTTGGAGAAGATGGTTTGATGGTTTCTCTAGCTATGACGTCAACCTTCATTACTGTCTCAGCCATTTTAATTTACCCTCTAGATGATGTAGCATGTCCTAAGTGTTAATGCTGGTTTTATAGGTTGTGTGAATACAGATCATTCGTCCAATTTTGTTGCACCATGACAAGCAGTAATTGGACAGATTATGGAACTTTCAAGATTAACTGTTAATATTATATTTTATTCAAACTATTTTGGGTGCCGGTATGCACAATTTAGTTGTTGTCCGGATGCGATCTTGCCGTATGACCAGCTACATATATATATATATATATATATATTACAAGTTTTGGCTATGTATATCCAATTCCAAAATTTCGAATATCATTCTCTAGCTAGAAAAGATATTCTAAAATTAACTTGTGTAATCTTACAATACGTAACTAGGAATGAAGTTGCGGTGGTTAGTAGAATTTGTGGTTTCTATACAATGGATTATATAAATATACTATGATTTCAACCAAAAAAAAATGTTAGGCGAACCCATTAAACTCATAAAAAATTGACAAACACATATCTAAAATGTTATATATAGAAGATAAAAAATCTGAACATCTTAATTCTATACTGCAAGTCTAAATAATCAATTGAGATGTTCCCTTGAGAATTACATTAGTATATCACACAGATTAATTCGATGTGTGGCGAAAGTTATTATTACTAAATAAAAATTACATTGCTATATTATTGTTTTGTACAGCTGAAATTATTTTAGGGAGTTAGGACTTCTTTTGGCATAAATGAAAAAAAATATTACAATTTGACCTAAGAGATTACAATAAAACAGGGATTCAAATGTTATTAACCACAAATAATAGTAGACACTAAGTAGTCCATTTCAGATTGTGTACTCACTTCGCTTAGATTATGCCGCCACTCCATCTACGTTCAAGGTCTCTTTCTCTGTCTCATCCTACACTAACATTAATATATAAACGTTTTTAATCCTTTAGAAAGTCTATACTTTAACCCAATTTTTTTTCCCTTGAATTTTCTTCGCAGATCATCGATGTTTACGTGGGTTTCGCGGTTGTTACAGCCTCAATTCAGGTCATTTTGTAATGTTACTTTGATTTTATTGTTATTCTGGAGTAGGAGGAGTCGATGACTGGGAATTGATATACCATTTCAAATGCAGTACCAGTAGTATTTTGGAACTTGAAAGTGAAAAATGCAATTTATAGAAGGTTAATAATTTGGTCCTTATACGTTAAAAGCTTGTGCAATGATTTTTCTGCTGATATTAGATTATGTGACGGGATGGAATTTAGACTTTGTAGTTCTATCTTGGTTCTTCTCAAATTTTTTTGGGGGATTATTCATTCATATGGTAACTATTTTACTTTTGCTAGGATATTTTGTTCTAATTCTTATTGTTGAAAGCTCCTATGTTGTATTTATTTCTCACATCCAGCGGCATTGGGCTGGTGCAATTTTCTTTTATTTTATAATTAAATGTGATTAACGCAAGGTTGTCAAATATTTAGAAGCAATATTGGTAGGTTCATTTAGTTAGTGATCACCATTTTAGTACATCCACATTAGCTAGTAGTATGATTTTAGATAAGTATGAGCTTAATGTAACATAATTTTTTACTGATAATGAATTGATTTTCGTTCTTTATTTCTACTTGAGGAGACTGCCACCCTTATCACCAAGTAAGGGCTGTCCATTAAGGCTTCTGCATTTTGCCACATTAGGGAAGAGAATAGTAACCCCTCAACTCTGACGATCTCTTTCGTTTCTGGGTCTCTTGCAGCAAGTGAACAAAAGCATATCTCCATGGCACCTTATGCTCATATGTTGTGGTGAAAATGCTAACAAGTGATGTCACAGCTGAAGTTGACATTTTCAGGAGTTTAAAGGATGTCTTTAAAGGTTGTAAAAGCCATGATTTGTTAAATCCCAAACAACTCTGATTGTTATAACTTGTATTAAATATGTTCCTAATTTATTAATATGTTTGGTATAGAATTCTGATTCAGACCACAAAAATGATTTTTCATGGCCAAAATACCTATTCTAGACCTGTTACGTAACTATGTTAAATTATCTAGAAAGGAGCTGATTTTAACTTAGTTATGGATATGACTGAGAGATCAATACGATTGTTATACCCTGTCAATTAATCATTACATAGTTAGTTACTTGGATGATAAAGAGATTAGTGTTAGTAATATGCCCTAAAGGCCAATCAAATGGTGTTTGTTTGTTTAGGGAATTATTGTATTTGAATAGCATTTTGATATTTATTAAATGGCAAAGTTATCAATATTCATAAATTAATTTAATGAATATAGTCCAAGAAGTAAAATAGTTAAGGAGCACATTCTCGAGTTTGTCGAGAATATGAAACGTGCATCCTTTGTACTATACTTCTAAAATAGTTCCTAGTGGTGGATTTATGATTGGACATTATAAATTCCTATAAACACTAGTATGTGTTATGACTCCTTATGGTATGTGATACTAAAATGGATGGTGAGTTTCATATCATTGACATGAGATGTCAAGTCAAACACATAGGTACTTGTTGAGAGAACGAGTTTACTGAACTTGACTAAATATAGTAAGCCATATGGTTTTGAGTGTTAATGGCTTATTATACATTGTATTAGACACTATGTTTAGTAATGGTCTTTAGACCTGAGGCATAACAGATGTCTTATACATAGACATCTCTGATATGTGAAAGCATAATGATTGATTCCTAATCACGGAAGAGATCTAGCAATAGCTGTCATGGTTGGCTATGTATGAAGACAAGTGTATGGCCAATATGGAATTCATCACTTTGTGATATATTGATTATGGACTTCTAGACCAATTTTGGGTTTAGAATTTTGGGCTTTTATTGGATCTAATATGGATTAAGAGAAAGCATTAGAACATGTCACATAATGAGCCCACATTTAACCATTTGATTTGATCAAAATGGGGTTAATTAATTAATTACGAAATTAATTAATTTAGCTATTTATTTATTTGATTAAATAAAATATTTAAGTGATAAGATCACTTTCAATAAATAATAGCTAAGTGGGTGGGTCTAGCACATGATAATGTTTGGTGCCATTATTAGAGATAATGGTAGCTTTATTTGGGGTATGAATCATCATGAACTAGCATTCATGTTTCTTGATTATCTCTCTCATTTCAAAACGAAATTTCGAGATTCCAAATCCTCTGAACTCCTAGAACATTTCTAAGTGTGGAATAATTAGAGGCATCACAATTGGGGTGCTTTAAGGATCTCAGATCGTGGCAAAACAGAAGCTGTTCGTGCAGAGCTGTATTTTCTGGACAGTGTTCGTAGCTTGCTGTTTTCAGTCGTTTTCTCCTACCTCACGAAGTCTTTTTCGAAACTGCAAGTGAGGTAATTAAACTTAAATCTTTCCTCTTGATTTTCATTTTTGAATGAAGCCGATCCGAGGTTTCTAGAGCTTCCGCCATCTGTTTTAATTTTACTGCGCAAAAGTTGCGATTTTAGGAACCTCATGGACAAATGTTGTCCTTCAATTAGTTCGGTATTTGTATTGAGTAGCTTAGTATAACATATAGGTATTAAGTCCTTATTAGTCTGTATTCAACTAGTGTGCTTTATCTCAAGTTAGAGTTTCCTTTGCTTTATCAGGTTAGAATTTCCATTGCCCGTGTTATGTATGTTGTTAGCTCTATGAATGTGGTTACCTCTACCACATGGGTGGGTGAGAATTCCTCTATATATTGTCTCATATATGCTTAGGTCAGCTAAGAAAAGCAATTATCACTTGGGCTCATATTAAATACTATAGTCCTTTGATTGATAACTCAGTGTGCACCCAAAATAGTTGTCTTTCTTCTACACTTCACTAGTTGTGACGGGTCTAAGTAAGGATGGCAAAATAACCCAGACCCGGCCCGGACTCGGATGAACCCGGATAATCCGGGCCGGGTTGAACCCGGCCCGGAATGTAAAAAAATCCGGGTCCGGAATAAATTTTAATAACCCGGATACATCCAGGTCCGGGTCCGGGTCCGAGTCCGGGTTTAGGTTAACCCGTACATCCGGAACCCGGACCCGGATATCTAATTTTAATATGATTTTTTAATTAATTTTATTGATTAACTTATATATGTTATTACTTGAAAATGTATTAATTTTTTATTTTTAGAATTTTAAAATTTGATATTGATTTATTGATCCGGGTTCAAAACCCGGAATCCGAAAACCCGGATTTTTCCTGGTTGAACCCGGACCCGGACCCGGGTGAAAAAATCCGGGTTAAAATCCGGGTCCGGGAAAAGAAAATGATATCCGGGTCCGGATCCGGAAAGGCTAAACCCGGACCCGGACCCGGATTTTGCCATCCCTAGGTCTAAGCATCCGTTTTGGAATTACTTTCGGAAAGCTTAAAAGTAGTTTTGAAAATATAAAAGCTAATTATAATGTTTAGTAGGAAAAAAATCAAAGTCATTTTTGTTAAAATCAACCTCTCCTACAACTGATTTTGAAAAGCAGGATTATATTCTGGTTTTTATAATCAAATTTATCATTTAATCCAATTTCATAAATATCCTTAAAATTATTACCTAAACCCAAAATTATCCTTATTCAAATTGGAAACAAAATCAATATTTTAATAAATTTTTGTTATAATCCATCAATATATATTTATTAATATCATTTTGTTGGTTGAATTATTATTAAATTTGTTTCACTATATTATAAATTTAATTATTAATTATTTTAAGACAAAAAAATTAAAATCTATATATAATAGATTTTATTTTTAATTAAAATTATTATAATACACAACTAAAAATATTGTATGGACATGTTTTTATATGTATAAGTAAATTCTATCATACATTATGTACATTTTAGCCATTTGTTTTCTCTCAGTAGTTTAATAATAAAATTTACCAAACGTCCATAACTGTTTTCAAAACTTACAGTACTTTTGAAAATAAAATTTACCAAACAATTAACTGATTCTTTTTATAGCTGATTATTTTTACAACCCAACTAACAACAATTATTTTAAAAGTTACGGCAATCCCAAACTAGCTCGAAATGGGTCTTGAATTTGATTTCTCAAAAATACAATTTTGGTTGCAAAAAAGGAAAAAATCATATTCATGACCTATATCAATGCCTTATAGCTGATATATTATTCATCTTTTAGTATATTTAACATAAAATTCATACATGTATTGGTTTTCACTACCTTAGAACCAAGGAATTTATATATATATATATATATTGGAGCCTCGAAACTCATGGTGGTGCCAAATTTAGCACTGATACCTTATGTAAGGATTTTACACGTGGGTTTATTAACATTCCAAAAAGTCTAAGATTGCATTTTCACCACAATGAACGAGTACAAGATGCACAAGGTCTTACTTAAGCTATGGAGATGTGTTTTATTTACTTGTTTTCAAGAGATCCAAACAAAGAAAGAAATATTTTTAATTTTGAGGAATTACACCTGCTCATTCTAGCACGACACAGTGCAAAAGCAGGCCTTAATAAGCCAACCTTACTTGTATATAGGATGAGAGATTGAGAGGCAAGTACCTCCTTTTAAAAAAAGTGTCAAAAGACCTTTGCCATTGTGAGACATAAACAATAAACACTAATGTCATTAGAGTAGTTTTTTTCTTAAATATTGGGTCGTGAATTGTCGATGTCGTTTGTTAAAATGATACTAATGTCAAATGACTACAACACTAATGTCGTTTGTTATTGGACATTGTTTTTGTTTATTTTTTGTTTTTTTATAAAACTTAGGGTTTTTATCATTTTACTACTTCAAAATTTATCAAATATCAAATGACTACAACAAGTATTGTCTCATATCATTTTCCTACTATATCTTTATAAAAATATCATTTTACTACTTTTCCGTTATAACCATTAGTTGACCAGTTAGTTGACTGTTGAATGTTAGAAAATGCATATTTATAAAGGAGAAAATCGTCATTTTACATTTCATGTCTTACTAACAACCCTTACTTTTATGTATTTAAGCTTCTTGTAATTTAATTACGTGTGTTTTATTTTAATTAAGTATTTTATGTATTTTAGGGGTATCATGGTCATTTCACAATAAACGAGAGATCAGATGGCAAAACGGACATCACTTTTGAACTCAGGATGGTCGAAAACCTTAGGAGGAGCATAAAAGGAAAAATGGCACTGTTCACATGTACGGTACTATTCACATGTACGGGTATTGTCTACGTTACTGTTCACGGCACTGTTCATATTGACGGATCGATGACGTGACATTGACCGATGATGTGGCATTGACTGATGAGGTGTCACGATCTTGTTGGACTAAAATTCTTATGTACTATTGATCGATGACGTGGCAGCATATCAGTGGACCAAAAATCTCACGTACGGTACATGCAACACATAGGATTATTTTCAACCAAACCGCGTCACTGTTCACCCGGGTCAAACTGTGTTACTGTTCATCCGCGTGGTCAAACCGTGCATCACGCGGACTGTTGACTGATGACGTGGCGCAATCCTGAGCATCCAAACTGTTTTTAATATAATGACCATGATTTACTCGATGTATCTATAAAAAGGGGGTCTCCCCCCCTAATTTGATATCCCTGAATCCATTTTTGGACTCCATTTTCTGTAATTTCCTCTTCATATTGTATTTTTTACGTATTTTAATAAATTTCCTTTTTGCCCCTAGTTCAATTATGAGTAGCTAATTTTCTTTCAAGCTTGGGTTGAAGGTGAAGTCTCAACATGTGTCATGGGCTTTATTTGGTAAATTTATTTTCTCTTCCCCTCTAGTTTTTGTGGATGTTTTGACTTCTCGTCGACAAATAATACTAATCTTGTCTAGTACCGCCTTGGTTTCACCGGCCCCCTAGTACAAGGTTATTATTATTTGGCACGATAAGCCCTTAGCACCATATTGATTAGAGCGTGGTTCATGAGGTGTGGATTCCCCCCTCATGATTTAATTGGTATTAATAAGGAATATTTAGCCCATGATGCATGTTGATACGGATCCAGATACTCAAGTACATCATTTTAATAGTTTCTCTTCAATTTATTCTTGCTATTTCAATTCCAATTTTTAGAATTTATTCTCGCCATTTCAATTCCGATTTTAGGATAATTTAAATCACTTCCACCACAAATCCAACCACCCATTTACAAAATTAATTCTATACACAATTAAAATCCACCTCCTCGTGGAATCGATACTCGTTACCATTAGTCTATACTACAATAGATTCGTGCGCTTGTGAGTTCAATAAAATTTGCACAACATTGACTAACAAAATACCAATTTCACCCTTTATAATTAAAAAAAATTACTTGAAACTTATTTACAAAATAAATTTGTAATATATTTATTAAAGTGGATATAAAATACCAACATAATTCTTTTTGTTGGAATTATGAAAATGAAGCTTATTTACAAAATAAATTTGTCTTATTATATTTTTTAATGAAGTTTTTTTTTTAAATTATGAAGGGTAAAATTGGTATTTTGTTAGTCAATTAACTAGTCAACTAACGAGTTAACTAACGGTTGTAACGGAAAAGTAGTAAAATGATATTTGTTGTAACGGAAAAATAGTAAAATAATATTTTTATAAAGATATAGTAGAAAAATGATATGAGACAATACTTGTTGTAGTCATTTGATATTTAGTAATTTTTAAAATAGTAAAATGGTAATAATCCTAAAATTTATGGTTGAGATGTTCATTAGAATGATTTTTATATTTATGTTATTTAAAGTTTTAAAATTTTAATATATTAGGATAGCTAAATTTAATTATTTAAATATTAAAAAATTAAAAAAAATTGGTCAGGCTCAGATAAAACCCGAGCCCGATCGGGCCTGGCCCAACCCGAATATAAAACTGTAGGATCATTTTTTGGGTTTGGGTCCTTTGTTAGTGTGATCGGGTCGGGCTCGGCTCGGTCAAATTACCAACCCTAATGTAACCCATGGTTAGGTTAAGGTTGGTTTCATGGTACGACTTAAAGAAAGTAAACAAGAGGCCATCATCCCATGATAGGGTTAGCTGGTTGAGTCGGTAGCTGTTTTGTTCCAGAAGGGAAATCTAGTTCGTACAAAAAATGAAAGAAAACACACACGTCGTTTTTAAGACAAGTGAGTACTACTACTTGTCGTTCTTCCCATGTGATGGAGCAGCATATCACAATGGAGACCGTTTGGACTTTATTCGATGAGGAAAGGGTCCGTGGAAATGGAATTACACTGAGGACACTCCCACCGATAATTCCCGCCGTATAGCACAAACTAAGTGGTTGCTAACAGTTCGATGACGTGGCACCTCTGCGGTTTAACGTTTGGTCTCTCCGGGGCTCTGTAGCGGAAGCTTTTGTCCAGATATTTTCTCTGTAGATTTTTCTTGTACACGTGTTCTCCACTATCAACGTGGACTTTCCAATTCATATGCCCTCATATGCTTCCTAAATTACCGTGATGCCACTGACTTCAAATCTTTTGTTTTGCCGAAAGCATAGCATAGCATATCTCCGTGAAGCAAATGCAAATTTTTGCAACAAATATTGCTAATTATTAATAGCCTTTTTTTAAATAAATAAATTAGCATTTGTCGTAATGGTTGAATGTTATGTAATAAAAATATACAAATAATCGCACTTTTATGGTAATGCGGGTTTTTTTTTTCCTTTCCTTTCTAATGAGATTTGTAATATCTCAATTCTTAACATATATACAATCTAATGATTCACTTTTTTTTTAATTACACTTAATTAAAACAGCATTGATAACCACTGAAAATGTATGCAAAGTTCAATTCGCTTCTATTGTTAATGCCAAGTTAAATCAAATTAAAACAATCAATTCATGAATTATTAAAATATGCAACCAAAGGGAACAACATCGTAAGAATTATATTTTATTTTCCAGTGGATCGATTATTTTAAGGAGAAAAATGGATTAATTATTATTTTTGCACATTGTTGGACCCATGATGATGATAAATTTTAAACTATTTTATTAGAGTGGGTCGCTTCAATTGGACGGCGGGCAAAGATAACGACGGTATTGCTTAGAAAATTTCTTTACCGGCTATTATTTGTTTAATGAGTAAAGCTTGTGTGAGGGCAAAATGTATTGTCCACGATGAACTCTCAAGTCTCAAGCAGTTTAATCAGTTTAATCATCGTGACAGGTAGGGGTGGCAAAAATTCTCACGGGGACAGGTATTTTTGGGGATTTTTTCTATTCGAGAAGGGTACGGGGATAATTTTATACCCAATTTTTTATTCGAAGAGGGGACAAGAAAAATTTTTTACCCAATTTTTTATTCAAGGAGGGGACGGGGATGAGGTGGAATCCCCATCCCATACCCATCTCCCCATTTTAATTTTTAATTTTATTTTTAAAATTACTAATAAATAACTAACAAAATTATAAATATTGTTAAAAATAATAAATATCAAAATATTTATATTATTAAACTTTTAAACTTAATTAACTAATTAAAGTCTTAAATTTTTAATCTAAACCACAATGATACAGGAGAGAGCTGCCTAATTATAATTTATAACAGTCATAAAAATAATTTTTTTTCTTTTTATTGTAGGATTATGAAGATTGAGTTATTGACAAATATAATTATTTTAATAATTTATATTTTGAATGTAACTTTGAAATGGATCAATATTAATGTAAGATATATTTTGAACTTTATTTTTATCTGAATTTTTTTTATTTTAATATGATTAATTTAAAATAAAAAATAAAAAATGTATTAGACTGTTAATTATTCGGGGACCGGGGACCCTCGGGGATTCCCGGTTAATATTCGGGGAGGGGATGTGAATTCTCTCAAGTAATTCTGACGGAGACATACGCAAAATATCGGGGATAGGTATGGAGAGATTGGTCCCCTCCCCATTGCCATCCCTAGTGACATGATTGTTTTAATTGATTACAGAATTTTACAAACAAACTCAAATACCTTCCCTTTTTTGGGGAAAAAAGAAATGTAACAAATTTGAATAGTTGAAAAGTCATTCATTTCTTTAAAATTACTATAATCTTTCGAGGATTTTCTTTACGTTTAACAAACTCTATCTTAATTTGTACAAGACTTGTCAAAAAAAAAAAACCTAAAAAATCTTGTAATAAATTATAAATTTTTTCTTTATCATTTGTCATAAGAGAGAACCATTTATACTAAACCACTCCACTTATTGTATTGAAGTCTCTCATGTTGCTATTAGCATTAGTTAGAGATACATTTACCTAAATACTTATAGGTATGATTAACTTGTTTTGGACCTAAATATTCATTTAATATTAACAGAAAAAGGGTCAGTTGGTGAAATTTAAGTTCCTCTAATTGTAATATTGAGATTAATTGGTTCCAGTAAATTAAAAATAAGTAACATTTTAATTTTTTTTTCTTTACATCATAGTCGAGAAAACAACCACAATGGGGCTTTATTTGGGATTGCAACAAAAAAAAAACAACTTATTTAATAAGTTTTGACCCAAAAAAAAAGTTTGGTAAATTTTTTAAAAACTAATTTTTTCATAAATTTCTCTATTTTAATATCTGCTCCAAGAAGTAGAAAAAAAAATATTTTTGTAAGCAACTTATTAAATAAATCACTACACTTTTTTAAAGTACTTATTATAGCATTAATGTTTTAACAAAAGAACAATTATACGTTACTTTTCCATAAATTCTTATATACAAATAAAAAATAATACACCTATATATATTTTAGTCATTATTAATACAAAAGCACTACTATAATAAAATTTACTAAATTTTATATATTTTATTTTTCAAATGCACATAAAAAAAATAACATAATTTATAAAATACTAAATTAATTTTTTAATCAATAATTTATCTTATGTGTACAATAAAAAATAATTTATTTCAAGATCCAATCCAAACTGGCCATAATAAAACTGGCGGTGAACATTGTATTGCTAATTAAATAATGAGATGGACTATGGATATTGGATGAAACGAATTAATTAATCCATTTACAACAGGCGATGGCAATTTGGGAATATAGGTAGCAACATGGGGCATTTTCAATGGAGAGATACGGACACAATAAATATCTTCCAGTTCTTCTAGAATCCAAAGCCACTGGCAATTCGCAAAAGCCAAGGTTCAATGAAACCACTTCCATTTCGCACGCAGAGGAAAGAGCACACAAATCGTAAAATCATGACAAGCAAGAAAGATAAAGAAGAGGAGGAGGAGGGGGAGGGCGTGATTCAAGGCTCGGGCAAGAGGCAAAAATGTAGTTTCGAAGAAGGAGGAGGAGACGACACGGAGCTGTCGCTAAAGCCGGGGCTGTTATTTAACCCGACGACGCCTACATCTTTTGTGGTTGCGGATGCTTTCGACCCCGATTTTCCGATTATTTACGTCAACAAAGTCTTCGAGATCTTCACTGGTTACCGCGCTGACGAGGTCCTTGGTCGAAACTGGTATGAAAGCTATTTAGCTCGATTTGATTTCCTGGTTTATTTTTTTGCTTGGTCGATGAGAAAAAAAATGGATCAGATGAAATTTGTTGTGATTATTCATTAGTGTTTTTTTTTGGTTGCATTACTATGACTAAGTTTTTGGTTGAAATATGATGTGAAATTTTCATTTTGAAGTTGTAGAGTTTGTATTTTTATTTTTTATTTTTTGCTTGCTCTGTTTGGATGAGGAGCGAAGGATGGAAAGAAAAAATCCACTGGCGAAGGATGCAAATACATAGACTCTGTTAGTTAAGAAGATGTAAAGCTCGTTTGTATAATTATTCTTTTTGTTTGAATCTGTGGCAACCTTGGGACAACTTAAATTGTATATTCCTTTTTTGCATGGTCGAGGGGGTGCTTTGCTCTTTTGGTGCCAAAATGAAAACAAATCTAGACAGGTACAGTAAAGTTTATCTGGTGCATTGCCTTGAGTTTTGTAGCTCAAATAATGAAAAAGAAAAATCACTCAAGTCGAAGTTTCATGTTCTGGTTTTGGCCATGGAGGAAACAAGAAGTTAGAGAAAGAGTAATTTAAATATTCAATAGAATGTTCACATCTCAATGGAAGGCGTTTGGAGTTAATAAAATCTGAAATTATATTATGGAAAAGATCAAGGCGGTTAACTGCTGGAGAAGTGCACAGAAAAAGCAAATAATCTGGTCAATTAAGCATCATAGCCATAGACTACAAAAATGTAAACTGGCTACATCTGAGACCCTGTTGTACCATTGCAAGTCAAGCCGTCTTGCAGTTAGCTTGCTTTATGGTGATTAAATGTCTTTTTAAATCAATTGTTTTTATTTTTGAGTTTTTAAGCTCTTTAAGATAGGAATTGTTGATGGCATATGATAGTTGTATCAGTTCAGCTTACTCCGCATGCCCTTACATGCTTCTGCTAAGATAGGAATTGTTGATGGCATATGATAGTTGTATCAGTTCAGCTTACTGCGCATGCCCTTACATGCTTCTGCTGTTGTTGTGTGCAAAACCTTGCTAAATAAGCCTTCAAATATAATCTATTTTCAGATCAATGTATGAAATTGTGACTTCCTGTGATTTTGCCTATCAATGTTTATCAAGTGCATGGATAGTCCTTAAAAGATTGAAGTGAGTTACAATATCTATGAGTATGCTGAATGATGACCTTTGTGCAGTATTATAAAGTTCGTCTGAACATGTCTTGCATGATGAATTAATTTTCAAAGTTGTAGTTGCTCAAGGTTTAACTCTTTGTTTTCATTCTCAAGCTTGTAGCTACTTCGGTGTTTTGATGTTAAACAATAGAGTTGCTTATTGGTGGGCTTAAATTATTTTTTTGACCTGAGATTTGGAGCAAAGTGATCTAATTCCTCCTGGCTCCAAAATTTGGATGACCTGTCTTAGTGTGCCCATCGACTGTACTAGAAAGGACAAAAAGAAAGAAAACCTCATTCAAGAAAGCCATTGCTCAAGAGTCACGTAAGAGTTATAAAGATGACATTAAATCAAATCAGTGAGAGAGCTAGCTTTATTGTTAACTTGATGGATCAATAAAAGGCACGATGGAATGAGGTTTTCAACAGCTAGGCAGGTGCTGTAACTTATTTTCTTTTGTATTTGTTACAAAAGCTAAAACTTCTACTGTTCCCATTCAGTGAGCAACTTGCTGTGGAGATTTCTTATTCTGCTCACTGTTTTCTCTGCTTTTGTTTACTTCATTTTATATGTATGAATTTTTATGGGTAGTCTCCCTTTCCTAAACTTCCAAGTAGTTTCCACTTCCCTTTAGGGTTTTTTGAGATAATGTAATGTGGTTTTTTGGAGAAATTTTCCTATATATACATATAGAATTAAGTATATGCAGTATCTCTTTCTTTGGTGGTTTGACTAGTGTATATAGTGTAGACACAGTTGGAATCTAACACTGCTTATCCTCTGTGCTGTTTTGTATGTATATGTTATATGGTTTCTCTTTCTTCTTTTTCCTTTATCCTTTCCTTTTCTTTTCCTTTCCTCCTACCAAATGTACTCGCTGTGCTTTCACTACTTTGATCTCTTAAATAATAATAATAATAATTGTTGTATGCACAAAACTTTAAATATTCTCAGTATTTATTTTTTTTCATTTTTTGCAACATTTTGATGTCAGCTAATTCTTTGCTTTCTTTCTTTTTATTTTTTCTTGCTTTAGGGATTAAATTGATGTACTTTTCTTTCAATTAGAAAGTGTTGTATCTTGTTTCTTAAAGCCACTTTGTCTGATTATGATTTTGTCTTTCTGTCTAGTCGGTTCTTACAGTACCGGGATCCTCGTGCTCAAAGACGGCACCCTTTGGTAGATCCTGTTGTTGTTTCTGAGATCAGAAGATGTCTTGAAGAAGGCATTGAATTCCAAGGGGAGCTACTCAACTTCAAGAAGGATGGTACCCCACTGGTGAACAGACTTAGACTTGCACCCATACGTGATGATGATGGAACTATAACACACATAATTGGTATTCAAATCTTTTCTGAAGCAAAGATAGATCTTAATCGTGTGTCTTATCCAGTATTTAAAGAGAACTGTAATCAACAGTATGATCAGTCAGCTCAATATTTTTCGGGTGGACATTCACCTCTCAGTCAGCATCAAGATAAATGTGGAATACTTCAACTCTCTGATGAAGTTTTGGCTCACAACATTCTCTCACGCTTGACACCAAGAGATGTAGCATCTATTGGATCTGTGTGTAGAAGGATTCGCCAATTAACAAAGAATGAACATGTAAGGAAGATGGTATGTCAAAATGCATGGGGACGAGAGGTTACGGGTGCATTAGAATTGATGACCAAGAAGTTAGGCTGGGGCCGTCTTGCTAGGGAGCTGACAACCCTCGAGGCGGTTTGCTGGAGAAAATTTACCGTTAGAGGAGCAGTGGAGCCTTCACGTTGCAATTTCAGTGCATGTGCTGCTGGCAATCGACTTGTTCTGTTTGGAGGCGAAGGAGTTAACATGCAGCCAATGGACGACACATTTGTTTTGAACCTTGATGCTGCAAATCCAGAATGGCGACGGGTGAGTGTGAAATCATCTCCACCAGGGCGATGGGGCCACACCTTATCCAGTCTGAATGGTTCTTGGTTAGTAGTATTTGGGGGATGCGGAAGACAAGGATTGCTCAACGATGTGTTTGTTCTGGACTTGGATGCCAAACAGCCAACATGGATAGAAGTTTCTGGTGGAGCTCCTCCTCTTCCTAGATCTTGGCATAGCTCTTGCATAATAGAAGGTTCCAAATTGGTTGTCTCAGGCGGCTGCACAGATGCCGGGGTACTTCTCAGTGACACATACCTATTAGATCTCACTACTGACAAGCCAATGTGGAGAGAAATTCCAACTTCATGGTCACCTCCTTCTCGATTAGGACATTCTCTCTCAGTATATGGTCGGACAAAAGTCCTTATGTTTGGTGGGCTTGCAAAGAGTGGGCACTTGCGGCTGCGTTCAGGTGAGTCCTACACCATTGATTTGGGAGATGAAGAGCCACAGTGGAAGCAACTAGAGTGCAATGCATTCACTGGTGTAGGCAGTCAGAGTGCTGTGGTTCCCCCTCCTAGACTTGACCATGTTGCAGTTAGCATGCCTTGTGGGAGAATTATTATATTTGGTGGTTCCATTGCTGGGCTGCACTCTCCTTCTCAGCTCTTCCTTTTAGATCCATCGGAGGAGAAACCATCGTGGAGAATTCTTAATGTTCCTGGTCAACCGCCTAAATTTGCTTGGGGTCATAGCACCTGTGTGGTTGGAGGGACCAGAGTTCTGGTTTTGGGTGGGCACACCGGAGAGGAGTGGGTACTTAATGAATTGCATGAGCTGTGCTTAGCGAGCAAACAAGATTCAGATCAGTGATTTAATGATGAATTGCCGCTCTACAAGAGTCAAATTTTCACTCTGCTTGAAAGAAATTTTGTTTGAAGATTGGTGCGTGCTATAGAGGTAGTTGAGGTGCTTCTTTCCACATTGTTTATATTGCATTCCTTATCTTGATTTGTTCTCTTGATGCATTGTGTGTTGCTCAGGTATGCTTATGTATAAGTGCCTCTACTTTTGTGCATGATATTTGTAACTGACAGAAATACAATTTAAGACAATTTTCTGCATCTGCAATTTTAATGTGTATGTATTATCATTGTTCAGGCAGCTGTATGATGTTACCATGATTGTAATTTTGGATTATTTTGTATTCCCTTCCTGAGATTGAGAATGGCCATCTTACAAAAATTTATCCATGTAACCTACAAACTTTGTTTCGCTTTCTTCTGCACATGCTCACATTATACTAATGAAGGACATTGATTTCTAAATAGCTGAGTTTAGCATTTATGGTGCATTTACTTCTTGAATGGGGAATCAAAATTCAGAATAGAATCATCAACAATATTTACTTTGCAAAATAGAGATAGGAATGAGAATCGGAATTGCGGAGTTCACCCAAATTTAAAAATGTGAAATAAGAGATTGATTTCAGGAGGTTGGTGGGAATTAACCATTTATTTTTAAAATTAATTATTTACCCTTTAAAATAATATATATATATATATATATTGTCCTTAGTTAAAAAATAATTATAATTATTTAATCTATTATTATAAATAATTAATATAATTATTCTGATTAATTTATATATTTTGAATTTTTGATGATGATGATGATAATTATTATTAATGATAAAAAATTTTACAATTATTTAATATACTAATGTATTATTAACGATAACTAATAATAATAATTTTTGAATAAATAATCACAATAATTAAAATATAAAATAATAATTATGACAATAGTTCATTAAGTACATTTTAATAATTTATTACAATCTAACTCATTCTGATTTTAATTCAAAAAAAAATTAAACACATTAATAATAATTTAGCTCATTTCGATTCTTATTCATATAGGTTAAGTAAATAACTTATTTTTATTTTCATTCCTCTTTTTCATTTAAATTCATTCCTCATTCTAATTTCAACACATTCTGATTATAATTTAGTAAACACACCATTAATTTAGAGGGAAGATTGTTCATTTGCAAACCATCAATAGAATGTTATATTAGTGTTAGCTAATAGTCTAATATGTTGTCTAGCCAAGACTGTTCTCGTAACATTCCTCCCATTTAGGTATATGTCTATTCGGATAATTATCCTATCCTATCCACCGATTATCTATTTTTTTCATATTTTTTAAAAAATAAATAATTTTTAATTATTTTTTTCTTAAACTCCACTTTAAATGATATTGTTTTGCACATTTTTTTGTCTTCAAATTGATACAACTTTGCTGACGTCATAATGATAAAATGATAATTTCACCTACGCTTTAAAAACGACGTCGTTTAGAATCTGCTTCTCCACCTCAAACTCACAACCTCTCCTTGACATAAACCTGATCATATCTTCCAATTCTTGAAATCTCTTATCAAACTGCAGCTTCTCCCTCTCCAATTCCTCAATCTTCGATCTCAAGCTCGTCATCTCCTCCGTCGCCGCATTGATTTGCTGGAGTAGTTGCTTCTCTTCCGCCTGCCACGTGTTGCTATGGCTCACGAAGATCTCCACCACCCTCGCGTTAGCCTTTGAGTCCTCTTTCCTCCTTGACTTCATTTGCTTCAGTTGCTCCTCCGCCACCCTTAGCCTCACCTTTAGCTCCTCCTTCACTTCCGATGAGTTCTTCGACAGCGATGCTAGGAATAGTGAGAAGCTTATTCCTATGTACAACTTAAAAAGCTGCAGATGCTTTGCTTCTTCTTCTGGCGCCATAGGAGAGTCATTGAGTTTGATTTTTTTTTTTAATTTTGATTTGGAGTTTAAGGTAAGTGAAAGTTGGGTTTGGTTTTGTTTTGTATGGTTGGAGGTTGTGGTCGGTGGAGACAGAGTGTCGTCATCCACATCGTTGTTACTATTATGATGATGATGATGATGATGATGATGATGATGATGTTAGGTTGTGGTCGGTGGAGACAGAGTGTCGTCATCCACATCGTTGTTACTAACTATGATGATGATGACGACGACGACGACGATGACGATGATGATTATTATTATTATTATTATTATTAAAGTGAGAGATTTCAAATAAAAATTAAAAAAAAAAAAGAAAAGTCCTTTTATATATATTTTTTACTTCTTAATATGTTTCACGATTTGCAGTAAAAATGTAATTTTATATTTAGGGTTTAAAAAGTTATTTATATAATATTTTATTAATTTTTTTAACAGTTTAAATGTAAAAATAGACATGTGTAAAATAATATAATTTTAAGATGGAATTCAACAAAAAAATAATAATTAATAATTATGTATTTTTAAAAAAATGTGATTGGAGAATAATTATCTTATATATTATATATTAGAGTATATCTTCATATTTTTTTCTTCACGTTTTAGACATGAGAAGAAAATTAATTTGATATGACACCTAATGGTGTTGAGCTCTATAAATTTTATATGTATAGGAGTTATTCTTACAATTGAATGCGTTAATGTCGTGTGCTAAAGAGTGTGTCAACAATTTATTAGAAAATAAATTGACATGTCGTCCTGTATATAGCTTATGAACCAACGCTCTCACTGATCATCATCATGCTTATTGGACTATAAAACCCAAGTTCACTGAAGAATGTCAATGTGAATGGGAGTGTGAATTCGGTGACTGGTGTTGACGAAGAGAAGATCTCGGAATTGAAAAGCAAAATCGTGTTACTGAAGAAGGCACCGAATGAATCTGATCCTGGAATGGTCCCATGTTGGGAAAAAGGAGAGAGGGTTCCATTTATCATTTTGAGATTGGTTTCTGATATAATATCGACAGAAAAGGAGCGAATCGTAATTAACCATACTGTTTGTAATATGTTGAGGACTGTTATGGAAATTATGCCGGATGATTTGTTGCCGGTTGTGTGCCTGGCAGGCAATAAGATTGCACCTATTCACGAGGGACTGGAGCTGGTGCGACTTGTACGGAAACATATTCAAAGATCTCGGTCAACGCAGACATACGCCAAACGTGAATACCCGCGGAAGCCACAGGCAGAACACCTGGTAGAGAGAGCCAATCTCGAGTGGAGTTGGGGATACTGCTTTTACTATTATTAAAAATGCTCCTGCTGAGGCCTTTGGAATGACTGAATCTCATATCAAGAAGCCGTACGAGGAATTGAGAGACCAGGGTCTTGTCGCCAAGGCAAGCCGTTCATCTCAATGTATGATACCCAAGACTCATCCATTATCTGTTGCCAAAACTTTCGATACATTTCGGCTTATTGCTGTGGAATCTGGCAAGGACAGTCATAAGAAGAAAAAGAATTGGATCCAGGCACTTGTTGTTGCAGCCCCTGACTGTGAAGCTCAATATTTGATTTGTCTTCTCCAGTCACGGTTGCCGATTGGATCCGGAGGGCAGACTCTCTTAACTGGATTGGGACAAGCTGCTGTTTGTAACAATGACCCACATCCTAGACCAAACATTCAATCCCCTTCTGATTTGGACAAGGCTGCAAAGATTGTGAAACAAGTTTACTTCGTACTTCCTGTTTATGGTAAAACTGTTCCTGCGCTGCGTCATAGAGACGGACGTATCAGAATCTTCCAAATACATGCGGCTTCACTCCAGGCGTCCCAGTCGAACCTATGTTAGCAAAACCAATCGAAGGTTTCTCGGATATTTTAAATAAATTCCAAGATGCGGAGAAATTCACATGTGAATATAAATATGATGGAGAGCGTGGCTAGATGCATTATATGGAGGACGATTCTGTTGAGAAATATAGTCGAGACGCTAAACACAACACCCAGATGTTTCCTGATGTTGTTCTTGCGGTTTCAAGATTAAAGAAGCCCTCTTTAAGATCTTTTGCTCTGGACTGCGAAGTTGTTGCTTGTGAGCGGGAAAAACAGCAAATTTTCCACTTCCAGAAACCTCTCAGCGTGATGTCGGTCACAGCAAGGTTGTTGTCTGCATGTACGCTTTTGACACGTTGTATTGCATTGGCCAACGTCTGTTTCAGCAACAACTGAAAGCTCATAGAAAGCAAACTTAATGATTCATTTTTGGAAGAGCCTTGATTTTTTCAGTTTGCGATAACTTTTAACAGTCTAATAATGCCTCATACAAAAGTTTCTTGATGCTGCTGCTGGGGCGAGATGGTGAGGGTCAAATTATAAAGCAAGTGGATCGGGTGCCACATATGAGCCTTTAAAGCGGTCACTTTAACTGGGTAAATTGGAAGAAAGATTATATTAATGGTGTTGGAGACTTGCTAGATTTAGTACCCAATGCCCATTGATGCATTTCATGGGGATAAGAAACGTACAGGTGCTTATGGTGCCTTTCTGTTGGCATGTTATGACAGCAATAACGAAGAATTTCAAAGCAGTTGTGAAGTAGGCGTTGGATTTTCTGAAGCAATGCTTAAACCTCAAAGAATGTTCGTCCGGTCTCCGTTCAAACGTGAAACCCAAATGCAAATACCAGCATTGTTACGGGTATGCAGCAACAGTTACAATCAATCCAGCTGCAATTGGCATCGTGGATCCTGATAATGCGATTTCTCTTCGGTTTCATCGCCTGATTCGTGTTCAAAAAGATAAAAGAGTCCAGAGCAGGCAGCGTTGCGTTGCACAAATATTTGATTTCACCCCCCCCCCCCCCCCCCCCCCCCCCCCCCCCCCCCCTCCCCCCCCCAAAGTTAGTTTAGTATTTAATTATTCTAATGTCGTTTTCCTCAATTAGTTAAGTTATGAATTATGAAACTTATGTAAGGCTCACATTGAACACATATTCAAACACTGAAAGCATCCATACTAATTTATTACGTGAGCAACTAGATACACCAAATATGATCTTAATTTCTCAGTTACTTCTCGAATATAAATGGGTAATTTAAAAAAAATTCATGTTGTTGGGAGGTAAATTTAGAAGGCTATTATGGGCCAATAACAAGTTAACACATGGTGAGGAAAAAATGACACTTCAATCGTCCCACACGAACCAATCAGGGGATAAGAACAATCTTAGTAAAATTAATTTATTTATGAGGGCAAAAGTAGAATAAAAATAAGAGATATTTGGGTCTCACATGTATTTTATAAGAGTGTTGCTATTTAGACTTGGGGAAGACAAAAGGAAGACAGAAATGATATCATTTCATGTCCTCTCTTTCTTCAGAAAATAAGCACGCGTGAATTCTAAATTGGGCCCACAATCAGTTTAAAAAATTAAATTGAACATGGCGCGTGAGCCAATATAGTATTTAACAATCAATTTTTTTTCTTCTCCTCTCTCTCTCTCTTTGCATCTTTCACCTCTCTTTTAGCTGTGCATTTAACGTGAGCCATATTCTGCATTTAACAAGGAAAAATCAATTTCCTATCCTCTTTATCTCTCTGCATCTCGCTTATCACACAGTTAATTTCTACATTTCCAAATGAAGACTAAAGGACGCGTGAAACGGCAAGCCCACGCTGCCGTTTCTATCGTCCTTTAGTCTTCCTTTAGTTTGTTTATCATTTTATATTTTCTCAACGTTAGCATCAATCAATAAAAGTTGTATCTTTTAGCCTAAGAACAAAGGACTAATAGAAGATACCTGATTAGAAATGACTCCAATCATTAAAAAAAAAAAACAGATATAAACTCTTATTAATTCAGTCATTCTCCCCATTATAATAAATTTATTTATTTAAATCAAATTAAAGCTGGGTAAGTGAAAACCACCAATTTGTTTGAATCCGATTCTTGCAAAAATTCGGCGAAACACACGTAAACGTACTTCAATAGACCAGCTTGAATATGAATTATCCCTAGCTCGACTGATCGTGACTAATAACCATTAATTGAATTATTTTATAGACCAGCTTCTTAATAGAGCATAATAGCATATGGCATCCAGCATCCTTCCTTCACGTGCATTTCCTCTCTCACGCGAAGGGCGCATTTAGGTCGTGGAGTGGGCCAATGCAGGCTCATTCCACCCCACATGCAGGGCTCATTTAGGTGTATCATGATCCAACGTTGGCTTATTGATCCACGACGCAACTTTGACATGCATTATTCACTAATACGTAATCAACTTGATGCCCAAGAAGAAAGTAATAAAATAGTTAAATTCTTTTTTTCTTCTTTTTTTTTTCTTTTTGATACAGGTTAAATACTATTACTATCCAATAAATTGTGTTGAAATTCTGGGTTAGCGAAACAATGACCCAAACCCAAGCTTTTGACCAGCGCAAAAGTCAGACATAACTCTTAACAAGAACCGACATGCACACTTCCAGTTCCAGGCATGAAGTTTCGGATTACATGATTCTTGGAGCGGGCAAGTTTTTCCACGAGTTGTTTGTCCAATTTCTAACCAAAATGAAAAGCCTAACAAAGGAGATAAAAACTTGATTACATGTGTAATTAATGTTACAAGAAGTTTCAGACGACATATCATTTACATACGAACATCTTTACAGAAGTGTCTAATTCCAAACCATCAAAACTTAAAATAAAAGATCTTTAGTTCACGCTTATATTGGCAGTTAAGTTTACATGTTAATACAAAATTTAAAGACAGGACAACCCTTTTCTTTCTTTCTTTTTTTTACAAAAAAAAATTAAAATAAAATAAACTCATGAACAGGTTAGTGATTCTGTGGCTGTGCCCTATCCAACAAAGAATCAAGGCGTGTCAAAACTTCAAGTAATTGTTGATGTCCAAGGACGTTGAGCGTGGCATCAAAATCGTGGGCATTCTCGGACAAAACAATTTCTGACTTTTCAATCTCTTGAATCAATTCGCAAAAGCCGACGCAATGTTTTTCATCATCGAATGATAGCCCCTCGACAAAACTCAACTCGAGTCTGTCAAAATCTTTGACATTCTCGCACAACACGATCTGTGTCTCTTCACCTTCTTGAATCAATTCATCAAATGCCAGCCCCTCAACAAAACCCAAATCGAATTCCGCATTCTGTTGGACATTATTGCACCGGACATTCTGGGTTTCTTGAACCGATTCAAAAAAGTTACCGTTAAAGTCGTCCAAATCAAAACCATCAACGAAACCCACCTCGAATCCCCCATTTTCGCACAAATCCGTCTGGGTTGCTTCCACTGATTCACAAAATTCTCCGTAAAAAACATCAAAATCAATACCGTCAACGAAGCCACCCATTTCGAATTCCGCATTCTCGCTCCTTTGCTTCCTCTTCCCCAAGGCAGTACTTTTTTTATTACAGGATTTTCCAGGAACAGAGCAGTTCTTGTACTTATCGATCAAAGACAAACAAGAATTGCGGTCTTCGGGCCAGGAATCAAAAGAATTTGAAGATGAGTCATCTTCTTTGCAGAGAAACAGAACCTCAACGTCACAAAGAATAGATAACTCTTTGGCCTTCCTCTTCAAACATTCAAATCTCTTCGGGTTCTTCTTCTTCTTCTTCTCGTAATCTTTATCCATTTGCCCTTTTTTTTTTCTTTTTCTCGGTTGAGATTTTAGGGTTGCAGAGTGAGGAAAGAGTGGAAAAGAGACTAAGAAACAGAGAGAGAGAGAGAGAGAGAGAGAGAGGGAGAGAGTGACTCTGATGAACCGCCAGCGCCAAGGCTTTATATAGTGTTAGTATGTTACCGTTGGAAAATTATTTCAAATTAGCTGAGCGCACGTGCATTTGTTGTCATTTATTTAGTAGTATCTTATTGTGATTTTTTTAAAAACAAAAATTAGATTTTATTTACCATTTTCCCGTTAACAATATACATTTACTAATCTTCTTCAAAATCAAAATTGTTTTTTTGGGTGAAATTATGTCGAAAATGCAATCCCTTGAATGTATATTCATGTTTAAAAGAATAATTGAACCGATGAATATTTTATTTTGCTAGTTTTTTAGGAGCTTTTATTTTTATTTTTTTAGCTTACTTCTTCAGTTTCTTTATTGCATTGCATTGGCTACTCCTATACTCCTATTTGGGATTAATTCTTATTCGGGACAATATTTCCTACTAAATAAAGTAGTCTTACACAAAGTCATCAAAAGTGATTTTACCGGGGAGGGAAAAAAAAAACTTTGGAGCAAGAATGCTCGAAAAAGACATCCAGATGTTTTCTATTTATTTATTTATTTTTATGTAATAACTGCTGCTGAATTTCTTCTTCTTTTTTTTAATGTAAAAACTGATTTTGCCTATTTCAATTAATATTTGTTAAATTATTTTAACACTCTGGAGAGAGGGGGGGAACCACTCAACCCACTATTCTGCCTTCTGTCGATCAGAGTGGCTTTTTGACAAAAGAAAAGGAATTAAGAAAAATGGCTTAAACGCAATGAACAAACTCATTCAAGACTCCAGAAGACATCCAACTCATAGGTAGCAAAACCACCAAACCTTCATCACATTTCATTTGTAACAGTAAGTTAATATATTGCTGAAAGGGCAACTGAGTAATGATATTAAATGCTAATTTCAAGCTCTCAAGTACATAGATCAAATTTGACTGTGATTATTATCAAGTACAAAAAGAATGAGCAAGTAGTTCAATAATGGAGCAAACCTACAGTGTGATATAGCTTACATGGAAAAAATCGTGCTCCGGTGTCATATCTCATGCAATACAATTTCAATCATTTCCATGCTACAGCATCGATCTCATCTCTAGCAGATTTGTACAGTTCGAGCCTTTTAGCGAGGGTGGCCCTCCTATCCATGAGCTGTGGGTCCTCATCCAACATTTTACCAAGTCGCTCCTTCTGCATATAACACAGAACAATATTGTTGTCAAATTATGAAGCCAAGCCACCCCATATACATAACATTGACAAAAGAACAAATTGATAGACTACTTGGCTGGTAATGTTACATCACAATTGGCACAGATTGTTATACCGGTTCACATACAGATCTAATTCTCACATATAGGCTCATGCCTGGCTTGTCAATGATTGTTGAACAGTATATCCTAACAGATTTTAGGATGTTTTTCCTACACGTGAATGCTAACACACACGAACACACATGGTACATGCATGTATCTATTTAATACACATGCAAAGAGTACATGTGTTCATTCAACCATTTCACCAAGCAAATCATGGGCTGGATTTTTGCCCATGTAAAAGAGGAAAGAGATATTCTGCTTCTCGGCTTTTTGACAGAATAAAATCTTAGAAAATAACATAATTGAATTAAAATAGGACAAGATAGGGGAGGTTAATAATTCTTTAAGGAGAACTGAGAAATTCAGACTAGAGTCGGAAAGTAGAAGAGACAAATCTATTGGGACTTTCTAACTTTTTCTAGGTAAAGACCTTGTCAGACACCTACTGCCATGTATCTGTTGTTTCTTTGTCAACTAACAAAGAATTCACAGGTGATGGCTTCCATAGCTGGTCAGGTCTCTCTTATAGGTGTACAAGTGGCCTCCAGACCAAATTAGGAGGGCTGGGGATTAAGCTGCAGATGAAAAGACAAAAAAGAAACATATATGTGCAAAATCAAAGACATGTCACATGTAACCCATCACTCTCCCTCCTTTGCTTTATTTCAGTAAAATAAATGAAGTTGAAATACTTTACCTCCTGCCTCCCGACATGCGCATAGAATTGGTTTAGCAATGATCTCTTGGCAGCAAGTACTTGACAATACACCACAGCCTTGGGAATAGAATTCTTCAGTGTATCGCAGACCATGCCAATATAACCACTGACGTTTGACCCTATATAAAGATTACAGGATGTGTCAGTATCTGACAATCAATTTTATTTTTTAGTGGCAAAATTTTTTCACTATACATTGTCATCTTGAGGAACTAGCATTTTGGGAACACTAGTATCAAAAGTGTTGAAGCAAGAAAACTATATCTCATGGCGCATGAGACCCAAAACTGAATACGTTAACACAGAAGCCGGAAAGTGAGAAAGAGAGTGATAAGAAGAAATAATAAGTGTCATCTAGATAAATCTAGGAAAATTTTACAAGGCCTCTTGTTTATTCAAATCAAGTAGAGTGAGGTTCATTTGAGACAGATTGGTACTCTTCGTGGCAACAAGGTCCTTAATTCTCTGCATAAATGAATAACTTTGTGTATAGGATTAAAATTATTTTTAAAATAGATCTTTTGAAAACATGGTGATGGAGCTCTAGTCCATCTCTTTTTGTACTTACTTTTGATAGTAATAAATTATTTTTCTTTTTCAAAAAATAAACAAATAAATAAATAAGAAAAAAGAAAATGCACAAGGGACCTAGCTGTCACAAACCAAATCTTTGAGGACCTAGAGCATTTAAGCCAAACGCAGTATAACAGAATCAATATAGCATGTTCAAAGCAATGCATACCAATTCTCCTAAAATGATTGTCAGAAAAACGTTCTGGATTTTGTGGTCCTGGTGGGGGTGCATTCCTGTCCGGTGCATTCTTGTCTGATGCATTTTTATCAGATGCACTCCTCTCCGGTTGTTCACTAAGCTTCCGGAAAAATTCAACTGTGAGGTAGCTAGACTCCATATCCACGAGCCTTAAAACTGTTTTCCGGCTTTCATCACGAAATTTTTCCAAAGCTTCTGTTGCTGCAGCAGCTATGTCAGATTGAAGAGTTGGAAACCGCTTTAACTCCTGCAGTGCCATGAAATAGCACTGGTATGAGCTAAGCACATACATAGTAGCTAAAAAAAAGGACCAGTTATTCACTTGGGAAGAAACTGCTTCCATCACAAACAATATATGTTAGTTCTACTGTACATGCTGCAAAACCCCATAGAATCAAAGAAAAGTAGACTGGCTCAACATCAATTGAGAAATAGTTCATCTAACTAATGTATGCCATTCTCACTCTCAGCTCAAAATTGGATCCTAGCACCATTTCCCATTTCTAACTTCAAGGTAAGGCAATAAAGTATGTCATTGGGATATATTTTTTATCAGGATATCCATTTCAACCTGTGATTATCTTGGAAGGTTAAAAGAGTTGTATCCTATTGTATGTCATAAGAACACTTCAAAAGGCTTAAAGTTGCTTGTCAATATCTATGTACATCTGGTACACTGTCAGCAAATATATCTATAATGTGGTGTAAGAAGGGTAAAATACTTTCCACAAAAATCTACCAGGACACTAATCTATTCCTCTGTTAACACTGATATTTCAAACCAAGCTAAATAAGAATGTCAAACCTGGTATTATGAATAATATAAACTCCACCTCAAGGTATATAAGAATAAAACTTGAATAGTTTTTAACTTTTTCAATGTGTCCCACATTTTGCCAGTTAGACTGACAAGATTCAACACATGACAAACACAATTTCAATCACCTCATCCTTGCATCATCTTGATTTTTAAGGGAAAGATTTAAATGTTGAAACTCAAAGAGAAGAAACAGAATCTCATACACAGTTACCATGTAAACTTACAGAGCCATTGAACAGAGAACTAAAGATAATTTCATCTTAGTAACTATTAAATCACAAATCTAAAACAAAATATTGTGTTATAGAGGACAAAATATGATTCCAAATAAACAGTTTTATTTTATATCTAATACATAAGTTTTCACCACCAAAGACCAAAAATTTGCTTACCTCAGTTTCGGCTATTGATTTCCGTACAAGTTCTTTCAACACAAAATGCACCTGAAGAAGGCAATATTATGTAAAACACTTAATATAAGGAATGAGAGAAACTAAATAAATAAAAATAAGAAGACAAAGAAGAAGGATTAAGTTCCATATTGGTTTCATGAGTTTGAAAAAAAGATAAAAGGATAAAAAAGGGTTTTATTTTGGAATTTTAAGTTCATTCCATTTTTGCACACTTAAGTCCCTTGGTGAACTGTCGTAATTTTTCCCGTATTCATACTTAATATAAGGAATGAGAGAAAATAAATAAATAAAAATAAGAAGAAGACAAAGAAGAAAGATTAAATTCCATATTGGTTTCATGAGTTGGACAAAAAGATAAGAGGATAAAAAAGGGTTATATTTTGGAATACTTAAGTTCGTTCCATTTTTGGACACTTAAGTCCCTTGGTGAACTGTTGTAATTTTTCCTGTATTCATAAGGGTATTCAGGTAGTGCCCCTTGTGTAAAGAGAAAGGAATCATCATGCAGCCAACGTGGCTCAAATATGAATAACACAGGCTAAACAGCAGCATGGCCAACCAGCCTTAAACTCCATTCACTATGCATTTTGCACAATGAATGCTTCCTCAGGTTATATACATGATGGTTTGGTACAAAACCCTAATCTTATAAATTTAAGCAGACAGTAGAGTCCAAATAACAATAGTTATGCCCTACTATCCATAATTATAATTAATTTAAACACTTAAAAAGATGTAAAAAGATGAACTTCGAAACAGCAAAGGAAAGAACATTACAGCATCCACAGAGGCTTCAGCTGGGCCTTTGAAGTAGCTGATAGATCCATCAATGAGTCTCCTATAACCTTGTTCTGGAGCAATTAAATGTGGCTGGTATCCATCAGCCTCCGAAACAACTTTTTGGACATTTCTAGTTGAGAGATGGCGATCAAAAGGGAGCTTTTTTAAAGCAGCTGGCAGTTGATGGTCAAACACTCCATATATTCGATCACCACCAGCCCTCCTGAAACAGTAATTTATGACATTGTCAAGAGACCCTTTAGAAATATGCTATAACAAATTGCATAGCTACTCCAACCCATTGTTCACATTCTTCAGACAATGTAATGTGCAAATGGAGCATTTTCTGAATATTATTTGTTCTTTTGGGCATTGATGTTTCATTAAGAAATCCATCTTAAAAGTTTAAGCTAATATGTGGAGTGCAGGCTTTCAAGCCATTGTACAAGAAGCCACATCCGATACTAGACCAGTTCGAGCTACTTTAAAGATATATTGTAGTAGTTCCATAAATTTCATAATTTTTGACCAAAGTTAACTGCTAATAAGACAATACCTGCTTCACATGTGACCAATATTTCCGAACATCTACCAAAAAATTTTTGCTAGAATTTGTTAAATGGAACTGTCCATAACAAAACAGCCAAGCCTCCTATCTGCCAGTCTTACATTTGGTTTTGCTTTTGCAAGAGAATACCGTATTCAAATCAAATAATTGTACCTTTAAACAAACATAATACTTACATACAACAAGTTGCTTCTTTCTTCCATATTTTTGTTCATTGACGCCCACCATGTAAACTAAAAGCCAACTAAAAACTTTACAAGTTCATATTTCAAAAAAGATTGTATTTCCAGAGACGGTTTTGGAGGTCAAGAAGTTAGCATTGTAAAAAGATACATCTAGATCTCCATTGTCACTATCGGGTTGGTGGTATCCAAATTTCACAATCCTTTTGCAAATGCTTTTTGTGTAAATTTTTACCGTTCCCTTTGTCATAAAAGTTAAATGTTAATCATGTCTAACAGATTAAAAATGAAGATATTCACATATAATGTACCATTCAGACAAATTCATAATGACTGCCTAGGTTGACTCAAGTACCATGTTGAAGAAGCTTGACAACCTTTCACCACAAGTTAGGTTAAAAAATTGATTTATAGTGTGAATTGCAACTCTCTTCAGCTACCGAATCTCAACATATTAATAATATCTGGAGGAGCATACAATTTCTTTTATAATAAAATAATAAAAGTTGGGGAAAAATCGATATTCATAAATGCAAGAGTTCCTCTAAAGGACGATTTCACGAGACGAGAGAGGAGATTTAAAAATGGCAAAGTTAGCCATATATGCGCCAAAAATAGATTATTATTGGTAAATTGGATGGAAATGGTTTTTTTCCTTTGAGCAGGAATCATTATGAAGCTAGTTACATATCCTTTCACATCATTCTTCTGATTTTCTCCCCAACACACACACACACACTCAAAATTTTCAAAATTGCACTTATACGGTGCAACAGAAAACAAAGAATTGATGTTGACTGTTAGAATGATGTTCTGCAATGTTGACCATCAAACAATATTTCAAAATACAACCTACACAAAATTATTCAAACATGAAACTGTCAAGAAAGGTAGGAAAAAGTTCATGAGATTACCCTCCATCAAGATGTTCCTTGAATACACGCTCAAATGCACGACACATTTCTAAGATTGTGTACAACTGAGCCTGCTCAGAGAGAATAGGTAAATTGCGTAAGTAAACTAGGACCATGAAACAACATTATTTCCAACGTAAGTAAACGAGTTCCTCATGGGTCTAAATCATTACCCCTGAGTCCACTCCAATAGGCCTGCCAATCCGGTCCAGCTCTGCATTAATCTCATCAATATTCTTATTTATTAAAGCAATAATACTTGGAATTCGCTGCCTGATAACACGTTCTAAATGCTGATAAGGGAAAAAGTGAAACAACAATTAAACATGAACAAGATTTTATAGCTTTAGAAAATTAACACTTCTGTAGTTTAAGGCAACTATACTGAAGACCATATGGATGGGGACAGACCTGAGACAAAAGTTTTGCGAGATACTCGGAGCCCATTTTACTAGCCAAATGTCCATATTCAGGGCTAGTTTCAAAATATTCACGCTCCTTCCGACGAGCAGCAATCATGTCAACATTCTTGTTGATATCAGCTTGTGAACGATTCACAATTCCAACCCAGGGATGTTGAAGCCTGTACGACCTTCCCTCAAGAACCTAAAATATTTATACAAAGTAACTTGTGTTTATATTTTATACAAGTAAAATAATGGTCCAAGCAGCTGCGGCATTAAGTATAGCAAATTCCCACCTCCAGAGCATTAGTTCCCTTGTCCATTAGATCAAGTTTTGTTAGCACTCCAAATGTTCTTTCACCTAAACATAAAAAATGATGCAATCGTTAGCATCTTCATCCGTTATCATTGTTATTGGAAAGCAATGCTTCGGAAGAAACCAATCATTCTAGCTTTAAACAGCAATACCTGTTGGATCAACTTCTCTGGCCAGCTTTATAGCGTCTGAAGTGGCAATATCTTGATTGGCAGGGGAAATGGCCAATATAATGCAGCTGGGCTACAAAAATCGGAAGTATAAATATCGTTATTAGCAGAAGGACTAGCCCACATAATGCAGCTAGGTTATAAAACCATAGAAGTGAAAAAGAAGACAGAATATGATGTATCGTTCAAAGAATTGCTTATTTTCCTACAGTAATAGACCCTTTATCTGTTTAAAGATGTCGTTCAAAGTAACATAAGGCTAACTCAATTGGGGAAAAAAAATTAAAAAGGCAAAGACAGAAAAGAAAGAACAAAAGCACTCCCCAAAGAAGTCAGGCAGATAACCATCAGAGGGAAAAGGACATTGAAGCAAGTGCTGTCCATGGCGAGGCTAAATCCCTAGATTCGCTCTTAACTTTTGAATCCATACAACACCAAGGTGCTAGCACAGTTTTTTCACCAAAGGATGACTAATTCAAAAGTTCAAGAAAGGGAATGTCTAAGGCAGTCATTGCAGCCCAAAAATGAACTTCAGTATCACAGAACATCACATAGTTGTACCCATCAGCATTTTATCTTCTCTTTTGGAAATCATATGCCTTTAATCAAATGCAATCGATTCTCACCTTCTCAACATAAGAACGAACCATATTCTCAATATCTTCAACTATAGACTCTGGCTGGCCCTCTACAAAAGTCAAAATTACATGATTGCATAATTGAGAATATATATTCATATCATTGAAAACCAAATCAAGGATTCAATGCCAAAAGTTCAGATTCAAAATAAATGGTGTTCTAAAAATTACCTACAGCAACCTTTGTCAAGCCAGGAAGATCTATCAGGGTTAAGTTAACAACTGCCAAAAGGGGAAAAAAATTGATAAACAACCAAATGAGCAATCAACCCATAAATTCAGCTAACAAAACAAATGAGAATTTACAACAAGGAAATCTCATAATTGCAACTAATGAAAATAAAACTGACAAGGGCACAACAAATGAAAATTACAAAGTAAGATTGAAACTTCAGAATGATTACGAGAAATAATATATCACTGCCTCAAGCATATGACAGGCATAGATAACTGGCAATATGAACACGAATCATTCTTTAATGCACAGCCATAATGGAAAACCAAGATGATTCAGATTATGTCAGTCATCGCATTTTATTACTGGTAGACGATAACTGAAATCTGGTCCCTTCTCAGTTCCTCAACTGTTGGCTATAATATTAGTAATCAAGACATATTAGACTGCCTGCTCTTAAGGGAGGAACAAAGTCAGGAACTCAACCTTTCAAGTGACCATGAAAGCTACAGCAACAAAGAAATAGATAAGAACCCATGCTTCAATAGAATGTTGTTACATATATAATCATATGTAAGAGACGCAAACTAGTGCATTTTTAAACGAGCAGGGAAAGATAATGAAACTTCTAAACCAAACATAAAAACAGTGTCCTGAAGGGTGGGTCAGTCTTGCCTACTCGGGCAGGCAAAAAACATGAAAAAACTAAAATTCAGGACAATGTGAAACAGTAAAAAACTAGTGAAATTAAAAATGTGGTAGAAAACCTTCAAAGGAGAGGAAAAGCAGAAAACACAGAAAAGGGAAGAATAAGGTAAAAATATGAAAAAACTTTTGGCATTTGCCATATGCTGCCAAATACTATTGCAAATCAATGTTGACAATTACATCAAGCATACACAGGATACTTAACAGACAATTCTTCTGAGGACAACTGAGAGAGAAGAGCATACAGATACTCATAAGCATCATGATTATGAAGAAAACAAACTGGAGAACATATTTTATTGTAGCTTGCTTGCCTTAAACTCATTTATTCATAAAATTTAGCAAGTTGTTAAGAGGAAATATAGATACAAACCATTTGGAGAATATATGCTTAGTTGAATAGGAATGTTAGAGATCTGCTTTGACTTTCCAGTTATGCGATCTGTTTCATCTGATATCTCCTTACGCACAGCAGCTGCATGAGAAAAACAAAGAGCCCATTGCTTGTTTTACATTTAGTAAATTTAAAATAAAATAATAATAAAAAAACCTGATATTTGTTTATAATGTAGTGACACAATTATTCCATGAATGTGATTCATTAAAAATGTAATGGAGAATAAATAGGAAAGACATTCATCACAGATATACTTTAACATGTGCTAATTGTACCCATGCAATTTTGACTATGATTTGGAGGCAAAGCAACCGATAATTCTCATTCCATAGACAAGTAAAAGACAGAAAAATCAATGAAAGATGTCAATAAACTCAAAGTGGTGCAATGCAATGTCTTATTGCTTTGCATACCATATTTGAGGAAATGATTGTTTGAAGCACATTCACTGTCGATGCGAACCAATAACAGGAAAATTAACTACAAGAAAGACCAAATGTTCTTATGGCCATGGCACATGATTATCAGTTACGTTGCTTATTATCCACTGAAGTGTATGATTAAGAAGAAATTTATTTTCTTTCAATGGAAAGATCTGTCAAATGCTACGGATAACATAAAAAGAAAATGTAATAATTATGAATGTCAAAGACAAATAGATCTATGTCAAATTCTCAATCAGTAATATTTTATCGAGATTCAAAATCACTGTCTACTGCTTATGCAGTAATAATAAGTGAACCCAAATAGTCACCACACTAAAAATTGCCTCTTCAATTCAACGGATTGATTTTATTTTTAATTTTTAATCTGTTAAATAATTAATACCTTAAAGGTCAAATCAGAATTTATAATAAGAGAACCCTAAAATCATACACAAAACACGGATGAAAAGAGAAGGTAGGTAGAGGTTGTAAAAAGAAATGCTTGCCTAGGATTTCAGCAAGAATATGTATCATATGGAGCTAAATGAGGCATAAAATGATTTATGTAGTCAGCCCAAGTGACACAAGTTAAGAACAAGTCGGAAAAATCTAATAATAAAATTATTCCTTGGATAAGCTGACCTTTCTTTATAGAAACTTATAGTACAGTATGCGGATTTGAATTCTGGCATATAAGCTCACATATAATATGGATGAAGTCCCAGCACACCTAAACCCTACCCTCAACCTATACACTGACAGTCTCTGGACAACATTCACTCTCAAAAGAAGTAAATATTATATGTCTTATCATTCCGATGGAGTGCAACTGAATAGTTATGACCATGCCTACAAGCCTCAGGAAACACTGAAGTAACAAAGCCAGCAAGGGTCTTTTACCAGGCAAAAGGAATTAGACTTTTGCAAACATTTTTTTTTTTTTTTGATAACTCAGACTCCCGCACTGACCGGGACCATGGATCCGCCCGGCCAACCCCTAAAACTTCGGTGTGACCCCATGACCCATGTGACAACAAAGGGTGGAATTTTTAAGCTCGCCAGAATAAGCACCAGATCCCAAGCCCTCAACCAACTGGGCTACCCCCTTGGGGCAGACTTTTACAAACATTTATAAGCTAAGTCTTCATTTGAGAACAAAAATTGACTACCAAATTAATAGCTCTACAGCAGAAACTTAGCATACCAAAATCAGTAAACTTCTTCCTTGGTGCATGAAGAAACTCTGCATAATCAGTTCCCCCTTCTGTCTGATGAAGTTGCAGCACTAATGGCCTCCTTGTGACAATACCTTTTAGTTAAATAAAGACAAGATTAGAAGAAAGTAACTGTATAGAAAGGAAATAGATTATTCTTCAGTGAAAAACTAACATGAATAAGCTAACATTATTCACATCCAATTCATCACTGGCACACATAAATTGACCACTAAGTAGACAGATCATGACAAATCCAATCTCTTTCATTACAAAACCCTATAAATGACAAGATCCCAAATGTCAAATTATTTCCTTTCGTTTCTGACAAACCGTGCAAAACTATAAAAAAAAACAGTCAACAACGAAAGAATCTGACATTACCGGATCCACGAGGCAGAAAATCTCTCCCAACAACACTTTCCAAAACCGAAGATTTACCGGAACTCTAAAAACAAAAACCCAGATCAAAAACAAGAAAAGCACAACAACCCAGATTCCAAAATTTAAACTTTTAAAGAATTAAAAAAGAATCAGAGAAATTAAACCTGGCCGCCAACAACAGCGACAGAAGGCAGAGCCTCCCAGAGGGACATGCCCTCGCCGCCATGATCACCTAAGACAGTACAAGCTCTTTGGATTTTGTTGATGAGACCAATCAAGCTCGTCATCGTCGCCATTTTGTTTTTTTTTTTTTTTTGTGGTCTTGGATCAAGAAATGTGAAGATTTGGATCAGAGAAGTAAGGCAATGCAGGATCAAAGATGCAGATGGGTTTAGGTGCGGAAGCAAAGCAAAGTGTCAGAATGAGAATCGACGGACAGACGTTTATTTCAAGATTTAAGAAGTAGTTGCACCTTGCATTTGCATGTTGGAATTATATTTTGTTTTTTCCTTTTCTTTTTTTGCTTTTACATAGGCTAAGATGTGAAAAATAAGCAAATAAACAATTAATTTCCATTACTTTCGCGCCGATATGTATTAATCAATATATTTTGACTTTCAGAAAAAAAAATCATATATTTTGAAATTACATATTTATCATGTGTATTATAATTAATAGGCTAAGAATTGCACATGTCATCACTCTTGCGTAAATTCACTCTTCACAAATTTACTGAAAAATAACAAATATATTTTACTTATTTTCAATTTTAGAAGAATATTTTCACTCTCTTTGCAAACCTTCTGAAGTGGATTGGGTCAGTGACTCATTTCATTTTCAACATCCCCTACTTAAAATTACTATCGAAAACCATAAGAGGGATCATTTTCAAGATCATCCAACCGAGCAATTTTGAAATTTAAATTAATGGTGATTTTACTTTATAAAATGAGAATGGGGTGGAATAAGAATGAACTGGGAATAAGAATAAAGAATAGAAATGAAATTTTAATGTTTACTTGACAAAAATAAATGAGAATGAGAATGTGCTAGAATTTCGTTGATGTGTTTACTTGGCAAAATAAATTATAATAATGAATGGGAATGAAAATCAATTTATCAAAATATCCATAATATTAAATAATGTAATTTTCATTAACTATATACATATATAAATATTATTATAAAAATGATATTAATTAAAAAATAAAATTAATAATGATAATAAATGATAATAATGATAATATTAATAAAAATAATAATAACAATAATGAATAATAACTAAAATAATAAAGTTAATAATAATAATAATAACATTTAAAATAATAATAATAATAATAAATTTTGATAATAATAATAATAATAAATATTAATAATGATAATATTAATAAAAATAATAATAACAATAATTAATAATAATTAAAAAAATAAATTTAATAAAATGTAATAATAATAATGACATTTAAAATAATAAAATTAATTGTGATTTGAACGAGAGTAATTTAGAAAATATGAAAAAATTAGAGGGATATAAAAATAAACATGGGTTTCATTCTCATTCCCAACCCCCATGAGAATGTGATTCTTATTTCTTATTTCCAAATTGTGTGGCACCTACACATTTTATTCTCATTCCTAAATTACATTTTACCAAACAAACATGAGTTTTATTCTCGTTCCCTAAACTCTCAAGTAAACACACTATAAGAGGAAAAATTGAGGGAATTGGAGAACTATTTTACTAAACATGTATCTTGTAAGAATTAATTCTGGCGTAGGATTCTATATTAGAATGAAGTATTAGCACCACTAAGAAATCCTCATGGAGATAATTAACTCAATCTAAGAAGAGTCGCCCAACTTTTTATGAAAAATGGCCCTTGTCTAGTAGTTTCATTGTTACAAATTTAAGGATGGACCTTTTTTTTTTTAAAGTTTGTTATACAGAGATGGTAATGACATTACATCAGATATTACAATTAATATTTACAATCATACTTTTATAACTGAGACCACCGCCATATATTAATACGCTGAAGCACTTGCCTATATATTTTAAATCCTCTCTAATATTCTAGTAGTGTCTACTCCACTCACATTTCGTAAGGGAGAGACTGTCTCTACTCAATTATGTTGATAATTGAGGGAGTACTGAAATTAACCCCTATAAAACTCTTATGGAGGCTTGAATCTTTACACTTAACATTGTAACATTGTAAGTACAAGGCTTCTTCCATTGGACTAGATGCCTATTGGTAAAGATGTACTTACTTGGTTCAGCTTCAATTCTTCGAAGAGGAGATGGATACACAAAAACTTCAATTAAATTTATTCCGAAAAAAGAAATCTACAAAAACTATTCTACATCACTACGTCAACTTATATAATATACAAACCTTTTTAATTTCAGTTATCTGCCCCACATAGGTTATCTACATTCATTAACCACAATTTATGAACTCTCACCACGGGGCTTTTCTCGCTAGCAACGTAGAATTTTTTTTTTTATTACATGAGACTATTGCTTAGATTACAACTCATATTACATGAGAATATAACTGATGACTGGGACCAATTTACATCAATGCTAATGGAGCACTGCCCAGATTTTAACCCTCTCAAATATTCGAAGGATGTCTACTCCTCACTTTTGAGTAAAAGAGAAGACTGTCTTTACTCAAATTTAATTAAAAAAAAAAATACATTCACAATACATTGTGGGGGTTCGAACTATTACCCTCCAAATTAGAGGACAGCAGCCCTCAGCACTCAGCCAAAGGCCGAGTGGCTCGCTAGCAACGTAGAATTGAAGCGGCAAGTACGACAATTTTCCACTGCCAATTCACGACAAACTGACAGTATTGCTATAAATTACTGACATAGTCTCCACAAGAAAAGTTTAAGAATATATCACCGTAAACTATTGCATTACGCATCTCAAATTGAGGCGCGAGTTATAAAAAATAACTAAGAATAACCACTAAAGTTATAAACGAAAATAAAATAAACAAAATAAAGAAAAAAAAATTAATCGTCTCTTTTCGTCCTTATTGTATTCTGATCGCATTCTCTTAAAATGTAGTAAAGACCCCAAATTTTTTGTGTCTTTTCAAATGCGGTATTTAAAATTGAGATGTTGTAATTTTTAAATTATAACTGCTGTTGAAAAAAAAACTGTAATTATGAAATAAGTATTAATATGTAGTGAATATAAATTTTAAATATAATAAATTTTTCATTATAAAAATAAAAAAATCATATAAACATAGTTTCCAAAATACAACAGATAGTGTTTATCAAACACTTTAACATTATAATTTTAAAGATACAACTACTCAACCTCAATATCAAATGTATCCTTAACTGTGTTCTTTTGGTTTTATAATTATAATAAATGTGATTATCAATTCCCCATCTAAATTTCACCAGATCACGACAACCAAAAACTATAAAAGGTTTCAGATTTTCAACCAATATCATTTCATCTTCTTCATTAGCAAAATTGAATGTTGAGGGAACATCAATCTTCCTAATAATGTCACTAAATTCGCGCTGCTTCTCATGATGTTCCAAAACCAAGACGCGAAGATTGCTACTGACTCTATCAACATTAGCAAATGCTAATTTGTCTTCCCAGAAAGATAACCTTTACCTTGTTCATCGGAGAAACAACCTTGGGGCAAAGTGTTAAAGTGCGGCACACTCATTCTTGAGGTCAATAGAAACCATTCCAAGAATACCTGACCTGTTTCAGCGAAACACGCAACGTAAATGTGCTGATTCCAACCTCATTATCAAATCCGGTTCAAGACGATTAAAGCAAGGGATATCAAGGGGTCTCCAGCGATATCCATCGCTGTCGATGATAACAGATCGAGTGGGCAGATCAAGTATGTTGCGGGTTTCAGGGTTCTTGAGGTGGTATCTTTTAGTGACTTTGTTCCAAAGTTGCATGTTGATGAAGTGGCGACCTTCTATTCAGACGAACCATTGTTTGAAACACACTTGAACCTCGGCAACGATTTTACCGGATTTCACTAATTATCTCAACAGGTAAGCTCATCACCGTGTCTGGAATATTCGAAATCAAATTAATTTTCTTCTTCTTCTTCTTCTGACTGACGCCAAAATCTGCTGCGAATGATTCCCATGATCATAAACTTGCAGGTGAAGGCACCAGCTGAAGCATTCCTTCATGGCTAAGCTTCTCGAACGGCTAGGTTTCACGTGTTAAGAAACAACTATAGCTTCTATTATGAATAAAACAATAAAAAGTACCTTGATTAGCTGCAGAGGTAATTATTAAGTAGGAGAGAACGATGACCGAAAGCTTCAAGTTGAAATTGCGCCTACCAGACTACCTTATTTCTGTAGAAACCTTAATTCATTTTTATATTATTATTTTATTTTTAAGATTAATTTAGCAGATTAATTTGGTAAATTAATTTTCTATAAAATAGTTATTAGTAAGATTATTAGATGAATATTAAACATTGCTTAAAGTTGGCTGATACTAATTAATTTATAAATAATTATCGGTAAGAATGGTATACAAGTATAAAAAATTCTAGTTCCTTCATACTAATATTTATTGGTTAATTTATTTATTAATTTGCTAATTAATTTTTTTTATAGATAATTAATTAATATCAAGACATTATTGGAAGGATATTATTATACAAAAGAAAGAAAAAGCAACAGTAAGAATATAACATATTTAACCGCAAGTGTTTTGAGTTTTTTTTTTTAATATAAGAATGAAACAGACATATAAATGAAAACACAAGAACTAAATGAGCGTTTACCCCTTTTCTTTTTTAAAAGACTTGACAAAAACGAACAATCCACTTACAAGTTACAACTAGCAAAGTTATGCCTCAAAGTACTTAGTGCGCGTTTGATACACTATATTAACGTGCATTCTATTAAGTTGTAATGAAATGTAGTAGAGACTATATTAAATTTGTTAATATTTTAGGGTTTTATTATTAATGTTCGAAATTAAGTATTAAATAATTATTTTTATATATTAATTTTTATAATAATATATATTATCAAATAAAATATTATCAATATTATGTTATATTATTAATAATATTACAATATGCTATAATTCTTTTCATATATTAGTTATTATAATATAGTATAATCATATTTTAGTATAGTCTAATTTAATGTTACACTGTAAAAATATAATACTATACAATTATATACTATAATCTAAGTTATTTTATATTATAAAACAATATAATATTATATTAGAAATTTATTTTTATTTATTTAATAATGAATAATTAAATAAAACTAAAATACTTTTTACATATTTCAAGTAAAATAATAGAAATTATTTTATGTAATGAAAGAAAAATAATGCTTGAAACTTTATTAAATATTTAGGTTTATTACTATCTTATATTATTAATGAAACTAAAGTTTTTTTATTTATATATTAATAAATTAATATCTAATAAATTTAAATTTATTATAATTTATTAAATAAAAAAGTTATACGATTGTATTCAAAATATGAATACTATTTAAATGCAATACAACCCGTAACCCCTATGGGTTACATTAAACACTGTTTTAGTGCAATGAAATTACAGCCAATCATGACTTAGCATAAGAACAATATTTTAATGCAACACAATTTCAAGTCAAATGCACCCTAAAATCATTAGTTACCTCCTCCTAATTGTAATTTTTCCTTACAAATTAAGCCCAGGACATGAAAAGTTGAAAGCACCCCCCTCCCCCCCCCCAAAAAAATGTTTACTCAGAAGGCGCTCCTCCAAGTTAACAACCCCAATAACAATATTTGAAAGTTGAAACACACATATTACTTTAAAAGGCAGGGGGAGATGCTTAGCGTATCACGCACACTAGCTTCTTCGCTCATCAAACTACCACTATACCACATTACCACTTGTGGGCAAAAGATTAAAAATCTTCTGTTGCTTTAACTGCGAACTTAACGTGAATGCACAAAGTGTCCAAGCATTTCAACTGCAACATCAAAATCAATAAAGCTTCGGTACAAGCAACCATTTAAGGAAAAGCAATGTGGCTAGATTTTGCAGTAACCGATCTTCCCAAGCATCATGGGGCCATAGTAGTGACAATGACAAATTTATCATTCTGCCATATAATATGTCCGACAAGAACTGTACTGAACACCACAACAATAAAGGATCTGATTTTTTCGATCTGGTTACAAGAATATTAACAAACCTGAACCAACAATCACACTAGCTGCAAATTACAAATTTAAGTTGCGAATAAGGGAAAGGGTAGACAGAAAAGCCAATAATAAGCTACCTATACAACCACACAACCACTGCTCACTCGAGTAGAACGACTGACAAAAAGGTTAGCCCGCCAAAGTCAATATCTTTCAATTATCTTTTTTTCCCTTATCTCTAAAGCAGAGGAATAAGAGACTATGTCAGAAGCACACCGATTTCTTCCTCTGATTTTGTTTCTTCTCTTCTAGCCAATTTCAGTGAACATGGGGTCTTCGGTATGCATGTTACAATCTTATAGTCAAAATCACAAATGGAGAAAAGATAAAAAAATAAAAAATAGAACAGATGAACGAACAAGGCCTATGCAGATTTACTCCACATTGCTGATGTCCCAGTGACTTAACGTCATTGTGTGCTGCGTGTTAAGCCACTTCGTGCAACATTTCTGCACAAGTAAAAGGACTTGTTAACAATGATACGATTCGAACAATAATAATCAAAGACATTACTTGAGAAGCAGAATGAAAAAATAAATTGCTAGGTTAAGTACCTCCCAGGAAGCAGCTGAGCACTGCTGACAGGACCCTTGGTATTGCCAAACCGCTTCGCCCTATTTTCATGATCCTTTTCCACACGCATGGCAGCTACCTCTTTCTCCATTGCAGCTACTTCTCTTCTCATCTTCTTCGCCTCAACCTCCATTGCCTTAGTTAATGTATCTACTTTCTTTGCTAAAATCTGTAAACAAAAGTCAGAGCCAAAAATTTAACCACAAGTATAAATTATAAAACCACAGACAGATAGGTGTAAGACAAGATTATCAACCTCAATAGCATCATCCTTGTCTTTGAGGCTCTGATCTTTCTCGTGACCAGCTTTCCTTAAAGCTACAACTTCTTTCTGCAGTAAATCATACAGAACCCCAGGGACACTATCCTCTGTATCTGTTGACTGGAACTCACTAGGCTTATCTTCCAGATTCCCTTTCCAGGTATTAGGTGTATCACTGTCCTTGGTTGCATCAATAGACTGATTGGGGGATCCATTTAAAAGTACCTTACTCCTGTCTAATGATCTTGTGCCTCCATCAAATGATTTTGATGTTCCTTTAGCATGCTTCAAAACAGTACTAGAGGACAAAGATCTCGAGGACGGTGTTCTTTTGGATATAAAACCATTGGAAGTAAGCTTTGATATATTATCAGCTCCACCAAGCGACTGACGACGCGAGGACCCATTGCTTATACTCCTACCATCCGACGTACTGCGACCACTACCATTTGAAGATCCTCTCAAACTCTCTTCTAGCACTTTGAGCCGCAAATGATATTTTTCCTGTAAAACACATTAGAAATGCTTAATTTCTAAAACCACAGATATAATAAGGTAAGCAATTCCAAGAACAAGCAAGCATAGTCTGATTATTACTTTCAACTGGGCTTCAGACTTTGCAGTTCGTTCAGTAATAGCCAGCCTGTCACGAAGTTGCTGCATTTCTCCCTGTAATGACAGAATGGTAATGAGAAGGACATACAAAGAGCAAGAGTAGACAATGTCAATCAAGGAAAGAAACTGCCAGCAAGAAATCAAATGCAGGATCTGAAAATGAAGCTAAAAATCAAAACTAACCTGTAAGAATCTCCGCTCTTCAAGCCATTGTTTCACAGGCATCACTTTGTCATTAGCGTCTTTCCATTCATTAGCCACCACAGTCGCTACTCTGTTAGCTGTTACTTTTGCACGAGCCAGCTCACGGTCAAGAGTTTTGCGTTCTTCCTACGGGAGAAAATGAGAAAAGGAATATCGTTGCCACTGTAAGGTTTGTCCACAACCATATGAACCAATTGAAATAAAACAAAATATAGTACTTAAATGCGTTGGCTCATTACATTCATCTCCTGAACTTTCCTCTGGTAGTCCCTCACAGCATTAGCAGCTGCACCACCAGCAAGAACTGCCTCTTCTAACTCCCTCACAGTCTGGGTAAGCTTTTCAACCTCTGCAACCTTCTGCCGATGCATCTTGTCCAAAATTTTATTTTCTTCCTATATACAAGCAACACACACGGGATGAATATACAAACTTGGCAGACATATCAATATCCCAAGTTCTATTGCACCAAAGAGGAAGAAAAAAGAGCATGATAGTAATACCTGGCAAATTTCTATCTGTTTCATTAGCTCTTGGTTTTTGTTCTGGAGATCATCTACCATAGAAGCCTTAGCCAAGGCAACCTGAACGGTCCTCTCAGCTTCAAGCAAAGCTGCTTCTTTTGATTTGGTTAGGCGATCTAATGCTTTGTTATCATCTTGAAGTTTTGCTATCTGTAAGGAAATGAGACGAATCATCATTGAGAGAACTCAGAAGAACTTTTAATGCCGGTGATTCTATTTTTGAGATAGAACCACAATGTCTGAAGACATTGGACAAACCTCCTGGCGTGCTAGCTTAAGCTCAGCTTCAAGAGGAGCAAGAATGGCTTCGATTGGAGGCATATCATCATCCTTCTGAGCAGCATGAACTCTTCGAAGTGTGGCTTCAGCTGCAAACTGAGCTGCCATGGAGGCCCTCTTCTCATCATTAATTTTCTTAATTTCAAGATTCTGCAAGAAAATTTATTTGATTAATATAGCTTTGTGAAAATCAGTACAAAATCATAGCAAGAGTTACAAGAGGTTTAAAAGAATACTTTGGTTTCGATCAAATTTTCTGCTAACTTGAGCTTCTCCTCCACTTTTGATAGTTCTTCAGTAAGCTTCGGAAAAACAGGAAGATTGAGGGCAAAGTCAGCACCCATTGAACATAGTATTGTAATTTTAGACATAGCAAAGAAAAGGGAACATAAAAGGTTACTAATCAAATCAATCATGCATATCAAAATTTTGAAGAACTCAATAGACTAGCATTGGAAAAACCAAGTTCTGAGTAGATGCAACCACATTAATCTCCCACCACATAAGAAATCGAAAAGATACACATATCAAAATTAATGAAATTAGAAATCTGCATGTTGCAAGTCCCATCGAAATCCGTAAATGGGAATATAGACATTCCTATATGCGTAACCATGTCCGCATTTGAATAGGTATAAACTACGTGTAAATGCCAAACAACTTCCAAAAACTGTTACCAATTGAAGAACTAGAACACGAAAACGACAAAACATCGAGGACAGGAGCAAACCCCAAATACTAGATAGCAAGAAGCAACTAATATTAAAACAACTTCAAATGTAAAGATGATAACCCCAATGCCACGACTTCTCTGAAAGCTACATATGCGGACACTTGAAATAGTCTATTTACCTTTGCTGCAACAGTTAAATAGTCATGAAACTGTTGCTCTAGATGTATATGACATGGCAACTACAAAATTCTTACAATGAAGATAGACAAGGCAGCACGGCACAGCATGGAACATCAAACATTTAAAATTGCAAAAACTGTGCTAACAGGTTGCCCCTTCTCCCACACAAAGCAGTGGTAAAAACAATGAGGAATTTGCCAAAATTTCATAATAGCCAATAACTGTTCTCAGGAATGGAAGGGCGCTTATCTCCTATCAATCTGGTGAAAGGTAGAAAATCCGGGCCTCTGGACATAGAAATGTAATTTTTTTTCATTTTTACATTTACTGATAATCCAGGATCTAAATAATCCACATTTTGCATTCAGCTTTGCAAAATCAGAAAAAGGCTCACATTAGCTGAAAATGCAATAATATTACAATCTAAACCTGCTGGGTCTTCCCAGTGAGATCAGCTTAACCACATTAAAAATAACAAAAATACCCATTCATAATTTATGAAATGTTTTTTGAGAAAATCTAATGAACGCAATATATTTTCTCAAAAACAAACTAGAAATATAAAATTGACCTCTTCCACAGCCTTCTCTCTGAGTCTTTCAGATAATCTCAACGCCTTAATCTCCGCTTGCGCTTCCCCTAATTCTCTGTCCTTATCTGCAAACAATAACAAGAGGAAAAAAATAAAAAACAAAACAAATTTATTTTTTCCCAAAAAATTAAATAAATATACAAATCGCCAGATCGAGCCGCATTTCGCACCTCTCACTTCATTTTCTAACCGATTAAGCTCCACTTTCACCGGATCCGACCCGTGCAATAGCGTCATAAACTCATTATCCGCGTCGAAGCTCGGCCTCACGGGTCGCCTTCTCGAAGAACTCCTTCCACCACCTCCTTCCTTAAACGACGCCGACGACATCAACGGCGGCGGGGCCGGAGTCGCCGTCACACCAGTACTTCCATTCCACTCCGGCGCCGCCGCCCCTCCGTCGCCGGATATATCCGACATTTTCTCCTCGATCTGAGATCCCCTAACTAGCTAACTAACAACCCTGCTCTCCCTCGCTCGCTCACATCCAACTGAACTACTTCCGACAAGATCCAGAACGTTGCCGTTTCAAATCCAACGACAACAACAAAGATCCAAATCCTAGGGTCTCAAATAATGGTAGATAGAGAGAAGGTGCAGTGTAGTGTTGATTTTGAGCTAGAATGAACAGAGTAAGTTTATTTTGTTTCTTTTCTCTCTCCTGACTGTGATTTAAATCTGAGTAACAGAGAGTGGCAGTGTGTGATTTGAGAGTGATTTAATTTTTTAAATTTATCATTTAATTTTTTTAAAATTTTAAAAGAGAGAGAGAGAGATAATTTTAGGGATAAAGTCATCGGGATCCCTTATCTTAAAGTTTATTAAACGAACCAAAATTGTGATAAAATACGTGCAGATTAATCCTCGCTTACACTTAATTTGACTAATTGTCAGTGTTAAGAATCTATGATCTCTAAGACTAACAAATCATAAAAAGTACTGGAAAACTAGTCAATGAACTCGAGCGATATACGTTACGAAATCCAAACTATAAAGTGTACTCTTTATCAATTTTTAGCTTTACTGTAGTACTTTCTATTTTGGTAAAAAATTGGTAATATGTTCTAAAAATAGATAATTTAAAAATAAACATAATAACAAATATGTTCAAAATTAATATAATATCTAAAAATAGTTGAACACATTATAACTTGTGTTTGTAGTTTGCTCGGCTTAAAAATGCTAGAAAAATAAGTTCCATTCTAGTTCGAGGGAAAATATAATGCCTTGTTTGAGATAAAGAATAAAATATATAAAATAACATTGTAAATTCTTTAGTTTTCTTTTAATGTTAAATCAATGCCTTATTTTATATATTGTACCATTTGTAGTTAGTAAAAGTTTGACTTTTATTATAAATAAAATAATAAATTAGTGAAAATTTTGAATTTAAATACTAAATGTCTGCTAGAGATGAACTTGGAGTGAAGCATTAAATGAAAATAATTTAAAAACTTGCATTAGCTACTAGAATTTTTTCCCCTAAACATGAGACAAATGTTAATAAAATTAATTTTCACCAGAGCTTTTACGATAATTTTAGAATTTTTTTTTTATCTTGTAAGATTTCAGGTTCAACTTTTTGCAAAAAAATAATAATAATTAAAACAACTTGTGAGATGAGAATCAGACTTTAATAATGAAATAATTTAATAAATACTTTCAAGAATTTAGCCAAGTGGTTTTCAAATGTCTGCATTTGATTAACCACTTTAGTTCAAATTCTAGGAAAATAAAGAATGAAAAAAGTAATTTGACTTTGTCTATCACCTACCTTTTGTTAAAGACATAAAATGATAAGTATTTTATAATTATTTATTTAAAAATTGACTAACACCTATTTGAAATATTAAAAAAAATTAGGACACATAAGCCTAATACTTCATCAAAAGCACCTTCAATAGTAATATTTAATAATATTTAATAATCAATATATATTATTAAATATACTTTCAAACCACTTTTTAGTTAAATTATGTGCCACTCTACACTTTATTTTTAATATTAAGAGTTCGAGTTTTCTTATGTATTATAAAGGTATTTTTTTTTAACCTAGACATTAACGTGGACTATACAATTATGGGCTACACTATTTAACCTATTTATATATATATATATATAAATATTGAAAAAAGCACCAAGCATAATTTTAAGTCTCAAATTATTTATGCTTCCCCCCAAAATAAGTATCTATTTAATGGTGACAAAACAAATAAACGAATCGAATTTGAATCGAATCGTAAACGAATTGGGTCAAAATTATATGGATTCGAATTCGATTCATTTATTAAACGAATTGAAATTTCAGGATTCAGATTCAATTCGTTTATTAAACGAATATTCAGTTCGATTCGTTTAATTCGTTTAATAGAATTGATAAACGAATCGAATCGAATCGAATCCGGATTTGTTTATCCTTTACGAATCCATAACGAATCAAATCGAATCAGGATTCGTTTAGAAAAATATAATTAATAAACAAAATTAAGCAAAAAAAACACAAATTTAATATCCCACAACAAAATACAAATAATTCAAATCATATTATACAGTCATCCAAATAACAAATTACAAATCCTTAATATTACAAATAACAATAATTCAAATTCAAATTATAAAGAAATGTAATTTCTTTAATTCTCTTCATTTGTCTTTGTCACCTTAAAAACAAAAATCCTACACCAAAAAGTAAATAAAATATTATTAACATGCCGCAATATTGATAATAATAACTGTAAAATTTCAAAAATCAAATATATAGCAAATTTGTAGCATTTTCAAGGAAATAATAATTAAACAAGATAAAAACTTTACCTAACACACTCACACACTGTCATTTGGATAATTTGCACTCTCTGCAGATGGAGTACAATTAGTGCTCATGTTCATAAACTAATAAATCAAAGAAAAAGTCTAACATAGAAATTAACATATATAATCACTTTCAAGCACCATTACCAAGACCACGAGTCTATTCATCATGTATGCCAAATTCTAACCCGTCAATATTCCTAATGCACAATATTCCAATACACAAAATAGTAACAATACAACATAATAAATTACAAATTCTAATACTAAAAAAAATTAATCCAATATTTGTGGGGGCTTCTTCCTTATCCTACAAATAATTTTTAACACCATAATCAATTTATACATAATTTCATAATATTTTTCCAAACAATACAAAACATTTTCTAAACCAGAATCTCATAATATTCTACAATACAAAATTTCTCAATAATTCAACCATAATCTCATGATATTACCCTGAGTTGGTGATGGCTTGTAGATTCGGGTCGCTTGGGCATTGGTTCGGGTCGGGGTCACCTGGGTTTGCTGCTGCTACACCGCCGCACGGGTTAGCTACTGTTGTGGGTTCAAGTGGCTGCTAATACGTTGCGCGACTGATGCTCCTGGGTTGCTGCTGAGTCGCAGGCTGCACTCGCGTGGCTGCGTCCCTCAAGCTCAATCGACGATAGATGAACGATGGTGGTTGTAATCGTCGATTCGCTGTGAGTTAATGACAGTGGCTACCGGCGGCTGTTTTTGTTGCTTGATTGCTTCACTTGGTATGGGTGGGTGAGTGTGATTCGTGTGAGAGAGGTAGAGAGCAACGAGAGCGGCTGAGTGAGGGAAGAATTTTCAGGGATTTAGCCTTTAGGTTTCCGCTACTTTGTTTTTTTTGTGTTATTTGCTTAAAATTACAATATCAACCTTCAAATTTTAAAAAGCTTTCAAATAAGTTTAAGGATAAAAAGTAATTTAATTAAACGAATAATAAAAGAATTTTAAATGAATCGACCCGTATTCGATTCGTTTATGACCCATTTATTAAACGAATTTTAAACGAATAAACGAATCTAAATTTTCAAACCCGCATTCAGTTCGTTTATTAAACGAATCGAATCGAATTCACCTATTTATTAAACGAATCAATTTTTTCAAATCCAAATCTATTTAATTCGCATCGAATCGAATCAAATAAACGAATCCTGACCCATATTGCCACTCCTAGGATTTATTACCTTATTTAAGAAAATCTTTAAACAATGAGGACTTGCATGATATTATCTCTGTGCATGCTAAAGAAAGGTTAGTTACTAGTTAGGTGTTTAGGAAGAGACGCTTTGCTGCTAAGCAGACAATAGTGCGAGAGAGTGGGGAAACACTGTAACAGCGCTTTTTCAAGTTCAGTAGGTTTGATTTGGGCCTACGATAACATGATCTCCTGGCGTATTGCGCACTCTGTTTTCAGGATGGAAGGTGATCCAGGCAAGTGTGAGTAATGCGCACGCTGGCGCGTTTTAGCAAGTGGGTTTCGTGTCTGGCGTCTAATTGTCCCTTTTTTTTTTTAATTGATTGTCATTCTGGCTCTGGTGATTTTTTTTTAATGATGACAATTAAATGTTTTCTAACTTTATAATTAACATATTTTATATATTTATTCCAGATTTTAGAAAGTGATATCAAAAACGGCGTCGAGGAAATTTGTCAAAATAGTTTTTTAATATAAACTCAAGAATTAATATAAAATAGGAAAAAACGACAGCCAATGCCATTTGCTTTATTATATGACATTTATATTTAATTAATCAACAAACAACTGACTTTCTTATGTACCAAAGTTAAAATACTCAAATAATAAATTAAATATGCAATACATAAAATGAATGTATTGACGGGCACTCCATCACAGTGATGGCATCTCTTATTATCACGTTGGGAATATATTTTCGTGAAAAATTATAAATATAAAAAATTATAGTGGTAATGGTGGAACCTTATTATATAAGTATTGTGTTTATAATTTTACGTGTAGAAAGAAAATCATAGTAATAGATAAATTAGAGAAAAATAATATATACTTTAAGATACGTTATAAATATCATTTTTTTAAATGTTATTTGTTCTCACTAATTGAGTAATGCACATGGGTTAAATAAAAATGACTTTATCATATAATAAAACATTTATTTGTTTGTTTGCATTATGTATCGACGAAAGGTCGAAAGCAAACATGAATACTCTTGAATATTACAAGCATATCGAGGATCAATATATTGTTTATGTAAAAAACAATATATAAAATATTTAATGCACAAAACATAGAGGTTATATGATAAAATTCATTTTAGAAAAGAAGGATGAAAAAAAAAGTAGTGTATGATCATTATTTTCATGTCTTAATGACCTAAACATGACGTTTATTTATAGATATAATTGTGCCCCTCCATTTGAATTTTCATCTTTCATAATATCCCTTCATTTGTGACCATGAGTAATGCTAGGTATCCCACATTATAAGTCTCAATTTGAGTTCTAATTAATGTGACATTCATTCATTGGATAGTGATTAAGTAATTTTACTAGTTATGAAATTCATCATCTAATAGATAAGTGACACATAACATTGAAACTCAAGTTGTGACTCAAATGTTGGGATCTTAAACATTATTACATGGCCATTGAATCAAGATTTGGGCTTAATCAATAGTCTAAATTGAATCATCACCATTTTCAATGAAATACAACCATGAATGAACGTATTCTTAAATGAAAAGATACTTATTTTATAATGAGTAATTAATTGGACATGATTTTACAATAAGACATCATCTATTCTAAAAATTGTTCCAACATATTGTAGACTAAATTAGCAATTAAATAATATGAGCATGTTCTTTAATACAATTTCTCATTAGCCTAGCTGTAAAAGCCCATATCTTAATTGACAAATACATATACATTAAGAAAAAGGAAAATACATAACACACAATTTGAAATTTTCTAATTGACCTCCTAACCAAGCTAGCTCTATACATTTTATAAGCCTTTACTATGCATTGATTCAAATTAGCCAGTTTCAGTCACTTTTCATTTTCTCTTTAAATTGCTATCTTCATCAGAAGCAGTTGTGCTTTGTAATAAAGTCACATTGTAAAAATGGCAGTAATAAGAGGCACTTGGAGGGGTAAAAGAGGGCTGCATTTGCTGCCATGGCATTGCCGTGGAGTCAGCAACAAAAATAGCAACCCGAAACACAAACACCTTTCCAGTTTCCACCACTGTAAAGTATACAAACGTTCAAATCAATAATATCACCTAGTTTTATTTTGAGCTAGGTAGAATAATACTACGAATTAATTTGGAACCTACAAATTATTTCTCTTTGATTGCTTTTGTGGAATCTCTTCATTAACTTAGGTTTGGAATTGTTTCATCAGTACCTTAATATATATTTTATCATGTGTATATTAGTTTTATTCATTTTTATTGGTAGATCCTTATTTATAAAACCAAAAAGTGAAGTGATACGACGACCAAATTAACTACCATTATAATGCTAACAAAGAGGTCATATGTTGTGTGACCCTTAATCCCAATGATGTATTTGACAATATTAAATAAGTTTGCCAAATATATTATATAAGACTATTAAGTGCTTGTTTGGTATGGTTTATTTAAGAGTAATAAGTGCTTATTTAATCGTATAAGCACTGTTTTAAAATTTTTAGAGTGTTTGATTATTTTTTTAGTAGAGTTTTTTAGCTTAAATAATCTAATTTACCTATACTAGCAAAAGCCTAAATTTTGAACTTTTGGGAGTGGAGGTTAGAGAGCGTTTCTAAAAAAATATATAATATAAAAAATCTCACACATTTTAATGGTTTAAAAATATTTTTTTTATTGACAACCAAACACCCAATGACTTTTTGTCCAAAAACTCTATTGATATAAGTTCTACTGCTATAAGCTCTATTGTTATAAGTTCTATTTAATAAGTTGTACCAAACGGAGCTTAAGCATGAAATGTATAGTAGTATTGTGCACACCTTTTAAGCTTATTAGACTCTATCCATCTTACTTGTGTACAATCTTCTAGTGGATACAAAAATCATCCAAGCACTCTCACTGTTATTTGTCACAATCGAAGTAATTTACTAAAATGATAAAATCCATCACTTTTTTAACTAATTTTTTTAAAAAAAAATGAAAGCACACGCTTGATAATACGCCATTGAGGAGTGGTGACTATGATATACTTCATTTTAAAGATTCAAGTTTTAAAATATGAAAAAAAAATCTTTAATAGTCACTTCATAATTTATATATATATATATATATATATATATATATATATAAACAAATACATACTACAATATGCATACAAGGCCAACGAGGCAACAATGGAAGCGAGATGAAAGCGGCAAGTCATATGGTACACGTGCGAAAATCACGGGCAACCCGGCAACAGATTATCAGGGGCCAATTATTTTTGTAAGTACCATACGATAAAAGTTAAATAGAAAATTATACATGAGAAGACGTTTTTGTCTTTATTGTGGATAAAAGGAAATGATACCAACATACCGTATAACAACAATGGACATATGTCATATATGTCTAGTCGTCTCTTCTAAATGGTCTGAATTCCATTTTTATGGCATAATTTTAGCTGATCGTGCCAAATTTTGAGTTGTGTTGGGGGCATTGATTGGGGTAATTGCCCGCTTCAAATGATAATTGGAGACTATTATTGTACTCTAAACTAAATTAAGGGAAATGCATCAATAATTGAGAGGGAAATTTTAAAAAAAGTGACATTAAATGGGATAAAATTGTGGTGCAACTGTGGTGCAACTGTAGTATTATGTAATAGTTACACCTAACCGTTTGATTCCCACCCATTTAAGTGGACTCCATTCATTTAAATGGGTCCAACAACTAATGCAACTGTGACACAGTATAGATTGGCATTTCAAATCTCGTGCTTTAGAATATGCATCTAATTCAAATAATTGGCTGACAAAGAACCTATTCTAGGATAGTGAGATTTTTGAAAGCAATCCATTTAAGCCAAATAGCAAAAGAGAATCGAGTTCTATAAAATTCAACCAGGAAACTAGCTAGCTTGGGCCACGGCCACAGCCACAGCATGTTCAAAATCAGCCTTTAAAAAGCTTTAATCTACCAAAATGGCAACAAGCTTGTTGATCACAATTCAATTCTCTTTTTTTTTTTTTTGCCTCTGTTTTTCCATGAAGTTGCCATTCCAAGTTTTGGCAGAAAAATAATAATAATTAAGATTGGAATTGAGATAGGGAAATCCAAACTTGCAAGTTTTGCAAAAGGTTTCAATTACTTTTTAATAACCAAATAAAAATTATTTAGAATTTGAAACATTTTTCTGGTGGGTTCAATGATTTTTAATAGGCTTCCACTGAACATGCTTCTTGGGACCTATGAAGCCAAATCCGTAAACACAATATCCAATATAATACATTCTTAAAAAAAAAAATAGTTTCTTTATTATTTTTTTTTCAAAAAGAAGTATTTAAGTCCTCCTTTGCATATTTACGCTATAGTTGTTCTTTGGAAGATAACTTTATCATTTTTAATTAATGAAAAATATAATGATGATTCTTTTGCTTTCATGATTGGTTCAAATGTAGATATGGCAAAGTATATTAACAATCAAAATAATAGTAATGAAATAAAACCAAAGATATTAAAAATGAAATGGGTTATTTATTTATTTTAAATAAAGGTTTCCTGAGTTGATGCAAGATCAGAAAATGCATGACATTTTCTCTAGTACGGGACCACAAACAATTCTCTGAATTTCTGTGCTCTTTTTTTTTTGTGTGTGAAGGAAAATGGGAGGATAAATTAAAGAAACTGAAAAAGAGTAAAGCAAAAGTTGCAGCCCTGGCCTCTCGATAATGTTGCTATCCCTTAAAGAATCAACATGAACAAAAAAGACAAGAGGAAGCATGCTCTTAAACATCCAGATTGCCATTTGCTAGTAATTTTCAAAACAGCTTCAAAAATTTTTAATATGTCTAAAATTGCTTTTATTTTTGGGCTTAGTATATTTGGCGTTTCTAGAATTAAAAACTGAGTATGTAACTTTTCTAATAAAAAAAGATGTTTTCTAAACATAAAGAAAATGCTTTAAAAAGGTCTTTTTTAAAAAAAAAAAAACCATTGACAACATTAAAATAAAAAAAAAAAAACATTGTCCCTTTCCTAATTTTGATAATTCAAAATTGCATATCAAACACATTTTGTATAAGCAATTTCACAAAACGATGCCCACTAGGTACATATTCAAAAAGGGGGTATTCACTTAAAAAGAAAAAAAAATAAAAAAAGAAGAAAGAAAAGGGATTTGATTTGGAGTTGAGATGATAGTAGTTTGCTCTCTCCAACAACTCTCAAACTTACTCTCCTTTTTCTCTCATTTGAAATTAAAATTCAAAAATTCAATTCAGTAAATTCCTAATAATAATAATAATAAGCATACTCTGATACGAAACAAATCATGTGCTGCTTGGTGTTCAAACGGCATCGTGTCCTTGATTTTGACATTCTACCTTTCTGCCTTTTTCGCGCTTCTTTACAAGACTTGTCTTATTCTCATAATTATTTATTATAATTATTATATTAGCTTGGATTAAAGTCGTGTCTCTTCTCTTTGCACCGTCACAACAACTCAGTAGGCAGGCATCGCATGTACTTAGTAAACATCCAGTCACATATTAAAAAAAAATAATAAGCAATTTTAATTTTTGAATACGCCACTTGTTGTTTAATGGGATTACACCGCTCCTTTGAATAATCATAAATATGCCGTATTTACTTTTTCATTTATTTATTACAATTATGTACTAAAGATGAAGATCAGACGTACCCACCTAATATTAATTAAATTTGCGATTAATCTTGTAATGCATAAATGTAGGGTTAAATTCGGACACGGCAGCAGGATTTCAGCAGCTTAAATGCATTATTATTATTATTATTATTATTTTTCATCCGATTTTTATGGGTTTTATCGAAAAAGGATGAGAAAATGTTATTTAATAATAGCTACTAGCTAGCTAGCTAGGGTTCTTTTAAGACCATATATTCAAGTGGTTTGGTGTAATTTTCCTACTTGTTAATACCACATTGATTATGTGAACAGACGCTGGCAATACCATGCAAAAAATAATAATAATTTTTTCAATGGGAAATCAACTTAATATTAGATGCATCTTGCAATTTTTTTTAAATTTAAGTAATATTTTCTTCTTTTTAGTCTAGTCAACGAGTCTACTGACTCACAATTATTGTCGCGATCCGTTGATAAGCTTGTATTCAAGGTGGATTAGGTTAATGGTGATAGATAAAATCACAATCAAAGTCATTTTCAACAGTCAGTCTATTGCATTAATGCAAGACATCGGCCGAGTTAAACGTCACAAAAGATTAGGAAAGAGGGGGAAAATTAAAAAAAAAAAAAGAAAAAAGGCGAACCATTCTTATCGTTTGCCCAAAAAATATATTTTATTGTTCATATTTCTTAATTAAGAAAAGAAAAAAAAATTTGAAGACTCAACCAACAGAATGACAAATGTTAAAAATTCGCGCAATTACGACGCCACCAGTTTTGATTTTGATTGGCTGGCACTTTTTTTAATATTTTAGTGACACTATCAGATTGTGTTGGTTGTTAATGTAATGATGATTTAATGCAGAGCCCGAAAGTATGGGCTTTTTAGAGTAATTAATTAATAATTCAATAAAAACATGATTACACGGATATATATATATATTTTTTAAAAGTAATAAAAGTACATCAAACAGTTCACCATTCATCAACTAATTAATCCTCTCCCATTTAATGATAAATGGGTCCTGATTAATGATGCAAAGCTTCTACTAACCTCCTCTGTCGCTGTTCACAGTGTTTATTACATTAGCAATCATGCCTTATGCTACATCATCTTAAAGCTTTTTATTCTTTCAACTTTTTTGGGTTGGTTATGATAGCAGATATTGATATTTGTATTAATTTAGGTGACAAGACGGAATATTTATGTTTTGGTTTATGATATAGTTGAGTCAAATTTGTTGTGTGCCATTTCGTTTATTTTAAGATAACGAAATATTCGTATTGAATTATTTTAGATTATTTGTAACATTCAAAGATTTATATCTCAAGATACATTAGCTAAATTTATTGAGTTCTCAATCAAGAAGTAAAATATAATTTTCTATAAAATAAAAATAAAAATAAAAATAAAAAATCCTTTTATCCTGGGTCTTGGCACTCTTGGGCCCAAAGGCCCATAAGCAAAGTGAAGACGCCGTCGTATTTGCAGGTTACGAACTCAGAGGAGCTTTTGGTAAACGACATCGTTGCGTGGCCTAAAGAATCAAACAAAAGCGCGCCAAAGATTTTTTCTCTCAAAGGAAAGAGTATGGCCATTGATTGCCTCGTCCTCGGTAATCAATTTTTCTGAACACAAACTCCCTCTCTTTGATTGATACTTGTAATGCTCTACAAAATTAACATATCATAAAGTCTACTTGTGATTTTATTTTTTATTTGTTTTTTAAAAGGAGCTGGACAAGAAGTTGGCAAGAGCTGCGTTGTAGTGACGATCAACGGGAAGCGAATTATGTTCGATTGCGGGATGCACATGGCCTACAACGATCACCGACAGTACCCAGATTTCTCTCGCATCTCTAAATCCTGCGACTTTAACAATGCTATTGACTGTATCGTCATCACTCATTTGTACAGCTCTAGATTTGACTTTGTTTTGCCTGTTTTCCCATTTTAATTCGCTGTTCTTGTTCATTTTACGAGTTTTTCTTACTTATTTTTTTTTCCTGTCTCAGTCACTTGGATCATATCGGGGCTCTTCCTTACTTTACGGAAATTTGCGGGTACAATGGTCCGATATACATGACTGTAAGTTCTATCCTCTGTTCGATGAAATGCTTAGCTCAATTTTTTAGATTTATTTTAAGGAAAAGCGCATATCAATTCATGTTTTTATTTGATTGCTGAATCTTAGTAGCTTTATGTTGCAGTTTGTTAACTTGAGCTTATTTTGAACTAATTCTGCATGTGCTATTTGTGTCTGGCCATTCCGATTTTCTTGCAGTCTTTAATTAAATTCAGTATTTTGTGCTTTTGACCTTGTTGGATGGCTTGCATGCTGGCTTCCAATCTCATACATTGTAATGTCCTCCGTCTTGGTGCAATGATGATTGAAATTGGAAAAAATTTTATTTACATGTTGTTATTAAAACCATTTCACTGCAGTATCCGACAAGGGCATTGGCTCCTATAATGTTGGAGGATTATCGAAAGGTTTTGGTTGACCGAAGGGGTGAGGTAGAGCAATTTACTTCTGATCATATCGCAGAATGTATGAAGAAAGGTATGTATATTTTCTATTTTTCATATGAGTAACTTGTTCTAGGCCAGGCCAGTCATTATTTTAGATGTATCTATGAATTTGAAGAAGATGTATATTTATAGAAATTGTCTCGGGCTTGTTGGTTGGCTGCATTCTCCCAGGCTGATTTTAAGTTGCTGCCTTGTTTGTTGTGGTCAAGACCTGTAAATCATCGTGCCTCATGAGACAGACTTGATTTAGTAGGGCCATCAGAATCTTTGTTGAAAGCTGATACCTAGTGTAGATACTGGCTTTTTAATCTTTTCACAAAGATTTCTTTTCAAATTTACTTTTATCCTCTGCTAATATAAGAACTTGAAGACAGTACTCACTTGGCTTTGAAAATATCAGCCATCTATCCTTTTTCCAAGAGAAGGTCGAAGATTGTTTTTCTTGCCAGAAAAGCAGAAATGATGATGCACATTTCTCCTTCTTGTGAATATTCTGTTCTTTAGGGGGTTCTACTTTTTGCAAATTATGGATATATGTAGATATTGGTTGTAGACATATCCATATTTGTACTAATATTTATTCTCCTTCCTGTCTTAAACTCTGTCGGCATGGGCGGACCCAATTAAGGCCCAGGAGGGGCTTCACCCCCCCCCCCCCCCCCCCCCCCCCCCCCCCCCCCCCCCCCCCCCCCCCCCCCCCCCCCCCCCCCCCCCCCCCCCCCCCCCCCCCCCCCCCCCCCCCCCCCCCCCCCTGGGGGTTTCCCCCCCCCCCCCCGAGCTATTAAGTTTTCTTTTAAATGTACCCCAAGCCCCTTCTGAAAAAGTTAGATAAAAAAATTTGGACACATTTTTCATATATTAAAAGACTTGTAGTTCAATGGTAAGAGTGCTATTTAATGGTTTCCAAACCTTGGTTCAAATCCCATTAGTCACATTATTTTATTTTTTTTAAATATTTTGTGGAAATTACTTCGAAAAATAATATTTTCACCCATTTAAAAAAATATAATTTATTATTATTGTTATTATTTAGAATTTAAAAAATAATAATAAAATTTGAGTTTATAAGACTTAAAATGTATTCAAGTGAACATTAAAAAAAATCTAAGTTAAATAAAATTTTTGAACTAAGCCCCCCCTCATTTTAGTTTCTGGGTCCGCCACTGTCTGTCGGTTTGACTAGTTCCTTGTTGCAGTTATAGCAGTGGACCTGAAGCAGACTGTGCAGGTTGACAAAGACCTTCAGATCCGTGCCTACTACGCAGGGCATGTAAGGTTTCAAACTTATTATCTAGGCATGTGATGTGTTAGAATCTTATAAAATTTCCATATTTTTCTATAAAAGGGCTGTGGATCAGTCTTCCACCTTATTTGGGTGACACGTGCTTATGCAATGCTGGAGGCATGTGATGGCCCTTGGCAGCTCAGCGCTTGCTTTTATGTAAACCTGGGGCCTTTAGTTTTCTGTTGAGCTGTCTAGCTCCTTGCAAATTTTAGGAGCAATAGATTAACATAGTGCCAGATCTTGAAGAACCAATTTGATTAGTTTCCCTTTTATTATTATTAGATTAAATAGCCAGGTACAAGCATCTAGATGAACAGTAGAGTCAGGCTGCTGAACAGTTTATGGTGTAAACTAGTATTTTTGTAATGCGTGGTATGCTCAAGAGTCTAACTGTTTATCTTCGCATATTTTCTAAAAATTATGCATCAAAAGTATTATGAGGAGTAGAATCTATAGCTTATGGGAAAGCATGTTCATCTCCTATTTTCTTAGATCTGCTTGTAAGAAATGTCTATAGGTTGTGTAGATACATTTTTTACGAATTCTAAAGTGTTAATTTCTCTGACATTATATTTCCATTATCCATTATGTCAGTCTTCTATATTAAATTTTAGAGTGTAGTTGATGTTGTTCACATATACTGTGTTTTCCATGTTGTCAATTTTGCACTCCATGTTTGTGGTGTTTTAGGTTCTTGGAGCAGCAATGTTTTATGCAAAGGTGGGGGACTCTGCTATGGTGTACACTGGAGATTATAATATGACACCAGATAGACATCTTGGAGCTGCTCGAATTGATCGACTACAGCTTGACCTTCTTATAACTGAGTAAGGAACCAATGTCTATACATTGTTAGGTTCTCTGCGCAATCCCATTAGCACTGTATGGAAAAACTGTACGCTTCAAGGGAGTGGAGAAAGAAAACCTTGAATTCATGTGTTTTGGTTTGTCTTCGGTAGAATGCTAGTCTTATGTCATGCATTAACTCTTGTGCCATCCGAATATAGTTTGGACTTTGTCCGATCAGGGTAGAGTGTTTTCACTCTCATCAAGTATTCTTAGAAAGCCAGTACTGTTCCTACTATCTTCATAGATGGGACTCTTTTTCCTTAGCTTTGACTTCCATGGAATTTGCTTGGTGTTTCAGTTTACTTTTTGTAAATGCTATAATTCAGAGATTGAGTACCACAATTCCTTATTTATTGACTATGCTGCTGCAGTAAGCGGTAAGCCACTTCTAGTTCTATTCTATTCTTGCACAATGATTTGAAGATTTGATTTAGTATATAGTGCTTACTTCTGGTTGTTCATTGAAACTCTCACATAGGTGTCAGTTTCTGCAACTCTTAAATTGCTTCTTAGGGAAAGCCTTGAGTTTGAACTCTGAATTTTGATGAATAACTCATCTTTCTGCTCTGGGATTTAATTTTTACATCAGTTTAAGTCAAATTTATGTCTGTCAGTCATAGGGAGTTTGATCCTCTTTTCAATAATCATTTCATCCTGGATGTAGGAGTGTTAGCTGGGACTTCATTACTTTTCTGTGTGGAATGAGGAGACACAGTGGATTACATAATCGTTTCCTATCTCATTTCATTACCTTGTCCAGAAATGGAAGCTTTGGCTTTTGGATTTAAGGGTATTATATGATTATGCCTCTTCCTATGGGCCTAAAGCCAATGAACCAAAAGAGAACCTTTTTCCTGAAGCAAAAATTGGTTCTCTAGGGAGTTCCTTTAAAAGGTTAAAATGCTGTTCGGAAGCACCTTGTTCTGTTGAATCTTCAACAATTACTGTAGGTTATGCAAATACTTTTGCAACAAGTTTAGCTATCTCATCATTCATAATTTTTTTGGGTTTGGAAGTGGGATGGGAGTGGGAGGTCCCTTACTTTAAATTAATGTAATTCCCCATTTCCGCTTTCAACTGAAAACATTTGCTTAATGACCTTTATCTTTCTTCTATTTGTCCAAGTAAACCAAGGTGAAAATATGATTATGTTTTATATTGGTTTCTCTCTCTTATACGCTCTGTTTAGCTCTTTAAAATGAAGTTGATCTTTAAAGATGATTTTCGTAAGTGCTGAAATGGGAAATATATTCAGAATCACAATGTTCTATCAAGGTTTGATGTACTAAATGTTATTGTTTTTTATTATCTTGTACTAAATGTTATTGCTTTTGATTATCATTCATTTATTAATGCTTAAGCATGTTTTCTTGGTTACACTCAATTGTATGCTAGACTATCAAACAGGTTTTGGTGGGATGATATTTTCATTATCTTTGCCTGATAAGATTTCTGCATCAGGTCTACATATGCAACAACTGTACGAGATTCAAAATATGCTCGAGAGAGGGAATTTCTAAAAGCTGTATGTAAATGACACCACTGTCCAATCCTCCATTGCTCATCAGTGTGTTGTATTTTTGTTGCTAGAATTCTTGTTTCTTTTTCTCTTACATTTTTTCTACATAATTGACTGTTGTTGTCTAGTAGAAATTTCTTTATCCTTGGAATTAAGTCAATAGTCAGAGAAATATGCTAGCCTGCACTGCTGGAGCCAGGAAGCTCTGTGTTTCAATTGTTAATTACAGGGATTTGTTTGATTTATTTATGAGCTTATGCGTACTTTATTTACAACCCAGACTGCGTCTTCAGTTTTACATACGGCAGTGGCATCAATTTTGTCTTTTGTTGTTATAATTGTTGTAAGCATCTGAGAACTGTTAGATTGTCTTCTACTCTTTTCATGAATATTCCTTCTTTGATGACTCTGAAGAGGTATTTAGAGAATCTTACGCACACGCGCTCTGGTGATTTTAACTTCTTGCTCTTTCTATTCATATTTAATTAAATGTATGAAGTTGCTATCAGTTAAATGTAGAGTTTCTTTTCACGTTATATTGCATAACAATCATTAGTTCCCACATATGCAGCTCCAATGTCAATCTGTGGATATTATTTCCCACACATTATCTGTACTTTATTTATGTTTGTCCAAATTAAATACAACTTGTGTGATAGAACAATCATGTTTGGCTAATGTTCCCTAATCCTTAATTTCCTTCCTATATAGCACTCTGTGGGAGAAGTTGAAAAATTGGCAATCTAGAATCCAAGACTAGCCCTTGATCTAATAAGTTTGATAAAGCGAGTATATCCTCTTGACTATTATAGATTAAGATGTTTGAGAATAATTTTACTTCAACCAGATGCTCCTCAAAAGCTTAATGACCTGCAAAAATCTAAAATTTGAACATCACATAACATATAATTTTCTTGTTTGGCTAAATTTTACGAAATCTTCTAAAGGTAATGGCCAAAAAAAAAAAAAAAATACAATCTTATGAAATAGATGCTGGTAAAATATTTTCTTGTTGGTCCATTAGTCTATGTTCATAATAGTAAGACTTCTGAAGCCATTATCGATGTTGTCTGCTTAACATGCATTTATGTCTTTGTGGAAGGATGGACATCCAAAGTAACTTCTTTTTTGAAATATCTTATTAGGTTCATAAATGTGTTGCTGGTGGAGGAAAGGTGCTTATTCCTGCATTTGCTTTGGGAAGAGCACAGGTACTGCCATCACATGAAACTTTTGTTTTATTTTACGTAACATCATAATTTCTTTGAATTTGGGTAAAGCTTTATGGTTGGTTTAGTTGTTGTCAGATATTTGGACTTTGGAGATTAACAAACATGTAGCTATCCTATTACACTATACAGTTATAGCATTTACAAAACTAGTGATTTTTGTAAAATTCTGCATGGTTGTAGTGTGCTTGTTTATTTGTGTGGCCTTCAATTTGTATACCTAGTTATCTTTTATTCTGTTCCATTCTGCCAAAAGGTGATTAATTTATCTTTCATTATCACCCAATCTAATGGAAATGGTTTCCACCTTTCTTAGCTTTAAAGAAGAAAAACTAGTGAATAGGCGAACTTCAAATTGATTGGACGTAGAAAAAACAAAAAATCATGAATTTTTGAGGCTTTTGAGTATTGATATTCAATGGCCCCCCTTTTTTCCTTTTCTTTTTCAGAGAAACAAAAGTGCTGGCAACATGTTGGTTAAGGTGTTTTATGAAGATTATTCATAGACAATAGTTTTTTTAACAAGTTGAAAACATCAAAATGGTGTCTCAACTTTTTTTACTTTTTGTCTCACTTTTCTGCTTCAACATTTTTCTATATAGATTCTGATTAACGTATATTTCAATATATTCAAAATCTGACATTTAAGATTATTTTTGCCTGCCCTAAGAGAAGTGAGACTTTCTCCCTAGAAATTTATATTAGACTTATGACCTCATGTGGTGTAAGATTTGCTTCGACAGGGTTTAATGCATACCATAGTTTTTTTCCCCTCCTCTTTCGTACATCCACAGATTAATTGACTTGCATCCCTGTTCAATGCTTCAAGAGCAGTCATGGAGATATTGGTTATGATTTTTTAGTGGACTTTAAGGTGTAGAATATTAGTATGGAACAGTTGAACAAACCCTTACAGTCTTTATATGGGACAATACTCTTTATTATAATGTAGGAACTCTGTATACTTTTGGATGATTACTGGGAGCGCATGAATCTAAGAGTGCCTATTTACTTTTCAGCAGGTTTGCGCCTTCTGTTCTTCTTTCTGTTTAATAATATGTGTTCATGATTGTTTGTCAATCAGCCATGAAATACTTGGTTTATTTGGCTTATTACCAAGATGTATCCTGATGTTAACAACTTGTAAAGAAGTACACATACTTTAATGGTTTTTAATATGGAGCAATTTATCCATGGCACTGGAAAGGTTAGCAATTACTTAGAGGTTGAGTGAAACGCTTAAGAATTATATCTGAGAAGTAGCTATAATGACTATTACCACTAGATTGAACATAAAGAACTGCAAAGTTTCCATCAGTATCATGGAGCACATAAGTTCTCTATGGTGAAATTTCTTATAGAACAAGGAACTAAATTTTATATACTGATGAAACCTGTCAAATTTTTGCAGTAATTTCATGCATAATTTGCATGCATTGAAAGTGGCTAGTTACTTGATTTAGACATTCACTAGTTTATGGAAGGCAGTAATATTTCAGCTGCTCTTTTGATTCTTTTTTTCAGGTTTGACTATTCAAGCCAATATGTACTATAAAATGCTTATTAGTTGGACGAGCCAGAAGGTCAAAGAAACATATAATGCATTTGATTTTAAAAATGGTATGTATATGTTTTATTATTTTTTCTGAGGGGACCGAAGCTCAGCATGACTGTGTAGCATAAATTATATGGAGATTGTAATTAGTTGGCAATTTTCCTCTGAACCTCTTACATCTGTTGATCTCTTACACTTTTATTTCATAAGATCTTTAGAGATAACATTAAATTTCAAATTCTCAAAATTTATGTCTCTGAAACCATGCCCTTACAATAGTAATATTTTAATGTTGCTGCTTTAGATGTGTTTAATTTTTAAGAAATGCTAGACGAATTCATGACCCTTAGATGATTTATCTTTGGTCATGCTGGTTCCTCCTTACTGTAGTTATGCATTTCTGAACATCAAAGATGTAGTCTCCGAAATTTTTTTATTTAATTATAAAATTACCCTTATTGAAAATCATATAAGAATTTTTATATTTATTAGTTATATCGTCTCTTCAACTATTATTAAATTTTTGTCCAAGTTCATCATTTTACGGAATCTCAAATGATGTTTAGACAACTATTTAAATTTAAGGGGAATGGCTCATTATGTCTTCTTTTATTAAGTGTATCTTTAATTTCTTATATATTAAGAGAGTTCTCTCCTATAATAGAAAAACATTAAATTAGGGGAAAAAAAATTCAGCACACCCAAAAAAATGTTGTTAGCTTCGCCACTGCATTTGGTGAAAATTGATTCAAATTGAACCAATTTCCTTTTTCATATGATAAATTGTATTTTGCATGCCACCAATTCAAATGAAAGTACATGCGGAATTTTGTTTGTTTCTTGATACACAGTCCGTGGAAAACTATATGATTTCCTCTTAAATTACCAAAAGAACCTTTTGCTTGGATTTCAACAAAAATAAGATTATAATGAGTTCCCATGTATTCCATTAATCCATGATATAAACATATCTAAAAGGCTTCAAAATTTTATTAAAAAACTCTCAAATTGTTCCTCATGATCTTCAATCTTTAAAGTCCATTAGTTTATCTCACAGAACAATGTCCTAAAGCTTCTTGAGATATATCTTCTCTGAAATTGATTATAACCTATGAACATTTCAATTTGTGAAACATGTCTCATTAACTTATCACATTGTTGGGAATGAAGCAGTACTCTTAACTCACGCAGGATGAATAATAGCAACTATCTGGAATTAGTTTATCACTGCATAATAGTCATTGTCTGAATGGTTATTTCTCTTTCTTATATGGGTTTGAATGTTGCAGTTCACAATTTCGACCGTTCTCTGATTGATGCTCCTGGACCTTGTGTTCTATTTGCCACTCCTGGGATGCTTACTGGTGGTTTTTCGCTTGAGGTTTTTAAGCATTGGGCTCCTTCCGAAATGAATCTCATTACATTGCCTGGGTACTGATACTTCTTTATTAACCTGTAAATGTGATCTGTGGTTGAAACCGAAAACCTATAAAGCATGAAGGCAAACACTATTTCAGTTATACCGTATCATTTTCTGAATACTTGTTACTCCTTTTAGGTATTGTCTGGCAGGAACCATAGGGAATAAATTAATGTCGGGAAATCCCACCATTGAGTTGGAGGGCACCAAAATTGATGTGCGATGCCAGGTTCACAGTCATCTCCGTTCTCTTTGATAATCTATTTTCCACATAATTTTTGAGCATATTGAACCTCTATTAATGTGCCTGTCTATAAAATCTGAGTCCCTTTCACCCCTTAAATTGACACATTCTTCCGGCAGTTCTTCTCTCTCTCTCTAGGGTCTCTTGACAGACCCATAAATACTTTTGGTTTTCATGTACATTCATTCTCTGTGAGTGTCCTGATTATGCATTTTACATTGTCAGATTCATCAATTAGCTTTCAGTCCTCACACAGATGGAAAAGGAATTATGGATCTTGTCAAATTTCTCTCCCCACAGCATGTGATACTAGTTCATGGCGAGAAACCTAAGATGGCTACTCTCAAAGAAAGAATACAGTCTGAATTAGGAATTAAATGTTATGATCCTGCCAATAATGAATCTATGTGCATTCCTTCAACTCACTATGTGAAAGCAGGTGCTTCTGATGCATTCATCCGAAGCTGCATGAATCCAAACTTCCAGTTCTTAAAAAGCGGTTCAGAAGAGAAATCTGTATCTGGTTCAAAGTGCACAGAGGGCACATTGCCCCTGTGGATAAAAGATGAGAGAGTTGCTGAAGGGATCCTAGTTTTAGAGAAAAGTGAGAAGGCAAAGGTCGTACACCAGGATGAGCTTCTGCTGATGTTGGGAGAAAAGAGACACGAGGTTCAGTTTGCCTATTGTTGCCCTGTAAATGTTGATGAATTGGAGAAGTTTACGACCACAAGTCTTACTCCGACAGCTAGAATGCTACGGGATCCTAACAAAAGCTCCTTGATCCGACTATTAGTCGCAAAACTGTCAAGAAAACTTTCTGAAGGCAACATTCAAGACTTCGGTGAACATCTCCAGGTGGAGTCATTTCATCTGTCCGTTTGTTTGAAGGATACCTGCCCTTACAGAATAACTAATGGTCTTGAAGATAAACCAAGAACAGCGTTCTTTTGCTGCACTTGGTCAGCAGCAGATGACAAGCTTGCGCGGAAAATTATTTCAGCAATGGAGAACCGGGATTTAGTTGAAACCTAATGTGTAACACTGTCAAGTGTTACCTCAAAATTTCCATTGAAGTCTTGGGACGGCATTGGCTCGTTTGATATTTTCCCCCACTGTTTAAGAAATAAATGAACGTTACCTAATTAAAATGAACAAAGCCGAGATAGATACTAGAGAAGCCTATGATTATTTTTATTATCTTAATAAAAGAAATGTATTTTATACGGTCACTAACACTATATCGTGGCTGACTTGGTAAAATTCGGCGCCAAAAACAAAAAGACCCCAGCAAAAGGAAAACACCACGACAAAATCCAGAAAGAAAAAAAAAAAAACATTCAATCAATCATCTACCGTTCAAAACTTCCGACGCACCAAAACAAATCAAATCAAAACTGAACACGTCCCCTCTCACTGTTTCTCTCTACACACTTTGACACGCTTCCATTTCTTCTATCGTGTATCGATATTGAATTATTGATTACTCATTCCCATTTAATCGAAATTTTTAAATTCAATCAAATTAATTAGTTATGCCCATCTTCGTCTCTCGCTAAAAACACACTCAGTGGAGCCACCTCTACTTTACTTTCGCCTCCATGTCATCGTCGTCTGATGCCGCGGCGCGGTCCGATTCCCACGCGCCGCTCCTTCGCCCTCGGGATCCTTCCGTCTCTCCTAACGCCGCCCGTCCCGCTACTCTTGCTCTTCTCCTCGGCCGCGCCACCGGCCGTGGGCATGGTCCCTCTATGTTGGTCCGTGAAACTGCCGCGCGTGAGCTCGAAGAGCGACGCGCTGACTGGGGTTACTCGAAGCCTGTTGTTGCCCTAGACATTATGTGGAACTCTGCCTTCGTGATTGTTTCGGCCGCGTTGTTGATTATTACTATCAATGAGAGACCTAATACTCTCATTAGGTTATGGATCTGCGGGTAAAGTTCCCCTTTTTTTTTTCTTTTTGTTTTGTCCCAAGGAATAATTTAATAGACACTGTAAGCTTAAACACACATAGACCCGTTTATAATAACTCTGTACACATACTGTGATCGGAAGCCTATTTGAATACAAATTCAGTTGTAAGCTAATAGATAAAGACACTAGGAGAAAGAGAATCATATCGCCCTTAATTTCTGAAATTCGTTAGAAAATGTCCCCATCAGGGATTTTAGACGAGAATGGGTTTTCAAAAATGATTGGTAAACACCCACTTTTAACTTGGAATTTAACATTCACTCATCCTGTCGGTCAGTACTTTATATTCTTGTGTGGATGTGGATTAGGACTCTTTCGATCCCTAGCATACCCTTAGTCTAGAATTGGGGAGAGTTCTATGATCTTGTTCTTTATTTATTTATTTTTAATTATTTTTCCTGGATAATATTCCCATTTTCTTAAATTGTGTAAGTAAGCTAGTTAAAAGTTTGAAATCCTTTTATTTGATAGGTATGCTCTGCAGTGTTTGGTGCATGTGGTGTTGGTGTGGATGGAGTACAGGAGAAGGAACACAAGGAGAGTTAGGGATGATGAGATGGGTGGTGAAGATTTTCGAGATGTGAATAATGATAGTGAGGATGAGGAGGAAGATGGAATTGTATACCGCACTTCTACTCGAACAAGGTGAGATTCAGCTTGACTTTTAGCTAAACTGATGTGGGTTTATGTTAACTGTATATATTTTGTTGATTAGAATTTGATTAATTAAGTTTATAATTCTAATGTTTTGAGTTAAATGGCTTGTGGGTTATCTTCAATTTGTGTTTTTACTGATTTGTAATTAATTTTGTGTTGACTTTGAATTTGGATACTTGATTTTGGTTTTTGAGCTTAAGTGGCTTTGTGTTTGAGTTCGATTTTTTCTTCCTAGTTTAACTTTTTGATTAATGGAATTTTCATTATTATTCAAAGGGTTTTGTGTTAGATATAGTATTTGTTGTCGTATAAATAAGAATCTACTTCTTAGTGTTAGTTTTTACTCATTGATCTTATTCGGAATCCTGATGGGAAAAGTTTGGCGGCATAACCTGGAACCTCTGTTGATATCTGTGCTGATATAAGTGTGTGAACTAGGGGCTTGATTGAAATGCGGGTTTGAGAGATAGCTGAGAGAATCAGTTTCACATCAGAGGTGGCAGCAACAGAACATTAACGAAATAATTACTGTGAATTGTCTGGAAGATGGTCAATTGGATAAGAGTAGAGAAATTTTGTGCAACAAGCAAGTGATTTGCTTGGAGTATATGCTGTTGTACTGTTGTATTTGTAGGGGATGATGAATTTTGGGGATATAAGTTATAACAATAATATTAAAGAGCTTGTGACAGAAGATACAGCACTTCTTATGTTGTGCTGTGCATGGTGTATGGATGTGTGGGTGGAGTACAAGAGGCCCCAGCAAGAAGAAAATGAGGGAGTACAAGATGCAGGAGGTCCAGGGATATGAATAATTGAGGGTACAAGAATGAGAAGGGCCTAACAAAAGAAAAAACAAATGTCGTAAAATATTTAAACAAGAAACTAGGAGCAAGTGGGTTAATGTGTTGATTTGGTCTGAATTACCTTGATAAAAGAATTCTTATCTGAAAAAAAAAAAACTGAATTTAATTACTCAAATTAACGTTGTAAGTCTTTCATGATTGCGTTCAGTTACTTTATGCAGCACTCTAACTGGGTAAGGGAATATGATATGCTCATATCTGGCTGTAATAAAATGCTAATCAAGGCCATGGTTATTGTAAGGTCATATGCACTAATAATGGCCGGCAAGATGCTAAAATGTTTAGTCAACCAATTAGTCTAGATTATTGATTTGATTAGATCTCATCATGATTATATTAGTGTCCAAAAAGTGCTAGTTTAAGAATGATAGATATGAATGTGGCCTTTGGTAGGCTATTGTTGGGAAAATACTCAGCATAAGATCTTTCATTATTTAACCATAAATGTGCTCTGGACAGTTCTCTTTGGTATCTATATGTTCATTGCTCATACCCATGCCATATTAACTTGAAAAAGCTTTAAGCATAACTTGCTTCATAATGTATCAATGGAACTGTTTGAATGTGCTGCAAAGTATGCTACTCTACTGCCATTTGGAGTCTTGTCGTTAATTTAGTGCCCACCATGTGTTTGTAACTGTAGGCTCATATTCAATTGTTTTAATTGTTACACACTCCTTTATTAACTAACCAGAGTTTTTTTTTTGTTTTTTTAAGTTTATGTTCTCCTTTACTGATTTGATGATCACATGACTCAGTTTTACTAAACGATGTGAATCAATCAATACAATGGCATCATTTCTCTGGTGGATAGTTGGATTTTATTGGGTAGTCTCCGGTGGCGATCTACTTCTGCAAGATGCTCCTCGTTTGTACTGGTATGGAAGTTCTGTTTCTTGACAGTGTTTTTCCTTTCATTGTATATGCAATTTATTGCTGTCTCCTTTCTTGTTTTCTTTCCCAACAAAAAAATTTAATCCTTTGTTTGTCCTCAAATTTCTAATTTCCTAGCCGTTCTTGTCTTAAAACTTAAGTAGTTAGGTTTGGTTGTCTATATTTTGTTATTTATATTTTCAGCCCTTGGATTTAGGCTTTGTAATTTGTACCACGGTGATTCCTATGTATTAATTTTCTTATTTATTCAGAAAAGGTTAAAACGCCACATTGAAACATTTTATTGTTCTCATTATACGCAAATGCAATCTCCAAGCATTCAGTCATTATCTTCTTGTTCTGATTGCCTACTTGGCATGCACATAAATTTAGATTGTTGGAAACAGATAGCTTTCTTACACTAACTCAATTGACTGTAATCCTTGCAGATAGATTATAATGTATTTCTTATGTTAATGTTTTGTGCTGGGATCTCTAATTCTTCATATTTGCAGGTTGGCTGTGGTATTTCTGGCATTTGATGTGTTCTTTGCCATCTTTTGTGTTGTTTTGGCATGTTTGATCGGGATTGCTCTCTGTTGCTGTTTGCCATGCATTATTGCCATTCTTTATGCTGTTGCAGGACAGGTATGAAGAAAGAATTAAGAATTATAACTGATACTATTATCTTAAACAAATGAAGAGCCAAGAAACCACTCACTTGGGTTTTCTTTTCTAAAATGACTGATTAGGAAGGTGCATCAGAAGCAGATCTAAGTATCCTACCGAAATACAGATTTGAAGTGCAAAACAGTGATGAAAAGCTTGGTGTGGGAGCAGGGAAAATGGTTCCTATAGAGATGAACGGTGGATACGTGGCAAATGAGCGTATACTTTTACCTGAGGATGCAGTACGTTAATTCTTTTATATTGAAAATACTTCATTTTGCAGAATTTTAATTAATGTCTGTTGTTTTGGTGTTATATCATGTTTATATCACATGAGAACTGCTGCCTTTTCCTATTTGGATAAAATGGGATGGCTCAATCCCATTTGTTTCCTCATTTTCCCACTGCATTTTTATATGTCTTAATATATCTATTTTTGTTATGGCACTCCATGCATGAACAAAGAAAAGAAAAATGGGATTTGAATGCTTGAATGTCGTGTATGGTGTGATGGAGCATCCAATTCAGATTACTTTTTCAAGGGCATTTGCACGGCAACTTATTTGTGTAAAAGATTGTGTATGGTGATTGATTCGACCAATATATTTTTTTTTTCGTAGGAATGCTGCATATGTCTCAGCTCATATGAGGATGGAACAGAGCTCCATGCTCTACCCTGCAACCATCATTTCCATTCTACATGCATTGTGAAATGGCTTAAGATGAATGCAACATGTCCTCTCTGCAAATACAACATTCTCAAGGGAAATGAACAGGTATGAAGAAAGGGAATAGAGGAATTCCCCAATGACCAAGTTCATTCCCTCAATACCATCTGTATGTACAGAAGAATACAAGGCAGAAAGAACGAAGCTTCTCCAAAGTCTTTTTTAGGATATGAGCTATGCAAATATACAATATTTGGCATTTGAGCTTCTCTTTATGTTTTACTGGCCTCTAGGTGTTTGTTTATTCTTTCTTGCCTCTGTATGGATTTCAGGCGCTTGTGCAAAACTGGAGCAATTGGTCTGCAGGTTTTCTATTTACAGTTTTCTTTTTTTGCCCTCTTTTGTAGTTATTCACAGGTTGAGAACTAATGTTTGATGTATTTCATATAAACTATACTATTATAATATATACACAATGTACCCGTATATTGTCACTATAGGTGTAATGAAACAGATGCTGTCTTGCAATTCTTTCCTCCCCGATCGGATTAATTTGATTGAGATGGTATTTGATTTTCTGTGGGATTTTGAACTTCCTCTAAAGTAGTTTTGACACGAATATATTACATCGTTGTTAAGTCAACTATCAATGACAAATCTGTATTTGCAAATTTGTAGAACGAGTTGTATTTATCATTCAACTGCGACTATGAGATGGATAATAAATTGATAGTTAGGATTATGCAGATAAAAATTGGAAAGGATGCAGTACAATCTGATGGAAATACAAGGGAATTGGCAGCCAAAGACGGGCTATTCTGATTTTGATATCTCAAAGCCTATCAGACGTCAATAGAGAGTGTGTGAGAGAGATTTCCTTCAACGTTGTGTATAATTATTACTGCAGTCATTCAACAACACACCTTGTTAAAATTCAAATTCTAACCTGGAAACCACTTAACACGAAGAGACTTGAAAACGTAACTTGAAAACCCTTAACACAAAACTTGAATTGTCTGACCTAATTCTTCAATCTAACACAACTTGAAACCTAGTCTATGTGGTAGTGAATCTAGAACTTCAAGAATTAAATGTTGCAAACAACATCCTAACATGTTCACAATTCTAGCATCAGTTTTCATGAAGTTGAAAGATGCTTAGCTGCATAAAAATGAATCAGCATTCGCCACCATGTCTCCAACTAGAAAATGTACAAAGTCAAATGTTTACACTTACATAACGCCAGATAGGCGGCGTGCAAAATCAACATGCAATGCATGGCCCCCCTGCAGTGGATACAAAGCTATTGTTAGCCAAATGGTAAGAGACCAAGATTAAATGAGCAATCATATTCATTCTGGCTTGAGAGAAAATAAAAAATTATAATTATTATTAATTACTACAACAATATGAAATCTTTATTGAGTTAACTATAGCAAAATACATCCAAATGAATGCACCTGAATCTAACAAAAAATTGGTCACTAAAAGCACCTAAGTCCTTCATTTATCCATGACTTGTGGTAATCGGTCATTTTGTCAATGTTCCAGAAATGCTGAATTATTGCTTTCATTCCTTACTCATACTACACAACTTATCTTTTCAAACAGAAGAAACATCAGAAGCATAAAGACAATTAAGGGCAATTCCACTTTACCCAACTTCAGAAGGTGTACAGAATCTGAATGCAAGGGTGAAAAGACCACTGCTTATGAAAATGCAAACAGAACAAACTCTTCATGTGAATCAAATTTTCACACTCAAGTGTCAACACAGTTCAAAAATTTCAACAGAAAACTGGGGAGATCTGGGACCCATTTTAATTATACTAAGAAGCAAGCCACAATGATTGACAGTGGATGTGATTTATTCTGTTGCAGATGTCAGCTGCATTTTACAGCTGTGTGTTGACTATTGTGTAGATGTTAGCTGTATTTTACAGCTGCTATGTGTTGACTTAAATACTAGATTTTAGGAGTTATAATCCCTAATTTTCAGGGATTCTGATTTGCAATATCTTAGCTGTTTTCTACCATTTTGTTCCTAGGGTGTAATGTATATAAATAGGTATTCTTCTCTAATGTAAAAAAGTGAAGAAGTCTGATTTTTCACATGGTATCAGAGCCACTCTTTTAAACCAAGTCTCTGAATTTTTCTCATCTTCCATTCTAAACTCTCAAGCCTTCTAATGGAGAAGACAACAAACCCTACACAAGAATCTGAGATTTCCTCCAGTTCTGTAACAAGGCAGGACATCTCTTCGGTCTCCTTAGGTACCGAAAACCCCTCCTTGCAAATAACTTTGCACAAGTTAAATGGCAGAAACTTTTTGCAATGGTCTCAATCTGTCACCCTATTTCTTCGTGGCAAAGGCCGATTAGGGTATATTACAGGGGAAACCAAAGCCCCTGATGTCTTGGATCCTGGTTATCCGCGGTGGGATGCTGAAAATTCAATGGTACAAGCTTGGTTGATTAACTCAATGGACGTGGATATTGGTAGGACTTATCTCTTCCTACCATCTGCGAAGGAGCTTTGGGAAGCCGTGACAGAAACCTACTCTGACCTTGGGAATGCAACTCAGCTCTTTGAAATCAAGTCACAATTACGTGACCAAAAGCAAGGGAGTCTTTCAGTGACTCAATATTTCAATTCTCTAAACAATATATGGCATGAACTTGACCTTTACTATGAATCGCAGTGGCATTGCTCTGAGGATGCCATCAAATATAAGAGGATGTTGGATAAAGAACGTGTCTTTGATTTTCTTTATGGACTCAACAAAGAACTTGATGAAGTTCGTGGCAGAATATTGGGAAAGAATCCTCTACCTTCCATCCGAGAAGCTTTTGCTGAGGTGAGGCGTGAAGAAAGTCGAAAGAGAGTCATGATGGGACTGGTAAAGGAACCTGAGGCAGAGAGATCAGCGCTGGTGATCAAAAAGACAGATCAGTCAGCTGACCAAAAGGGACAAAAACATGGAGAACGTCCCTATTGCGACTATTGTCACAAGAAAGGACATACTCAAGACTCGTGCTGGAGGCTTCATGGAAAGCCAGCAGATTGGAAACCAAAACGGCAGCAGGAAGCAAAGGGAATGGTGACAGAGAAAACTAATCAGTTCGCTCTCACAAAAGATCAATTTGAGATGCTGCAACAGCTCCTCATACAAAATCAGCAAGCAAATAGAAATGACTTGACCTCCTCTAGTTGTAATGCAGTCCATACAGGTAACCCATCAGCCCTTAGCATCCAATCACTTGAAAAAGGTTCTTGGATTGTTGATTCAGGGGCCTCAGACCATATGACAGGGTCTTCTCAATTTTTTTCTAGTTACACTCCATGTCCAGGTAATTATAAAGTGAGGATTGCTGATGGATCATTATCCACTGTTGCTGGAAAAGGAACAGTAAAACTATCAAATTGTTTGACTCTTTTTTCAGTTTTACATGTCCCAAATCTTAAATGTAATCTTCTTTCAGTTAGTAAACTTACCAAAGACACAAACTGTATAGCTAAATTCTGTGGTTCTAAATGTCTATTTCAGGATCCAATCTTGGGGAGGATGATTGGGAATGCGAAGGAATATGAGGGGCTGTATTATCTCGAGAATAAAGGACCCGTGAAAGGACATGCTCAGGTCTCTCAATGTGAATTTGTTTCTTCTGAAATAATGTTGTGGCACTATAGGTTAGGCCACCCTAGCTTTCCATACCTAAAAACCCTGTTTCCTTCCTTATTTAAAAATAAAAATCTGAGTTTATTATATTGTGATTTTTGTCAAATGGCTAAACAAACACGTGTTCCATTTCCTGCCCGTACTTATAAACCATCCCAACCTTTCTCTTTGATTCATAGTGATATTTGGGGCCCCTCAAGGGTTAACAACCTGTCAAAAGCAAAATGGTTCATTACATTCATAGATGACCACTCTAGGACCACTTGGGTGTACCTTTTGAAGGAAAAATCTGAAGCTGGACAAACTTTTAAACAATTCCATGCCATGGTAAAAACTCAGTTTCAAACTAATATTCGTGTACTCCGTACAGATAATGGAACTGAGTATTTCAATTCTATTTTAGGGAATTACCTATCACAACAAGGAATTGTCCACCAAAGTTCTTGTTCCGGAACACCACAACAAAATGGGGTTGCAGAACGTAAAAACAGACATCTTTTAGAGGTTGCTAGGGCCATTATGTTCACAACTAATGTACCAAAAATATATTGGGGAGAGGCTATTCTTACAGCATCTTATCTCATAAATCGTATGCCCTCTCGAGTTCTTAAATTCAAGACACCTATTTCTGTTTTTCTTGACAGCTACCCACAAAATCACCTTGTTACCTCTAATCTTGCACTCAAAACTTTTGGTTGTACAGCCTTTGTATATCTTCCGAGTCTTCAAAGAACAAAGTTGTCTCCTAGAGCCATCAAGTGCCTATTTCTAGGATATTCTCCTACCAAGAAAGGGTACAAGTGCTATAATCCTCTTACCAGAAAATTATTCATCACAATGGATGTCAAGTTCTTTGAAAATCAGCCTTTTTACATGAGTAATTCTCTTCAGGGGCAGAATTTGAGAGAAGATAATTCTTGGGATCTTCTTGACAGTTTAGAACCTAAGATGCCTAGTAATTCCAGCCTAGAACCCAATATGTCCAGCAGTTCCAGCCTAGAACTCAATCTACCAAATACCTCATCCCTCAGTCCAGACATTCATCCTAACCTACCTAACACCATAGAACTTAATCAACCAATAGTGTCACCAAGGAATGAAGGGATAAAAGTCAATTCACATTTGGAGGAACCTATAGGCGAGTTTCATGTCTATTCACGGAAGAAGAATAAAACTCAAGAGGTACAGCCACTTATAGACCAAGCAGAACCAAGATCTGAACTAAGGGAGGATCAAAACCCACTTACTGAATATGCTGAGAACGAAGCTCAAAAGTCCACAGATTTGCCTATTGCGATAAGGAAAGGGGTAAGAAATTGCACTAAACATCCTATCTACAAGTTCTTGTCATATGCAAAGCTATCTAAGGAGTATAGGAATTTTGTAGCTAGTCTATCTAATACCACTATTCCAAGAAACATCCATGAAGCCCTAGAGTCAAATGAGTGGAAGAAAGCTGTTCAAGAAGAAATGGCAGCCTTAATAAAGAATAACACATGGAAGCTTGTACCAAGACCTAAAGACAAGAGGACTGTAGGGTGCAAGTGGGTATTTACAGTCAAATATAAGGCTGATGGAAGTGTGGACAGGTATAAAGCAAGACTCGTGGCGAAAGGTTTCACACAAACCTATGGGGTGGACTATCTAGAGACTTTTGCCCCAGTGGCAAAGCTTAATACAGTAAGGATCCTTCTCTCTCTTGCTGCAAATTTAGATTGGCCTCTCAACCAACTTGATATCAAGAATGCATTCTTGAATGGAGAATTGGAAGAGGAAGTTTACATGGATATGCCGCCTGGTTTTGAAGAAAAAGGACCTGCTGGAAGAGTTTGTCGGTTAAAAAGGTCTCTCTATGGCCTTAAACAGTCCCCTAGGGCTTGGTTCGACCGATTTGGAAAAGTCTTGAAGAACTATGGTTATTCTCAAGGGCAAGCCGATCACACTATGTTCTACAAACGATCTAAAGAAGGGAAGTTAGCTATTTTGATCGTGTATGTTGACGACATTATACTAACAGGAGATGACAAAGAAGAGCTGGAAGGATTAAAAGAAAAATTAGCATGTGAGTTTGAAATCAAGGATCTTGGACCACTACGTTATTTTTTGGGAATGGAGGTAGCTAGAACAACTAAAGGTATTCTCGTTACACAGCGGAAATACACCCTAGATTTGCTAAAGGATACTGGTATGATTGACTGTAAACCTGCTGCCACACCAGTAGAACCAAATAGCAAGTTGGGTCTTGAAGAAAATAGTGCACCCGTGGAGAGGGGGAGATATCAAATGACTAGTAGGGAGATTAATTTATCTTTCCCATACTAGACCTGATATAGCTTTTGCGGTTAGCTTAGTGAGCCAGTTTATGCACTCTCCAAGAGAAGCTCACTTAGTGGCAGTAAACCGAATACTTCAATACCTGAAGTCAACACCGGGAAAGGGACTTTATTTTGAGAAGGGAGAAAAAAGGAATGTAGAAGCTTTTGTTGATGCGGATTGGGCTGGAAACATCATGGATAGGAAGTCTACAACAGGTTATTGTACTAAGGTGTGGGGAAACCTTGTAACCTAGAGAAGCAAGAAGCAAACTGTAGTGGCACGAAGCAGTGCAGAAGCAGAATTTCGAGCACTAGCACATGCGGTATGTGAGCTTATGTGGATAGAACGTGTTCTCAAAGAACTACAGTTAATAAAAAACAGTCCTATGCAACTTTACTGTGACAATAAGGCAGCAATTAATATTGCCCATAATCCTGTCCATCATGACAGGACAAAACATGTGGAGGTAAACCGACATTTTATTAAAGAGAAATTGGAAACTAGAGTTATCTGTTTAGTGTATATTCCTACAGGACAACAAACTGCAGATATGTTGACAAAAGGAATACCTGGACACAAGTTTGAAGAGTTTGTATGCAAGCTGGGCATGAAGAATATCTATGCTCCAGCTTGAGGGGGAGTGTTGCAGATGTCAGCTGCATTTTACAGCTGTGTGTTGACTATTGTGTAGATGTTAGCTGTATTTTACAGCTGCTATGTGTTGACTTAAATACTAGATTTTAGGAGTTATAATCCCTAATTTTCAGGGATTCTGATTTGCAATATCTTAGTTGTTTTCTACCATTTTGTTCCTAGGGTGTAATGTATATAAATAGGTATTCTTCTCTAATGTAAAAAAGTGAAGAAGTCTGATTTTTCACATATTCATATTTGGGTTAGTTCGTAAGAGCAAACTGTATGAAATGTTTGGTTTAATTTCTGGTTAAAAGGATGCATAATGATAGATATTAGTTACATAATTTTCTGTACATCTTGGACAACCACAAACTAACATCAAATCGTCTTCAAATTAGAGCAGAGTACTTTTGTCTAAGTTCACACATCAATGATCCACTATCAATCAATGATCCACTATCAATAATTTTCTGCTATAGAGATTATACATCATGGGGAAAATTGAGAAAGCAAAGACACATGCCTTGAAAGCAACCATGTGTGCCACAGGAAGCCCTTGACTACCATTCCTTGCAAAGAGGGATAAGTCACCAACAAAATCTAACAGCTTATGGCGACAAGGTTCATCAGGGAATCGCAATGGGGGGTTTAACCAACCTTCACTGGCACTGCAGAAGAAAAAGAACCAATAAAGTATTTAATGAAACTATGAAAATGCAAGGAATATAACAAAGGTTTGGGCTCTTATCATCAACATGTAGGCTCATTACAAGAAGAAAATTTGATATAATCATTTAATGCTTTCATCTAAAGCTTTCAACCTCCATGTTTATCATTCTTTTTTTAAATTTTTAGTGAAGAAGAAGAAATTGAACACACTTTATAATTATGCCAAGTTAGCACTGATAACTTGCCTAAACTGAATCCTAGTTTTCATGTCAGTCCAGCATATGATACATTTGAGATAGAAGTTCTATGAAATCCATATTATGTAAATCAGACAGTCAGGTTCCATTTAAACCCAGCACAAGTTGTATAAATTTGAGTTACGTTCATAGTACATGTGATTACCCTATTTACAAGAAATGACAATTTTCCAAAACCACTGGGAAAGCTCACTGGCAACCATTTTTCTCTGTACTAAGGCCTCAAAACAAACAAATTACCATTAACATTTTGAATTCATTGTTTAGGAGTCAACTCATAACATTAACCCTGGTTCTCACAAATTGTTTAGGAGGCCTGGGCATTACTATTAATATGAAAAAGCAGTAAAGCACTCGTCATTTAAAGAATGCTCACTCTTTTTAATGCCAACAGACATGTTGGCACTCCCCCCAGTCCAACTGATTTGCATCTGTGGACGTTTATTACTCACCTACAAACAATGGCATTGTCTAAAGAGCCCCCTTTAATTAATCCAGCATTGCACATACGCTCCACCTGAAAGAATTTTCCCACAGGCATTCAGCATTAGCAGTGAAAGATTAGAACATAGGCCAATTATTTTTTTTTTTAAGAAAAATGACTTTTCAATTTAAGCAATTCTATTTATATGGTGAAAATATACTTAGCTTAACAGTTCTACTGTTCCTTATTTAGGAAAAAGTACAAATTAGTCATGCTACCACTGTTAGAAAATAATTAATCTAAAAACTAGTATCACAGCCCTTTCTCTTACAAAGATTATGTACACTCCATTTTAGAGTAAAGTATGATACTAAAAATGGTAAAAATGATACCCCTGTTGAGTGGTGCAAGGCTACAGCTTGAGAGAAAGAAAAAGACCTCCTCATAAATGCAAAAAGTTCTAGAAGATGCAATATGCATTGCATAGCAAGTGCCTTCCAAAGGAGTTGTGGAAAACCATTGGCAGCCTATAGCAGGAATCTGAAACAACAAACTGGGACTTTAGACGGATCACGAGAGAGTCTTTGTGCTTCACGTATAAAAAAAGAAAAAAAAATATATATATATATATATAGAAATAAATAACAAAATACAACATAGCAAATCAAAACAAAAAACAATGAGTACTGTATGTAAGCATAAAGCCACACCAATCAAATAACAAATGCAGCAACCTACCTACCTGGGGGAAGTCAATTCCATAAGATATCTGAACCTTCTGAGAAGGGAAAGCAGCCACAAAAGAATCCTCCCTCTGCACGTAGATTGGTTGATTTAAAAATGGTGCAACCTTTTCAGCATTGTTTCCATGACAATCCAAGGCCTCCTTTAAACCAACTTGTTCTATTGCCTCTGCCCATGCACTTGCTGACCCATCAAAAATAGGAACCTGTCTCAGTTAATTGTTGGGATTATCAATATTAACCATCGGCGTTCATTGAAAAAATACTATCAACGTTCATAAAATTGAACTTCAAAATTTTGCACACGGATGTGCCTTTAACTAAAACATAAGCAATAGCACCAAGCCACCAACCTCAGCCTCGACATCCTGATCGTCAGCAACCATATTATGAATTTCGATCTTGCAATTATCAACACCCGTAGCCTCCAAAGCGGAGAGTAAGTGCTCAACAGTACGAATTTGAACTCCGTCTTTAAAAAGCGTAGTACACAAGGGAGACTCTTTGGCGAAATCAATGGAAGCAGGAATCAACCTGGATCGAAACTCAAAGTACCTTCCTTTACCAGCAAACTCCGGACACAATCTGACCGTTGAAACGTTTCCGGAGTGCAGAGTCTTGCCGGTATTCTCTATAAATCCCGCTAGGGTTTGCTGAAGCCTACCCGTCTGTCACCAAAATTGTGTTTTTGTTCAATTCTGTCGCCAAACAAAATGCAATGGAACCACGAAACAGAAGAAGAGAAAGAGAGAGGGAGCGAGAGCGTACGGATTTCCAGGAGATGACGTTTGAAGACTTGATCGCATTGAAGGTGGCGGAGAGAGTCATCGGAGTGAATCTGCTGTGCGAAAGAATTTCGAATGGCTTTGGTTCTGCATCAGTCAGTAGTCAAACGATTAATCATTTTCCATCTTCCTCGTATTCAAATATCAGTATTCTTAATTTTAATTTGCATCAATGCAAGCATGTTGGATTCATTATTATTATTTAGGGTCCAACTGTAATACAGCGGCTGTATCACGTACAGCCGCTTTTTATCATTTTTTTATTTGCGCATATAACCGGCCACTAAAAGTAGCGGTTATACAAGTAAAATAAAGGCAAAAATTAAAGGTAATTATTGTATAGCTACCCCCTCTTTAAGACAATATCAAACTAATTAATTCAAACTAGAATACTACCAAAGACCCCTCTCAAATTACATGAAATATACTTTTTTTATTTTTTTCATAAAATTAAAATATTTTTTTTAAATAACATTAAAAGATACTTAAAATATGACACTTCTATACTAGTAAGAATAATAATTTAAATATAATTTAATGAAATTGATTTTAAATTAATTGAATTATTTATAATATTATATTATAAATTTAAAGATATTTTACATAAAAAATAATCAGAATATTTTTATTAACATTTTGATAGTGCAATGCAGTTTTTCTATAGAATTGTATTAAATTATATTCATTTCTAAATAAATAAATAAATAATCAATCTCTAAATGCACATAAAGTGACTCAAACCTCTACCTACTAATATGAGGATAACTTTTATCCAAGTATTGGATAATTATCAAACAATTATCTTGTTCATGGTGTCAAATATTCTAATTACATAAAATATTATTAGTTTTCTTATTATGATTAGTGGTAGCGGCTAGTATCTATATGTTATATGGATACCTTCTAAAAACAATTTGTATATTAGATAAATATAATATATCTAATGTTTCAATTTTTAAATAATATTCACAAAACAATCACTTGTTCAAATTAATTCATACTACAAATTTATGTGAAATTAGTTATTTTATTTATTCTTTTATACTATATTATTTGTATGGTTATATTTGTTCATTGTTTTAAGTCATATAACTTTCTATAAATACTTAAAACAAACACATTAATACGTAATGTTAATTTTTGATCTATTGCCATTAGCGGTATCGTGACTAATAATCTAAAAACATTAAAATTCATTTTCTTATATTGGTAATAACCAGAATTGTCAACCAATATTAATTAGATTTAACTAAATTTAAATTAAAATATGACACTTATTATCATTATTAGATGTTTATTATGAGAATGTGTATATGGTCTATATATGACATTGTTTTATTTTTATAATC
>MKYO02021010.1:247987-260759 GCA_002013955.2 Citrus medica | reverse complement strand
TAATGGCATTGTTGAGGGAAGATGAAGGAACCTTCCTTCCTATATTAATTAATTGATGTATTTTAAGCCACTAAAATTTAATTGTTTATATAATGAAATAAATGAATGTTTCAAGCCTTATAATTAATTATTATTAATGGTTACAAATTGTTGAATTTAAATAGAAAGAGGAAAAGACATGTAATCATTTATAATCTAATAATTATTTTCTATTTTAATATTTTATAATGTAATTATTTTTTAATTTCAACCAATTTATTAGATAATTATATATTAACTGATATCTTTATTATTAATATATTTTTTTATCTTTATTTTTTTGAGGGTCATATTATGATATATGTACAAAGAATGTCAACCAATATTTTAGATATTTTAGATAATAGAGAATATAAAAAGATGAGGTTGAGGAAAGATGAAAGAATCTTTGTTCCTACGTTAATTAGGTGATGTATTTTAAGGCACTAAAGTTTAATTGATAGCATAATAAATTTTGAAGAAGGCAAAAGACACTCAACAAAAGGTTGCATAATTAAATATGGCATTATGGCATTAAAATTAGGCATTAGTGGCATTGTTGAGGGAAAATGAAAGAACCTCTCTTCCTATGTTAATTAATTCATGTATTTTAAGCCACTAAAGTTTAATTGGTAGCATAATAAAATAAATAAATGTTTCAAAAGACTTATAATTAATTATTATTAATGATTACATATTGTTGAATTTAAATAGAAAGAGAAAAAAAGTACAAAGAATATCTACCAATATTTTATATATTTTAGATAGTAGAAAATATAAAAAGATGAGGAATGATACATATTTATAAAGTTATTATTTATTAAATGAGTTAAATATAATCAAATTAATTATAAGAAGGTAAAAAACCAAATCTAAAAAAAAAATCTATTTATTAGATAATAGAGAATATACAAAGAAGTAAAATTGTGATGCCACATCACATTCTCAAGTCCCAACTTTATATATATATATATAGATATATATATAGATATGTTTAATATTGTAGTTTACTCATCCCCTTTCCACTCAGATACCTTGAAACAATGTTCATATTGTGCAACTTTTTGCTTTGAAATAATTATATGTAATGATGCCATGTAATACTATTTAACTTGAGTCAAAAGGGTGTATATACTATATAGTGACCGGGAGATGTAGGAGAAAAAAACTGAATCGCGTCATTTTTTTTATTACATGAGATTATTATTCAGAGTGTAACTTATTACATTATTAAAATTAATATTATTTTATTATGTTTAGATTATAAAATGGTATTGGATGTTGGTTCTCAGGCATTGGAGACGATTTTTTTATATCATCGGATCAAATTAGGTAAAATATGAGTATAATAGGAGTTCTTGAGTTTACAATATTCACAAGTTTATAGTGAATGTTGTAAATTGTTATAGTTTATATTATGTTAGATTTTCTTGTTATTCCCTATTAAATGACATGAATCTGAATTATTGTAAGGAAATCTTAAATAATATGAGTGAATATTCATATGTCGATAAAGAGACAATTACAAAACTAAAATAAAAAAATCAAACCACCATTGCCTGAACCAAAAGGAAATCGAAGGTTGCTCATTTATTCCAAAATACTTTTTATTTAATATATGAATAATTGAAATAATTTATTACTCCAATTAATTGTTAACAAAACAAGGATCGTTTACTTTTATAAAAATCACGTGGAGTTTAGCTTCATAGATAATGTGTCGTTGTGTAGTGAAACATACAAATCTCATGACATTTTTCTTTAGAACACAAAAACAACGTGCCATTTCCAACGAAAACCCAACAGACAGCATGCGCCAGATGCCAATGCCATTGAACATCCCGTCGTTCCTTAATGAAACGTCAAACGAAGTGTGATTTGGGACTTGCCTGCAAATTCAATTTTCAAATATTAGATGTAATGTTGTTGAAAAATGGATGACTTGTTATGCCTAATGTGAAATTTCCTAAAAATCACACACAAAACGAAGTTACACCGAAAGTAAGTTATAATTTTTTTTAAAAATTTACCAAAAAAGGGTATAGTTTTTGGTGTGATTTTGTTTCATTCAACCAATTATTTTATGATATAAAAATTTGTATAAAATTTTTGTGGCGAAAAGAGTATCATCTATTCCTAGATGTAGAGTACACGGATTGCAACACAACATTTCTAACTACTGAGACATTACGACAGTAGGAAACAAAAAAATAAATTGGTAAGAGATCAATCATATATAGCTGCGAAATGTTATTGTAATCTTGGCTCAACTTTACCAATAAAGTGTTGGCTCCATTGATAATAGAGTTCTCTTAAGTGATTTAACTAGATTTGTTCTTCAGTTCGAGTCGTAGGGAAAGTCGTTTTTGTTAGACAAACTTGTGCCTCTCACTTCGAGTGAAAATTTCTAATATAAATTATGATACAAACTTAAAAATACCTTCTACAATTAGAGCCATTCTCAAAATACTTGGTGGTTAAAAAAAAAAAAAAAATCTAAGCTTGACTTTGAATTCAATGTCAACAAACTCAACTGCAAGTCCAGAAGGCTGTTCTGCTTCTGCGTGTTGTTGTCGGTCGGCGAAACTGATGATAACAGTAGGAAAAGCTTCCAGACTCAGAATTAACAAGTTCAAAAAGCACCAAGACATTGCCGATTATACCCTACGGTTTTGGCTTTTGTGCTCACATTGCCAATTACACCCTGATCCATGTGTCAATAATGCCAATTATTACCTGCGATGTTGATTTACCATCAGCCACGAGTACCCCGGGCGTGTTTGGTGCGTATAAATATGTTAGGGTTTGTTATTAGGGTCAGTTTGATAATGTTATAACTTTTAAAATAATTGCTATTAGTTATGCTGTAAAAATAATTAGATGTGAAAAAAATCAGTTAAGTGTTTGGTAAATTTTATTTTTAAAAGTACTGTAAATTTTGAAAGCAGTTATGAGTATTTGGTAAATTTTATTGTTAAACTGGTGTTAGAAAATAAATGACTAAAATGTACATAATGTAGTACAATATCTCGTTGAATCAAACAATTTTTTTTTATAAAAATATGGAATTGACATATTAACTTCTTGCCAAGTAGTATAAACGTAGCATTTTCTATAGCTTTGTGCCCTGTATCTTTAGTTATACAAACTATTTTTATGGAGAAAACGAAGCGTCTTGATAGTTGAATGAATTTCCCTTATGACATGCTGCCTCAGCTCCCCAGTTTTTAATTCTTTATAATATCTCTGAAGTAGAATTTTTTGGTCAAAAAAATCTATTTTTTTATTGAGAACCTGCAAAACGTGTTTGGTTTCCACATTATCTAATTCAATGTATCTACTTCGTTGTATCATACTTTAAAAAAGAAGCTACCTAAATGGTTATAAGAAATATGTTTTGTTGATTCAGAGTGAAGAATTCAAAATAATTTTAACTAATTTTAAAATAATTGCTATTATCTTTAATTGTGTATTATAATAATTTTAACTAAAAATAAAATTGATGCTATAGTGATTTTTTTAAATCTTAAGACAATTGATATTTAAAATTTATTTCTAATTTAAATAAGGATAATTTCGGATTTAAGTAATAATTGTAAGGATATTTATGAAATTATATTAAAGGATAAAATTGATTCTCAAAATCAGAATCTAAAAGTTATTCCTCCCTGTTTTTTAAAATCAGCTATAGGAGGAACTGATTCTGACAAAAGTGATTTTGATTTTTTTTATCAAATACTAAAATTAACTTTTAAATTTTTAAAATCACTTTTAACCCTTCAAAAAATAATCTCAAACGGGCCTTGCTATTTTTTAAAGTAAAGAATCAAGAACTATCAGTGGACTTGTTATTCGTTAAAATATTACAATTTCCTTTTTTTAGGCCTTTTTTTTTTCCTCACAAACTTTCAATAATTTTCATAAGTCCATTTCGTTAAAAATTAATTTATCATGGATTCTCGAGTATTCCTGGTGGATTGGGTGGATTTGCACAGTAAAATTTGAATATTTAAATTCTAATAGTAGTTCCTGGGTAAACAGTCCCTCTAATGAAATTTGAGAATTAAAAAAAGTAAAAAAAATTATTATGGAGAAATATTCGACAGTTTTTCCCATTAATTTTTTAGTAAAATATTTGAAATGTCTGTTAAATAAAATTTTGTAAGCGAATAAAAAAAAAAGAGAAACACATAAAGTCACTTCCAAAGTACAAACAATGCACTACTTTTGTTTTGCTGCCATAATCGATACATATTTTTTATTTCTTAAAAAAGAAAAAAGTTTTTTTTTATTAAATGAGATTAGAGACCACCTCCAAATCGAGCTTAATTTGCCCGCCACTGACAGAGAAAACCCTCCTAAAAACCCCCATTTGTTTTACTCGTGTGAAATTCACACGACCACAACACTCTCTTCACAACCCGCCACACTCTCTCTCTTTCCCAATTTAAATTTTTCTCTCAAGCTAAATCAAATCCTCCCCCGTTTTGGTTCCCGCGAAACTGCGATAAAACCCTAGCATTTTAATTTTTGTATTTCGGAGACCGATTCTATTGGTCTCCGGCATTGATTCTTGATTCTGGGGCTTTACATTTCGAACGACATGTCGTCAGAGGAAGAGATTCTGATGCGCGACGTGACGAATGCGGGCCTCGTTGTGAGCGACCGCATTGGACGGGAAGTTGCGTCTCAGCTTGATGTGGAAGAGGCTTTGGAAGCTTCCAGATACGCCAGCCACCCCTACACGACTCACCCTAGAGAGGTACATTGTTAGTCAAAAATTCAATGCATACTTTCATATTTACTTGAGTTAGTTAGTTTTATAAGAAAATTGGTGCCGTGTCAGCCTTATGGTAGTTTGAGTTAGTTTTTATTTGAATATGGATCTATCAGTTTGTGTTTCAAAGCCATTAGTTAGAATAGGAGTGAATATTTAATAATGCTCGGGCCGGGGGGTGGGTGGAGAACGTGCAGATGCTTTTTCTTGGAAGTAATTCCTAAAACAAAAAGAGGCAATTTTAATGCATCCCCAGTGGGTACTGAAGAAGCAGCTCATTTTTTACGGTTAATAATTTTATTGCAGTGGCCTCCTTTAGTTGAGGTGGTAGATACATGGGACTTGCCTACTGTGCTTGTTGAGAGGTATAATGCAGCTGGTGGTGAAGGAAATGCTTTATGTGGAATATTTCCGGAGATACGCAGGGCGTGGGCATCAGTGGATAATTCTTTGTTTCTTTGGCGTTTTGACAAGTGGTAAGATTATCTCATTACCTTTGAAATAGTTCAGCATGCTGATGTTGTGTTACTAGTTGTTGGTCATGGGTCTCTGAAAATAGTAACAATATTGATAAGGCTTCAAATTCATCTAAACGAAGAAACTAGGGTATATAGCACTTCAGTTCTCGAATCTGCATATGGGTTTATTCTCTATAAATTCTTTTTGTGCAAGTTTATTGCCTTTTCTTTCATTTCTAGATCAACTATTGGCTTTCGAAAGACATTAGTATTATCCTTAAGGAGGAAATTTTTACTTAGTGGTATTCATCTTGCTACTATGGTTTGGTCTCATCTTATTTTCTGCATAGTGATATCTTCTCTAACATCATTTTTATTGTTAGGGATGGTCAATGTCCTGAATATACTGGGGAGGAACAAGTTATTTGTGCCGTTGGTCTCGCCAAATCTAAACCTGGCATTTTTGTAGAAGCTATCCAATACCTTTTAATTTTAGCAACACCGGTTGAGGTTGTTGCCCTAACCTTTTTTTTTCCTCCCCCTTCTGACAGTGAGCTATGTTAGTAGTAATTAAGCATAGTTATTATGCTATAATAATGTTTCTCCTATTCCTTTTATCAGTTGATTCTTGTAGGAGTATGCTGCTCAGGAGCAGGTGATGGTACAGATCCTTATGCGGAGATTTCACTGCAGCCTTTGCCTGAATACACAGTACCATCAGATGGGGTCACCATGACTTGTATAACATGCTCTGATAAGGGGCGTATTTTCCTAGCGGGCCGTGATGGCAACATTTATGAGTTGCTGTACACCACTGGTTCAGGCTGGTATAAGCGTTGCCGTAAAGTTTGCCATACTGCAGGTGTTGGAAATGTCATCTCAAGGTAGTTTTATGAGTAGATGCTACAGATTGAAATATGCCATTCATGCTGTTATTATCTTATACTGATGATTTAAGCTTCTTTATGATTTAGCTGCTTTAAATTCACAAGATTGTATTTCAATTTTGTTCAATTGAATTTGTTTGTGACAGTGAATCACTACATTTTGGTTTTCTAGTTTCATTTATTTTAATGTGTAATTTACTTGGGGGTTGGTTATCCCACTTATCCTTGGTGAAATGTTATAAAACTGATTTCCTTTTTACACTATGTTAAAAAACATGCTCAATGATGTTTCCAGGTGGATTGTGCCAAATGTATTTAGATTTGGAGCTGTTGACCCCATTGTTGAACTGGTTTTTGACAATGAAAGACAACTTCTGTATGCACGAACTGAGGAAATGAAACTTCAGGTTTTTGTTTTGGGCCCAAATGGAGATGGTCCCCTGAAGAAGGTGGCTGAAGAAAGGAACCTGTTCAATCAGAGAGATACCCATCATGGAGGTAGACAAACAACGGGACAAAGAGCCCCCCATCGGTCAACCAAGCCATCTGTAGTATCCATTTCACCTTTGTCCACTCTTGAGTCGAAGTGGCTGCACCTTGTTGCTGTTTTGTCAGATGGAAGAAGGATGTACCTTTCCACTTCTGCATCTAGTGGTAACAGTGGCACTGTTGGTGGTGTGGGTGGATTCAACAATCACCATTTTAGGCCAAGCTGTTTAAAAGTTGTAACTACTAGGCCTTCTCCACCATTAGGGGTTGGTGGAGGGCTTGGCTTTGGAGCTATATCTCTAGCTGGCAGAAATCAGAGTGATGATATCTCCTTAAAGGTTGAAACTGCATATTATTCAGCTGGAACCCTTGTCCTTTCTGATGCATCACCACCAACCATGTCTTCTCTTATAATTGTCAGCAAGGACCCCAGTTCACAGTCATATCCGACAGGTAGTTTAGGGACAAGTGCTAGGATTTCTCGTGCGCTTAGGGAATCTGTGACTTCTTTACCTGTTGAAGGCCGAATGCTTTCTGTGACAGATGTTCTACCCTTACCGGACACAGCTACCACTGTTCAATCTCTATACTCAGAACTTGAATTTTGTGGATTTGAAATCTCTGGGGAGTCCTGTGAAAAGTCATCTGGAAAACTTTGGGCTAGAGGTGACCTTTCAACCCAACATATACTTCCAAGGAGGAGAATTGTTGTTTTTAGTACTATGGGCATGATGGAAGTAGTATTCAACAGGCCTGTTGATATTCTGAGAAGATTGTTTGAGTTGAACTCTCCAAGATCAATATTAGAAGACTTTTTTAATCGTTTTGGAGCTGGCGAGGCAGCTGCAATGTGTTTGATGTTAGCTGCTAGGATAGTTCATTCTGAAAATCTTATAAGCAATGCCATTGCCGAGAAGGCCGCCGAAGCTTTTGTGGACCCAAGGCTTGTTGGGATGCCACAACTTGAAGGTAGTAATGCATTGGCAAACACTAGGACAGCAGCAGGGGGATTCAGCATGGGGCAGGTTGTTCAAGAAGCTGAGCCGGTATTTTCAGGTGCATATGAAGGGCTCTGCCTGTGTGCGTCAAGGCTGCTTTTTCCTCTTTGGGAACTTCCTGTAATGGTCATGAAAGGAGATGCCATATCTGAAAACGGGGTCGTTGTATGTAGACTTTCTTCTGGGGCTATGCAAGTGCTTGAAAAGAAGATTCGTTCTTTGGAGAAGTTTTTAAGGTGTATAAGAAACCAGAGAAGGGGGCTTTATGGCTACGTAGCCGGTATGGGGGACTTGAGTGGTTCTATTCTGTATGGAACTGGTGCAGATTCAGTTGCTGGTGATCAGAGTCTAATTAGAAATTTATTTGGTAGTTACTCACGAAATGCTGACTCGAATGGTGCTGGGACATCAAATAAAAGACAAAGATTACCATATAGTCCTGCTGAATTGGCTGCAATAGAGGTGTGATAAAAAATCTGAAGCATTCTTGTTTTTGTACTTTTCATTTGTTTTGAAGACTTACAGGTCTGTTCTGCGAACAGGTGAGGGCAATGGAATGCATCAGGCAGTTGCTTCTTAGATCTGCTGAAGCTTTGTTTTTGCTCCAGCTTCTTTCTCAGCATCATGTGATGCGCTTGGTTCAAGGGTTTGATGCTAATTTGCGGCAGGAATTGGTTCAACTGACATTTTGTCAACTAGTTTGTTCGGAGGAGGGTGACCGTCTTGCTACAAGGCTTATTTCTGCTTTGATGGAGGTAATGCGTGTTTACATTAAACATTGTTAGAGTTGACTTTTATTTAGGCTCCAAACCTTCATCTGTTTCACCTAGGTGTTCTTAACTGCTATGGTTTTAGCTGCCATCGCCATCTCCATTCTGCATAAATTCCTTAACAGATGTCATTTTTGTCATTCATTTCTCCAGTATTATACTGATCCTGATGGAAGGGGCACAGTTGATGATATTAGTGGGCGACTTAGAGAGGGGTGTCCAAGCTATTTCAAGGAATCTGATTACAAGTTCTTTTTAGCGGTGGAATGTCTTGAAAGGGCAGCTGTAACGTCAGACTCTGAGGAGAAGGAGAATCTTGCTAGAGAGGCCTTCAATTTCTTGAGTAAGGTCCCTGAGTCTGCAGATTTACGAACTGTTTGCAGACGGTTTGAGGACTTAAGGTCGGTTTAAATATCAAATTCAAGGCTAGAGGTACTGCTCTTTAACTTGTGTATGCCTGAAACAGATCGTTGTCTTTGATCACTGCAGATTTTATGAGGCCGTGGTTTGCTTACCTCTGCAAAAGGCACAGGCTCTTGACCCAGCTGGTGATGCTTTCAATGATCAAATTGATGCAGCAACTCGAGAATATGCACTTGTTCAGCGTCAACAATGCTATGAGATAATAACCAGTGCTTTGCGATCTCTGAAAGGTGACTCTTCACAGAGGGAATTCGGGTCTCCTGTTAGACCTGCTGGACCACGGTCTGCCCTTGATCCGGCCTCACGGAAGAAATATATATGCCAGATTGTTCAGCTTGGTGTCCAGTCACCTGATAGAATATTTCATGAGTACCTTTATCGAACTATGATTGATTTGGGCCTTGAAAATGAACTGTTGGAGTACGGAGGTCCTGATTTGGTGCCTTTTCTGCAAAGTGCTGGTCGCGAGCCCATACAAGAGGTTTTAACTATTTCAATTTTGGATTTTCCCATATTGGTTTTTACTTAAAGAGATGAAACGTGATAAAGTCACCTTAAGATGTCAAATATTGATTTTATTCTTTATCCAAAAAAAAAAAATTACTCTAGTTATTTTGCACCAAAACTTTTGCACCTAAAGTTGGTTACCTATTTGAAATTTTAAGCAGGCATATCAACTGAAGTTTTCATTTATTCCTATTTGCATTTTTCTGTTATCTGTCTCAGGTTCGAGCTGTCTCTGGAATAAGATCAGCAGCTTCTTTGATGGGTCAAACAGGAACACCTATCCCATCTAATGAAGCCAAATACTTTGATCTTTTGGCACGATATTATGTCTTGAAACGACAACATTTACTTGCAGCTCATGTGTTGCTAAGGCTTGCTGAGAGAAGATCAACTGATGAGAAAGATGCTCCTACTCTTGATCAGAGGTCTACAGTTTCTTCTTTTGCCTGTTATACTCTTTATTATGTTTCTAAAATTCCCATGGGTCTTGTATTTTTCTGGGCAATTGATGCTCGATTCAGTATTGAAACTTGCTTTGGGTAGGGCCGAGATGGCATCAATTCAAAAATGAATGCGATTCTTGGTTTTTAACTATCCAGAATTAGACAACTATTTCAAGATATCCAATAAATAGATGGAGTTAGGTTGGGAGGGGAGATTGATTTTTAAACTAGTTGTTTTTTTCCCTGGCCTCATTTAACCTGTGCTGGCCAGCTTTGATCAGTTGAGTGCTTGTATTGTTCTCGTGGATAAGTAAAAGTGTGAGAAACTTTTATAGATTGAGTATACGTGTATGCCTAAGAATCTCATTTTGAGACTAACACACGTAGGACCCATGATCACTCAATTTACTTTTCTCATTTCTGATCCCATTATTAGATTTATTTGTCAAGATAAACTGCTAACCAAATTTATACTAGGTTGCATGTGGTTGTTTCCTCGGTTGCCCAGTTCAAATTTCCATCTCTTGCCCCAGCATGCTTATCATCTGATAGTTGTTCTCTTCTTGTCACTGGCAGGCGTCAATACCTAAGCAATGCCATTTTACAGGCCAAGAATGCAACCAACAGTGACAGTCTGGTGGGTTCAACTCGGGGCGCTTTTGATAATGGATTGTTAGATTTACTTGAAGGGAAGCTTGCTGTCCTTCGGTTCCAAACAAAAATCAAAGAGGAACTGGAGGCTATAGCTTCCAGTTTAGAAACCTCAGTTGATATGTATGAGTCTACTCATAATGGATCAGCCCCTGATAGCAGTTCAACAACTGATGCTAACTATGCAAAAATTGTGCGAGAGAAAGCCAAAGAGCTGTCATTAGATTTAAAGAGCATCACTCAATTGTATAATGAATATGCAGTGCCATTTGAACTTTGGGAGGTACTCCGTGTTTCTCTATCTATTCTCATTTTAATAAATAAATACAAGATGAACTTATAGCATTTAAGTTGCTCCTGTGTGTCTTTTTTCTTTCTGGTCCCTTGAGCTTCAGTTAATTGATGGCTTACTGGAAAACTGGATTTCTGTTTAAAGTTTTACCATAGTTCTGTACCTATTGTGTGAATTAGTTTGTTTTCCATGTATAATAAGTTCGATAACTCCTGTTATTCCATCCAGAGGTTTATCCTGCTAGGAGCTCATGATTTCCTTTGTCTGAATTCTATTATTATTTTTGTATAACTTAGTATAAATTTATGGAATCTTCAATATTATTATAAAGTACTTTGTGTTATGATTTTTATTCATTTTTTATGTCACAACAATGAATTTTTGGCTTGAATTACTGTTTACTTTCTAACTTTAAGTTGCATAAAAAAATTTTGCATTTCTCCCATTTAAACATATGTTTATGTACAAGTTGCTGAAGGTGGAATCTCATGGTCGTCTTATTTGCGCATGATTAAATTATGATGAAGACATTTATTTAGTTGGTTCAGATAAAGGTCTTTTTTTTAAAGAAATGGCTTGGGTTTTCCTCTAACATGGTGCAAGAAGTGATAATAATCTTATCAATGAGTAAATAAATGAAGAATGGAGTGATAATTGGCCGGCACTTGGTAAATTGAAGTGAGTAAGGTCTATGAATCAAGCTAGAGGAGTTTCTAACTACTTTGAAGTGCATTTGCTTGCTCACTCAAGCTTTTGGAGCAGTAGTGGTTGGATAATTGTCCCCTCAAGTGATTGAACTTATCTTTGTTCCTGAGCTGTTGCTACCATTTTTATTCTCACCCTACTGTTGTAACTGTTCTGATCTAAAACAAAAGGCAGTTTTTGAGTGGTGTTAATTGGTAAATGACAGTGAATGTTCCTTTTCAAGAAGTTTCCTCTGGAATGTCATGGTGAGAAGTAAATAAGAATTGTAAGAAGTAAATAAGGATACAATCTAATAGGAGGATTTTGGATTTGTAAGATGCTCAATGAGATATCTGCGGGGCACTCTGCAGTGCTTTTTCCTCCCTTTAGTAGGTTAATGTGCGTGATAGGGAGGTGATAATAGGAGGTTTATTTTTCTGTTTGTTTTTTCTCTCTTCTTTGTAGATTCTTTCCTCTCATAATGTGCTCATGAGAAGAATTGGATTTCTCTTGAGCAAGATTGAGTTTTAACTCTAGTAAAAATGTGGATGACAAAGAGGTTGGTTGATATGCTTCTTATTGTCATTGATTGTAAGCATTTCTTTGAACTGCCTCTGGAAGGATTATAGAGTTTGGATTCGTGAATCTCTGGTGAACGTTCATTTATTTATTTATTTTAGTTGATGATCTGATTTTTCCTTCTTGTGTTCAAGGATAGATGTTTTGGAAAGTTGAATTGCCTTGTAAAAACGAAGTTTTATCCTGGAGTTTACCACAAGGAGGGATAATACTTGTGTTATAGTGCAGTCTAAGGCCTTTTATTTGCTGGTCTCTTTATTGTTGTATTGAATCTTTTTAATTTGCTTAGTTGATGATCTGACTTTCCCTTCTTTTGCTCAAGTGTAGATATGATTTGAGAAGTAGAATTGCCTTGTAAAAACCAAGTTTTATCCTGCAGTTTACCGCAAGGAGGGTTCATACTTGTGTTATAGTGCAGAATAACTGAATAAGGACCTTTGTTTACTTGTCTTTTCATTGCTGTATTATGTGAAAGAAGTTAGTGGAAAATATTGACCATTTTTTCTTGATAGTGCTATTGTTATGGGTTATGGAATAGGCTTTACGAGAATCCTAATTGATATTGGTGGAACCTTTTCCATTTATTTTATTATACTAGAAGGTTCTACATTTGGTGTAAGAAATAGAGTTATGGTACCATGGCATTTGTTGCCTCTTTGGCGTTGTTGTCATGCCAATTTCTTTGTATTGTGCAGTAATTATCAGGTCCCACATATATGGTTTGACAAATGGACCTCCTTTGCCTATTTCATGCTCATTTTTAAACAAACCCGCCCCACCCCCACCCCCCACCCCC
>MKYO02021010.1:93423-247976 GCA_002013955.2 Citrus medica | reverse complement strand
CCCCCCGCGAAAAAAAGAAACTCCGCTTCTCTTTTTTTTTTCTTTTGTATTTTCTAATCTTCTGAGATGTGCTGTTATACTACTTTAAACATACTTTTGAATCTAAATTTCATGGCATAAATTTCTTTCCTTTTTGCACTGCTTTCAGATATGTCTGGAAATGCTATACTTCGCAAACTATACTGGGGACACTGATAGTAGTATTATTAGAGAAACTTGGGCTAGACTAATTGATCAGGCTCTTTCAAAGGGTGGCATTGCTGAAGCGTGTTCTGTACTGAAGAGGGTTGGTTCCCATATGTATCCTGGGGATGGAGCCGTTTTACCTCTGGATACTCTATGCCTTCACCTTGAAAAGGCTGCACTGGTACATTTCTCCCTTTATGCATATTTAAGCACACTTTGTCTTGTATGTGTTTATGGCAAACTGGTTTATTTAATTAATGATTACTCGTTTTGCCTTCACAAAAAGGAGAAAAAGATTACCCTTTTTGTGTTTATGGCAGTAAGAGTATTTCTTGGTTTGCAGTTGATATGTTTGCTTTTGTGCACTACACTTTTTCTGATGATTACCTTTTTCCTTTCCTTTCAAAATTGCAACTCTTTGTGCAGGAGAGATTCGATTCACAGGTTGAATCTGTTGGAGATGAAGATATAGCAAGGGCTCTTCTGGCTGCTTGTAAAGGGGCCGCAGAACCTGTTTTGAACACTTATGATCAGTTATTATCCAGCGGAGCTATTTTGCCGTCACCGAACCTCAGGTTACGCGTTCTTCGATCAGTGCTCGTGGTACTTAGAGAGTGGGCAATGTCTGTATTTGCAAAAAGAATGGGTACAAGCGCTACGGGAGCATCTTTAATATTAGGTGGAACATTGTCAGCGGATCAAACAACAGTCATCAACCAAGGGATTCGAGATAAGATCACCAGTGCTGCAAACAGGTTAACTTATACTTTTTTCATCCGTTTTTGGGTTTCATCAAGCTTGCAATGTATGTTTCTTTTTTAATCAAAGATTGAATGAAGTGTTCCTGTGGAAGGTGCAAGATTGGCTTATGGTCTGGTTTAAATTAACAAGTTGTAGATGTAGTTTTGTTACATGCATGCAAAGTCTCAAGAGTTTTAAATTTCTTAACAGATAACCTTACTATGCTATTTTAAACAGTTAATGGCTTCAATTTAGGATAACGGGCAAATAAAATTGTAAATGGGACCTGATAACCTGATGTGTGTAAAATGAATAGCATGTTGGTTTGGTATGGTGACCGTATGTGTAGATGATGTTGTTTTTCGTCTTTTTTCACTCTATCTCTCTCTCTCTCTCTCTCTCTTTTCCTTTTTTAAATCCTAAGGATTTGTTTAGCTATTGCAGTGTGGTGTTGATCTAACTTGGGTGAACAAAATTGTTGCTCATATTCATGAATTAATATCATATGTGAACACAGATCATGTTCTGAGGTGAAGATTTTATTAGTGACATCCTCCTTGATTTGGGATGGCAGGTATATGACGGAGGTGCGTAGGTTGCCTTTGCCACAGAGCCAGACAGGGGCTGTTTACCGAGGATTTCGAGAACTCGAAGAGTCCCTAATAAGTCCCTTTCCTTTGGATAGATTTTGAGTGTTTCTTGTTTCATGTATTATGTTAAGGAATTGTTTCTTGTAGCATTAGTTTTGCAAATAAGAACATACAAGTTCAGCATTGAGACGGTTCATGTAACAACATCGTGCTTAACTGTAATCAATTCAAATGTGAAAGTGGCCCCCATTTATATTTAGTTCTGAGAAATGAGCATATCATGTCTGTATTATGCATGACAGGTATTCATCCTTCAAAGTGAAGAATAACTTCTTGAAGTTTGGCTTGGCAAAAACCTTTGTCCGGGCCAAGTGGTGGACTAGTATTAATGATTGTGCGCAAGCATTAAATGTGTTAGTTAAGTTTATTAGTCTATTTAAACTTAGTAACCATGCTATGTAAAATTCATAATTTGTAGATCAATATTATTTAAATTTAAAAGATAATTCTTTCTTTAGGTCCTTTTAATCATGAATTTTGTAACACTTAATGCTAGCTTAATTAACACATTGACAAACATAAAAGACAGCAAAAAGAGCTTCATAAATGAAGTTAAAAAAAGCAAAAGAGGTCATATATGGTTTGAATTCTAAAACTGTAGACTAGCCTTAGCTTGAAGTCTGAATATTTTGTAATAAATTGATCATAACTTCTTTTGAAAAACTTTAAATCCAATTTTGTAAATTGCATTGGAAAGTTAATTATATTTCCAATGGTATATAACTTGCACATTAACTCTAACTCAATTAATACCAATTTTTTTTTTTGAATTTGCTCTTTCTACAATTAGCCTAAATTGTGTATTTGACTCTCCAGTAGTTTAAATAATGCTCACAATGCATTGTCTTCTCTCCAAACTCTATTAATCATGTCTTGTACCTTGAATTGTATTTTTAGTCCAAGTTTTTTCAATTAATTGAGTTAAAGCAGGTTGCATCTTTTTGGTTTTAGCTCTTGTAATTAGGCTTCTATGAATAAGATTAGTTTGAACTTTAATGGTATTCCCTTGATATTTTTGTATATTTGTACTACAAAAAATACCTTAAAAACCCTGCTATTTTGTAGACTTATCTAATAAATTTTAAAATTTACTTTATACACTTTTTAAGTACCAAAAAAATTATTATTTAGACCTTTTAAATTACTATACACACTTATAAAACTTAAAGGCGTGTTCATTTTCCAGATTGGAGAATTAAAATTTGGAATCAAAATTATTTGGCGCTTGGCACAACGAATCTGTCTCTGATCAAGGGATGCTTCAGCTTGCAGGTATTTTGGGAATGGAATTTCAATTATGCAGGGCCCACAAATTTGGGAATCATTCTATAGATCTCATTTCCAATTGGGAATTTGAATTTGAATCTGACTCTCGAAACTGGCCATTTTATCCTATTATATTTTTATAATCTTCATATTGCCCTCAAATTCAGTTTTATAATTTTTGCATTTGGTCCCAACAGAATTTATGAAATACCATGAATCTTTGTATTATTTACAAATAGGTCCTTTATTACTATTGTTGTTGTTGTTGTTGTATTATTTTAATTGTTATTATCATTGTCATTGATGTCATTAATAATAATAATTAATATTACTATTAAATTCATTAATTTTATTAATTTTATTATTATTATTTTCGTTAATTTCATTGTTATTATTATTATAAATTTATTGTTTTAATTATTGTTATGATTATTTTTATTAATAATAATATTATTATAGTTGTCATTAATGTGGTGGTGGTCGTGGTCATCATCATTTTTATTATTATTAATTTTGTTATTTTAATTGTTAATATTGTTGTTGTTGATTTCATTATTATTATTATTATTATACTTATTATTGTTATATAATTATTAATAATAATAAAAAATTTTTAACTTCATTATTTTAATAAATATTAATGTCATTATTACTGTTATATTCAGTTTTATCATTATTATTTTTATTCTTATTATTTATTGTTACTATTATAAAATATGTGAATTATACTAGGGATTACAATTAAGAAAGAGCATTTTAGTAACTTATAACAATCCACTCTGATTAATGAGGATGTAATTTTTTTTAATTTCAATTCCTACAACCCAAGTAAATAACTTATTCTGATTCCATTTCTTATTTTAATATCAATTCATTTTAATTCAAACCCATTCTGATTCTCATTTAATAGATGCACCACAATTTTTTTTTGAGTATTATCATAAATAATTACTAGAGTCTACAAATCCAGATCTAGGTGTTGACCGGGCAAAAGCATAAGTCGTTTCAGTAGCACACTGTGATCCGGTCAATGTGCCAACAAAGAAGCGCGATTACGCTGTTCAAGCAGGTGATACAAAGCTAGTTTACATTAGTTTATTGAAACTGTAAGACGTTGATTTTTTTTTTTTTTTTTTGGTTCATAGATCTCTCCTGCAAAAGAGTTGAGCACTTTTTTATAATGAGATTTAACTTCATAGAGTGGTTATGGCACGTGGTTGCTTGTAAATTTAAAATATTAAATAAAGTTACTTTGATCATGGCAGCCAAGCCATGATTATGAATGAGAAGATAACACAAGTGTCAGTGAGATAAACATGCATATAAAAATAAAATGAATTTTTTTTTGTAATTGATTTTTTGAAAACATAAATTTTAATTAAAAAAATAGGTTTTCAAAGTTGTATTTTCATTCTATTTATGGTGCACTTACTAAATAATATTTGGAATAGACTGGAATTAGAATAAATTGTTTACTTGAACTGTAGAAATCAAAATCGAATTGCATTCTCATTGATATATTTAATTTAACTTATAATCAGGATAGATTGTTATAAGTTACTAAAATAACTTTTGTTAGTTGTTGTCTTTTAGTATTACTTGTATATTTTATAATAATAAAAATAAGAATAAGAATAATAATAATAAAGCTATAATAATAATAATAATAAGACAATAAAATAAAAAATAACAATAACAACAACAATAGTTGCAATAATAATAGTATGAAATTAAAAACAACATCAACAACAATAATAACCCGAGCATGCGGGCTATTGGTCCAAAGGATAACTAAGGTTATCATTGTTCTGGTTTAACAACGCCACATACTTAGACGACAGAAATCATTCTCTGACATTGGTATAGGTTATAAGAGTTCAATGCCTTAGGAATCAAAGCATTAAGGAGTAGAAAATCTAAATCTCATGGCTTCATCATCGTCCTCAGCTACTCCTACTTCATCATCTTCTCCAGTTACTCTTTCTTCTACTCTCTCTTTACCTAAATTCTGTACTAAGCAAACAACCAGTAAGATAGGGAATCTTGGTATAGGTTATAAGAGTTCAATGCCTTAGGAATCAAAGCATTAAGGAATAGAAAATCTAAATCTCATGGCTTCATCATCGTCCTCAGCTACTCCTACTTCTTCATCTTCTCCAGTTACTCTTTCTTCTACTCTCTCTTTACCTAAATTCTGTACTAAGCAAACAACTAGTACGATAGAGAATCTTGTTGAATGCTCATATGTTCCTGAATCTGTTCAAATCAATGAATCCTCTTTACCTCTTATCAGTCCATATCACCTGTATATAGGGATGGCAATGGGGAGGGGAGGGGAGGGGAGGGGACCAATCTCATCATACCTATCCTCGATATTTTGCGTATGTCCCTGTCCCCTCTCTATCCCCGTCAGAATTACTTGAGAGAATCTCCATCCCCTCCCTGAATAATAACAAGGGATCCCCGAGGGTCGTTGATCTCCGAATAATTAATACATTTTTTTGTTTTCAATTTTGAGTTAATCATATTAAAATAAAAAATTTAAATAAAAGTAAAGTTCAAAATATATCTTACATTAAATTAGTAAGTAACGCAACTTGCAAGGGATACAAATTTCTTTTACAAACCATCATGAACAAATTAATAGTCTAATACAAAATTGTTATAAATAAAATCGAATTTAGATTCAAAATTAACTTTTTCAATGGTGGCGTGGACACTTTATAAATGTGGACTATTCCCTTTACAACACAATAGTTAAGTCGAAGCAAATAAAGAACAAATATTAGATTAGATTAGATTAGATATTAAAATTGTAATTCGTTGTGAGCAATTATAATATCTAAAAATACATAAAAAATAGGTTAAAACAAAATTTTTGGGCTAATAGAATTTACCCGGTCTTTTTAATGTCCTAAATAAAAATTTAGAACTTTAATTAGTTAATTAGGCCTAAAAGTTTAATAATATAAATATTTTGATATTGTCATTTTTACCAATATTTATAATTTTATAATTCAAATTTTATTATTTTTTTATTAGTAATTTTAAAAATTAAAATTAAAATTAAAAATTAAAATGGGGAAATGGGTAGGGGATGGTGATTCCACCTCATCCCCGTCCCCTCCCCGAATAAGAAACTGGGTAAAATATTTTCCCCGTCCCTTCCCCGAATAAGAAATTGAGTATGAAATTATCCTCATACTCTCTCCAAATGGAAAAAAATCTTCGGGGGTACTTGTCCCCGTGGGAATTTTTGCCATCCCTACCTATATAAAAAACCTTCTTTTACCAGAAGTATCAAAACCCTAATTTCCACCAAATGACCTCATCCTAAAGAATACATCCAGTCGTCTCGACTCGATCAGTGTGCTTTGCAAGCTACTATAGCTGAACAATATGTCAGTCTTGAGATACCCTCAAAATTGATCTCTACATGGAAACGTGAAGGCTATACACATCTTCACCTTGGAGGTGTTCGCCTAATCCTCACCCTTCATGGGAGAAAAGGATTACCTGTCACGGCCAGAATTGCTTTACTTGACACCAGGTTTAAGCAATATCAGCATGCCATCATTGGCACAGTTCTCACCACCCTCCATGCCGGAAGTGCTTTGCTTACCTTTTATCCCAATTTTAATCTTTCACTTCTTGATTCCAGATCCAGTTCCAAGGAGTTGAACAAATAACCTTAGCTAAGATAGCTACCCTACCCCACAAACTGTAAATTCAGAATTTGAAGAGATTCCAACCATTATTCAAATACCAAGGCAAATTCATCGACAAGAATTGATCAAACTCATGCCTTTAGAATGGTTGTCTAATTATGAACAATTTCATCAAAATTCTGAACCCACACAAACTTCTGAAAGTCATTTTCAGAAAAATTCTGATGGAACTGTTTGTCTTACTTTCAAATCACCACCCAGTTCGTTCTCAGAACCACCCAGATTATCTTTTACATATTCTTCAATGATCACTTCTATACACACAACACAAGAAAACCTACCTATTCAAGCCTTTAATGATCAAGGTTTTCCTATATACCCAATAAAACTTCATGGACACTTCTTGTGGGATATCCCAGCCTCTGGCAACTGTGATGCAGACTGTCCTTGTTGGGAAGATATTGAAGAAGATGATGACAAACCCAAAAGACGCAAGTGCAAGTCTAAAAAGATTATTTATCTAGCTTGCCGATACCATGCTGCTTATCTTGAAGAACCACCTGAGCCTGATTCTCAAGCCCTTTACCCATCTATCTCAAAGGTCTTGCCTGGATCCAAAAACATGAACCTACTTTGCTCAACTACAAAATACAATCAACCCATGAAACCATCCATGCTAGTCCCACTCATAACATACAGAATACCAAGCTCAGTTCCCGCCTTAGAAAAACAAATTGACCAACAAAGGAGTTTCGTCTCCAAACCATTTGTCCCATCTATAGTAACCCCTGCTGGTCATTTAAAAGAACATCGTTCTTTTGAAGCAGTCTTAAACCGGCAAACTCAAAATGCTATTGCATAAAACCAAGCAATTACTACCTTGCATTATAAGGTAGACAACATTACACACAAAACCAACCAGGTTGAGAAAAAAGTTGATACCATCTCAGATAAGTTAAATCAGATTTATCAAAATCTTCATAACAGAGTTACTCAACTTGACTCTGAACTTCGGGCTATGCTTGCCCAGCGAGTATATAGTCCTGATTTTGATAAAAAAGAAGCTGAGAGAAGAGCTTTGAAAGCTGAAATTGCCAGGATTGATTCAAAAAAGGTCTAGCCTACCCTTTTTACAAGTTCTGCTCCATTACCAGTAATTAATCCTACCTACCATCCTTTTTTGCCATCAACTTTTTCCCAAACATATGAACCTTCTAAACTTTTTAGTATGACCCATACTTTGTTTCCTCCACATCCACGATCTTAGCCAAAACCAAAGAAAGCCCCAAAACCAGTCCTAGTTCAAAAACCCATTCCTCAACAAAATCAACAGACATCCAGATTTGAACCATCACCAACTTCTTTACCTAATCTACCCAACCATTGCCAATCCAAACCTCTGTTTCTTTAGAAAAACAGCCCATGTACCAATATTCTGCTCAACAAATTTCCCATTCTCCATCTCTAGATTCTTCTACTGAAAATTCCCCTTCACAATCAGATTTATCATCCATTGAGTCATCTGATTTGTCAGACTCATACACTCTGATTCAAATCTAGTTGATATTTCCAAACTCCTTATGGCAGAACCTACTGAACAGTCTGGTGCCATTGACACTAGCCCAAGAACTGAACTTGGGAATTAAATTTGTTCATTTTGAAAACTTAAGGGAGTATGCTCTGCACTTGCCTTCTTGTAAGGATCCCGTGCATCAGAAAACTTATGCTGATTTCTTAAATGGTTTGGTACCCACCTTTAAGACTAAGGAAAGTCTGTTTTGGGTTATATAACCTACTTTTGAAAATGGTTTTTAGGCTTTCTAACCATTCTGGTATCAGAGCCATACCCGTCCTTGAAAATCTTGTGTTTTCTAAAATTTATTTTTCACGCCCAAAATGATATAATTTACCTCTTCATTTTGTTTTGATCACTAGACTTCAGGCGCAGAGAGAACTTCTTCATGGCTTCAACTTCCTCTTCCACTCCTTCAAATCCTGTTACTCTTTCTTCTACTATTTCTTTGCCCAAATCTTGCACCTTTCATTTTGCCAATAAGATCGAAAACCTTGTAGACTATTCCTATATCCCTGAATCCGCCCAAATCAGTGAGTCATTATACCCTCTCATAAGCCCTTACCAGTTATATAAAAGGCCTAGTTCTTTTACCCGCAGTATCCATACCCTCATATCGGCTCGCAGGCCTCAACCTAAAGAATATATCCAGTCTTCTCGTTTGGATCAATGTTCTCTTCACGCAACCTCTGTTGAACAGTATGTCACTCTGGAGATACCCTCAGAGTTGATTTCCAACTAGAAACGAGAAGGTTATACTCATCTCCATCTTGGAGGAATCTGATTAATCCTTACCCTTCATGGGAGAAAAGGGTTACCGGTCACAGCTTGACTTGCTATGCTTGATACCCGGTTTAAACAGTACCAAGATGCTGTTATAGGCACTGTCCTCGCCACCCTTCATGCAGGAAGTGTTCTTCTCATCTACTATCTAAATTTCAACCTTTCTCTTCAAGACCCTACTCTACCCACAACCTTGAAAGTCCAAGTTCAAATACAAGGAGTAGAACAAATCTCTTTAGCCAAAATTGCCACCCTACACCATCAACTGGTCTATAGGCTTCAAAATCATGCCTTAGATCTACCCACTCTAGAATACCACTCTGACACCCTCATGGTATTAGCAGAATCTGACCAGATTCCAACTATCATCCAGATCCCCAAACAAATACCTCGCCATGAGCTCATCAAGCTTATGCCTCTTGAATGGATCTCCAACTATGAGCAGTTCTATAACAATACAGCTCCCATTCAGACATCTGAAATCATGTTTGAACGACGCCCTGATGGCATAGTTCGAATGACTTTTAAACCCTTTCCAAGTGCTCCTCAAGAGCCCCCTCGACTCTCCTTTACCTATTCCTCAATGATTATAGCTTTTCAGATAGCTCAGGAAGATCTACCCATTACAGGGTTCAATTATGAAGGATACCCTGTTTATCCGGCCAAACAAAATGGACATTTCCTCTGGGATGTCCCCGGCTCTGGCATGTGTGACCCAACTTGTCCCTGCTGGGATGATTGGGAAGAGGATGACGATTATGCCACTAAAAGGAAAAGAAATAAAAAAAAAACCTCCAAACCCGTGTAAACACCATGAACCCAAACCACCAAGAGATCCTCTTCCTCCACCAGCTCCTTTACCCATCTACCACAGAGAACTCAAATGGATTGCAAAAAATTACAAATATGAGATTCCATTACCAATCCCAACCCAACCATATGTCGTACAACCACTGGCTTGTATGATGTTTTCCTCTACATCTTCAGATTATTCCTCTTCTTTCCCTCCTCTAGACACCTATACAGACTCCCAACGTAATGTTGTGTCCAAACCTTTTGTCCCTTCACCTATTACCTCCACTGGCCACCTTGAGCCACCCAAACCTTTCGAATCCGTCCTCAATTGGTAAACCCAAAATGCCAGGGCACAGAATGATGCATTGTTGCATATCAATTCCAAAGTTGAAAAGATGAGTTTACGAACTGAACAGATCGAAACAAAAGTTGATTCTATCACTGCACAGATGCAGCAGATCCACCAAAATCTTCAGTCTAGGATTACCCAACTCGATTCAAAATTGCGAGCCATGCTTGCCCAACGATACTATGGCCCAGAATTGCGAGCCATGCTTGCCCAACGATACTATGGCCCAGAATTTGACAAAAAAGAACAGGAAATCAGACGCTTAAAAGATGAGCTAGATCAGATTGAATCTGAAAAACAACGACCCATTCTTTTTACCACATCCCCACCGATACCTTCTATCGGCCCAACTTACCATCCATTTGCCTCTATGCTTTCCCCTGTCAAACAGTATGATCCTTCCAAGCTATCTGGCATGACCCATACTCTTTTTTGAGACAATCCATTGCCACCACCACCTAAACCTAAACCGCGATCCAAGCCTCAACCACGACCTGTCAAAATTCATCAACCATCCGTGACCATTCTTGGACAACAGTCTCCCAGATATACCTCGGTATCACCGCCAACGCCTCCCCCATCTAGTCCATCCCAACCTCCAATACAATCCAAAGACAAAGAACCCATGCACCAATATAGTGCCCACATAGTAGATCACTAAGCTACCACCGATGATCAAACTTCTGATTCAAATCTAGCTGTTTCAACCAGCGATGCTGAAACTGACACAGCCTCTTCAGTATCAACTAGTGACTCTGAAAAATCCTATACTGATATCACCAGAATCTTGATGGCCCAACCTGAGCCACCTGATCAAGGCCAAACTTCTCATACAGAACCATATGTTGATATTCCCTCCGAAGTTGAAGAAGAGATGCCTGAATCTTCCACCACAAATCAACCCCCTCTAGCTCCAGCCCAAACCGGTCCACATGGTCAAAAATCGTCAAATGGTCCTTGGTTCACCTTTGATGATATTTCATCTTCTAAATGGCATGACCGACTTAATGAAATGTCTGCCTGGATTGACCTCCAAATGCTATGGCCAGGAGCAACCACCCAATCAGTCCTTCGAGAATTTGCTACTCGTTTTACGGGTGTAATAAGAGATTGGTTTGATTCTTTGGGACAATACAGACAATTACAGTTTGTTCAACTACCAGAAGTCTCAAATGCCCTTGCAGTTCTCCATGATCAATTCCTTGGAGACCCATCTGCAATTTTTGAAGTTGCCAGACGAGACTATCTCAATATGAAATGTTGTTCCCTCAATGCTAAGGATCTTGATTTCCATCACAAACGCATGTCTTTGCTTTTTTACAAGCTTAATGGATTCAATGAACCTACATTAAAGCATGTCTTTCTAGCTTCTCTTCCAAATGAGCTTCAGCCAGATATACAAAGGCAACTTACAGCATCCAATCTTAGCCCTGACAATATCTCTCTTGGCAAAATCTTCCAACTTGCCAAAACTTGCCTTGACAAACTTTGTGAGCAGAAACAGTTTTTCAAAGAACTGTTGAAAGATAAAGAACCATTCAGGAGTGCCTGCAAAAAGCCCTACTTACAGATCAAATGCAAACAGAAAAAAGATTGTGATTGCAGTCCTAAAAAGAAAAAGGCATTTTCGAAAGTTCCGAAATTCAGAATTTTTATCAAGACCTCACAGATCCAAAAAACCCTATAGATTTTTCAGAAAGAAATCATCATTTTCCAGAGAATTCCATTAGAAGAAATCAAGCAGATGTTTCATCTGCAAGAAAAAAGGCCACTATGCCAAAGATTGTCCCAACAAAAGCGAAAAATCGATCCGGTTAGTCAAGCATCTTCAAGCTACTACCGACTACTCTCCAGAAAAAGATGAACTGAAATTTTATTTCTCTGAACAAGATGAACCCAATGACGAAACCGTGTTCGCACTGTAAAATTCCTCTGATGACTCAGACAGTGATCAGTCCCAAGTTATTTTCTACCAACAGTTAATGCCCTTGACACTACTGTTCCTATTCCCTCCATCAAACTTCATATTTTGCTCTCAAAATTCCAAAGGCCCATTCTAGCAATTGGTCTCATAGACACTGGCGCTTAACGCAGTATGTTAAACCCACACATTCTTCCACCAGACTCTCGGACCAAATATGAAGAAAATTTCAGAGTTGTCAATGAAAATTTTTTCACCACTACTTTGATTACCAAAAAGCCCATTGGTATTCAAATTTTCCAAATTGTGTCCTCTGGACCAAAGCTATTGGTTCTACTCTTCCTAATACGGATATCTTGTCATTCCCACTGGAATTTGAGTCAAGTCCATGTTCAAACCATTCACAGACATTTTGAAACTTTATAATTTGTTTGAAACTCCTCAGTCTTACTAGGATATTTCAACCAAACTTTTGAGTTTCTGTCCAGAATCCCATTATGAGTTCACCCATCCAAAACCATTGTGGCAAAATAACTCTTTCTTCATTAAGTTACCTTTCAAACTTAATGAAGACATTTACCCGACCAAAGCTACTCACCTAGGAATGAATCATTCTGACTTACTCCTAGCCCGACAAGAATGTTCCCAACTGTTAGGCCAAGGTCTCATCGAGCCCACAAGTTCTTCATGGGCTTGCCAAGCTTTTTATGTTGAAAAATATTATGAAATTGTTCGAGGAAAGAAACGCTTTGTCATTGATTATCAATCACTCAATATGTTTTTGCAAGATGACAAGTTTCCTTTACCCCGACGACAAAGCATGTTTACTTTTCTCAAAGATGCCCAAATCTTTTCAAAATTTGATTTAAAATTAGGTTTTTGGCAATTAGGCATTGAACCATTTGAGCGTTACAAAACTGCTTTTTGCATCCCAAATGCCCATTTTCAATAGACCGTCCTACCCTTTGGCCTCAAGACTGCCCCATCCATTTTCCAAAAGTCCATGGTCAAAATCTTCCAACCCATTCTGCATCATGCATTGATTTACATTGATGACATTTTACTTTTTTCAGGTTCACATGATGAACATCGCCAGCTGTTAACTCAATTCTATGATATTGTCCAAAGTCATGGAATTATGCTATCAGCCAAGAAAAGTACCATCGCCACAGATAACATTGAATTCCTTGGTATGATTATAAAAGATGGCCACTACCAGCCAGGAAAGCACATTGCCTAAGAATTGCTTCACTTTCCAGACCAGCGGCTTTCGGAGGAGCTTTCAGTTTCATCTGGGTTGGTGTCACGGGAGGCTGTTGGGAAAAAGATTTTGGAGAGAAAGAAAAGGAATAAAGAATTAAATTCATCAATTACATCGGAGATTTCATCCCACATGTGGATCACTACACTCATCACCTCTCGGCTTCATTAAAAAAGAAGCCCCCTGAATGGAATGCTGACACACCACTGCTGTCACTATACTTAAGCAAATTGCGCAAAATCCGCCTCCCTTAAAGTTGATTACTGATGGAAAGCGCATACTACAGACAGACGCAAGTGATGAATCATGGGGTGCCATCCTCCTTGAAGAAATCAACGGAAAAGAACACTTTATCGCTCACGCTAGTGGACAATTTTCTGACACCCAGAAGCATTACCATAGAGCGTTCAAAGAAATCTTAGCGGTAAAAAATGGCATCAAAAAGTTTGAGTATCATCTTATTGGACATCATTTTCTCATCCGAATGGACAGTTCAACCTTTCCCAATATTCTCAATTTCAAAGGTAAAACTGTTCCTGAGAAGATGTTACTTGTTGAGTATTAGAAAATGCATATTTATAAAGGAGAAAACCGTCATTTTACATTTCAAGTCATACTAACAACCCTTACTTTTATGTGTTTAAGCTTCTTGTAATTTAATTATGTGTGTTTTATTTTAATTAAGTATTTTATGTATTTTAGGGATATCATAGTCATTTCACAATAAACGAGAGATCAAACGGCAAAACGGACATCACTTTTGAATTTAGGACGGTCGAAAACCTTAGGAGGAGCATAAAAGGAAAAATGGCACCGTTCACATGTACAGTACTATTCACATGTATGGGTACTGTCTACGTTACTGTTCACGGTACTGTTCACATAGACAGATTGATGACGTGGCATTGACCGATTATGTGGCATTGACTGATGAGGTGTCATGATACTGTTGGACTAAAATTCTTATATACTGTTGATGGTGATGTGGCAACATATCAGTGGATCAAAAATCTCGCGTACGGTGCATGCATTACATAGGATTATTTTTAACCAAACCGCGTCACTGTTCAACCCGGGTCAAACCGTGCTACTGTTCACCCGCGTGGTCAAACCGCGTATTGTTGACTGATGACGTGGCACAATCCTGAGCGTCTAAACTGTTTTTAATCCGATGGCCACGATTTACTCAATGTATCTATAAAAATGGGGCCTCTCCCCCCTAATTTGATAGCTCTGAATCCATTTTTGGACTCCATCTTCTGTAATTCCCTCTCCATCTTGTATTTTCTATGTATTTTAATAAATTTCCTTTTGCCCCTAGTTCAATTATGAGTAGCTAATTTTCTTTCAAGCTTGGGTTGAAGGTGAAGTCTCAACATGTATCATGGGCTTTATTTGGTAAATAATAATAATCTCAACATGTGATGCAAAAGGCAGTTTTGAAAAGATTTGGGCATGTTTGAGAAAAGTAATCATGCTCTGTCAGCGGGGTAAAGGAAACTTGTCGTCTTGTATAAACATATTGAGGGGCTGATAGTCAATGACTAAACGTTTCTTTCCTCGAACAATTTCGGAATGCTTTTCAACATAAAAGGCTTGGCAAGCCCATGGATAACTTGTGGGCTCAATGAGACCTTGGGCTAACAGTTGGGATCATTCCTTTTGGGCTAGGAGTAAGTCAGAAGGACTCATTCCTAGTTGGGTAGCTTTGGTTGGGTTAATGTCTTCATTTAGTTTGAAAGATAACTTAATAAAGAAAGACTTATTTTTCCAGAAGGGGTTTGGATGGGTAAACTCAGAATGAGACTTTGGACAGAAACTCAAAAGTTTGGTGGAAATATCCTGGTAGGACAGGGGAGTGTCAGACAAATTGTAATGTTTCAAAATGTATGTGAATGGTTTAAATATGGATTTGACTCGGATTCCAGTGGGAATGATTTGGAGGCGTTTGATTTAGTGAAGGATGTCAAAACCTAACAAGATATCCTTATTAGGAAGAGTGGAACCAATGACCTTGGTCCAGATGACACAATTGGGAAAGATTTGAATACCAACGGGTTTGGTGGTAATCAAAGAAGTGGTGAAAAATTTACCATTAACAGCTCTGAAATTTTCTTCGTATTTTTCCTAGTATGCAGGTGGAAGAATGTTGGGATTTAACATGCTGCGTTGGGCGCCAGTGTCGATGAGACTAATTGCTGGAATGGGCCTTTGGAATTTTGAGGGTAAAATGTGGAGTTTGATTGAAGGAATAGGAACAGTAGTATCAAGGGACATTAACTGTTGGTGGAAAATAACTTGGGACTGATCACTGTCTGAATCATCAGAAGAGTTTTGCAGTGCGAACACGGTTTCATCATTGGGTTCATCTTGTTCAGAGAAATAAAATTCTAGTTCATCTTGTTCAGAGAAACAAAATTCTAGTTCATCTTTTGCTAGAGAGTAGTCGGTAGTAGCTTGAAGATGCTCGACTAATCGGATGAATTTTTCTCTTTTGTTGGGACAGTCTTTGGCACAGTGGGTTTTTTTCTTGCAGATAAAACATCTGCTTGATTTTTTCCGTTGCAATTCCCTGGAAGAAGATGATTTCTTTCGGAAGAATCTGTAAGGTTTTTTGTACCTGCGAGGCTTTGATGAAAATTCTGGATATCTGTATTTCTGAAAATGCTTTTTCTTTTTAGGACTGCAATCACAATCCTTTTTCTTTTTGCATTTGATATGCAAGTTGGGCTTTTTACAGGCACTCTTGAATGGTTCTTTGTCTTTCAATAGTTCTTTGAAAAACTACTTCTGCTCACAGAGTTTTTCAAGGCAAGTTTTGGCAGGTTGAACGATTTTTCCAAGAGAGATGTTGTCAAGGCTAAGATTGGATGCTGTAAGTTGCCTTTGAATATCTGGTTGAAGTTCATCAGGAAGAGAAGCAAGAAAGACATGCTTTAATGTAGGCTCATTGAATCTATGAAGCTTGTAAAACAGCAAAGACATGCGTTTGTAATGGAAATCAAGATCTTTAGCATTGAGGGAACAACATTTCATATTGGGATAGTCTCATCTGGCAGCTTCAAAAACTGCAGATGGGCCTCCAAGGAATTGATCATGGAGAACTGCAAGGGCATTTGAGACTTCTGGTAGTTGAACAAACTGTAATTGTTTGTATTGTCCCAAAGAATCAAACCAATCTCTTAGTGCACCCATAAAACGAGTAGCAAATTCTCGAAGGACTGATTGGGTGGTTGCTCCTGGCCGTAGCATTTGGAGGTCAATCTAGGCAGACATTTCATTAAGTCGATCACGCCATTTAGAAGATGAAATATCATCAAAAGTGAACCAAGAACCATTTGACGATTTTTGACCATTTTGAGCTTGAGATTGAGTTGGAGGAGGTTGATTGGTGGCCAAAGATTCAGGCATTTCTTCTTCAACGTCAGAGGGAATATCAACATATGGGTTTGTGTGAGAAGTTTGGCCTTGATTAGGTTGGCTAGGTTGGGCCATCAAGATTTTTGTGATATCAGCATAGGACTTCTTTGAGTCACTAGTTAATAGGGAAGATTCTGTATCAGTGTCAGATTGGCTGGTGGAAATGCCTAGATTGGAATCAGAAGTTTGATCATCTGTAGTAGAGGAGAGATCAACTATCTGGGCACTAAACTGGTGTATGGGTTCTTTGTCTTTGGACTGGAGTGGAGATTGAGATGAGATAGGTGGTGGAGGTGCTGCGGGTGTATAATTGGGAGACTATTGGTCATGAAAGGATGGTTGATGGGTAAAGGAGTTGGTGGAGGAGGATGATCTTTTGGTGGTGTGGGGTCATGGTGTTGACACGGGTTGTGAGGTTTTTTCTTTTTGGGTTTCTTTTTCCTTGTAGTGGCATAATCGTCAACCCCTTCCCAATCATCCCAGCAGGGACAAGTTGGATCACACATGCCGGAGCCGGGGATATCCCAGAGGAAATGTCAATTTTGTTTGGCCGGATAAACATGGTATCCTTTAGAATTGAACCCTGTAATGGGTAGATCTTTCTGAGCTGTCTGAACAGCCGTAATCATTGAGGAATAGGTAAAGGAGAGCCGAGGGGGCTCTTGAGGAGAACTTGAAGGGGGTTTAAAAGTCATTCGGACTGTGCCATCGGGGCGTCGTTCAAACATGCTTTCAGATGTCTGAATGAGAGCTGTATTGTTATGGAACTACTCATAGTTGGAGATCAATTCAAGAGGCATAACCTTGATGAGCTCATGGTGGGGAATTTGTCTAAGGATCTGGATGATTGTTAGGATTTGGTCAGATTCGGCTAACACCATGAGGGTGTCAGAATGGTGTTCTGGAGTGGGTAGATCTAAGGCATGATTTTGAAGCCGATAGACCAGTTGGTGGTGTAGGGTGGCAATTTTGGCTGAAGAGATTTGTTCTGCTCCTTGAATTTGAACTTGAACTTTCAAGGTTGTGGGCAAGTTGGTATCTTGGAGAGAAAGATTGAAATTGGGATAAAAAGTGAGTAAAACACTTCCTACATGAAGGGTGGTCAGGACAGTGCCTATAACAGCATCTTGGTACTGTTTGAAGCGGGTATCAAGCATAGTAAGGCGAGCTGTGACCGGTAACCCTTTTCTCCCATGAAGGGTAAGGATTAATCGGATTCCTCCAAGATGGAGATGGGTATAACCTTCTCGTTTCCCGTTGGAAATCAATTTGGAGGGGATTTCAAGAGTAACATATTGCTCAGCAGAGGTCGCTTGAAGAGCACATTGATCCAGGCGAGAAGACTGGATATATTCTTTAGGTTGAGGGCGTCGAGTAAAGATGAGAGTGCGGATACTGCGGGTAAAGGAACTAGGTCTTTTATACAACTGGTAAGGGCTGATGAGAGGGTAGGAGGATTCATTAATATGGGCTGATTCAAGGATGTAGGAGTATTTGACAAGGTTTTCGATCTTATTGGCAGTATGAGAAGTACAATATTTGTGTAAAGAAATAGTAGATAAAAAAGTAACAAGATTTGAGGGAGTTGAAGAGGAAGTGGAAGCTATGAATGGGAGGTCTCTCTGCTCCTGAAATCTAGTGATAAAAATAGAATAAAGAGACTTAAATGATACTATTTTGGATGTGGAAAACGAAGTTGAGAAAACCAAAATTTTCAAGGACGGGTATGGCTATGATACCAACATGTACGTGGCGTTGTGCCCCCTAGGTATAGTGATTCAAGTCGCCCTTTGGACCAGTAGTCCGCAACCCGAAGAGGTTTCCAGCCGATATACTCTTGGTAGAACAAAACTTAAAACGTTTCTTTCTAGGTCATTTAACCCAAAACAGACTTTCTTTAGTATAAACAGGGTACCAAACCAGATAAGAAATGATCAAAAGTTTTCTGATGCACAGGATCCTTACTGGAAGGCAAGTGCAGAGCATACTTCCTTAAGTTTTCAAAATGAACAAATTTAATTCTTTATTCCTTTTCTTTCTCTAGAACTTCATTTGCAGAGAGAGGAGAGAGAGTTTAGAAACACATAGCTTTTGAGAACACACGAGTTTATTTCTTAGAAAACTTCTTATTTTTACAAAGGAGGGGAGAATCCTTTATATAGGAGAATTCTCGAGGAGATAGGATAGGATTCCTATCTTTTCAAAAGTAAAAGCAAAATACATCATGACTGCTTTAATAATTAAAACATGACTTTGACAAAAGCAAAAACTTAAAGTAAAAGTAAACTTTAATAATTATACATGACAAGACAGAAAGTAAAACATAATTATTACAACATGACAAACGACTTTATGGAGAGTAGAGATTCATGTAGTCGTCTTCGGAGGAGCTTTTAGTTTCATTTGGGTCAGTGTCATGGGAGGTTGTTAGGAAAAAGGTTTTGGAGAGCTTTGGTTGCTTATAATGGGGACCACGACAATGTGGATAAGGGCAATCTCATCTATATCCTGGTTTGAGTGGGGATGACTGAGGCATTGGGTTTGGTGTCTGAGTGGCCTTATCGGCTTTGGAGGGTTGTGATGATGAGCCTGGTTCAGTCATGGTTGGTTGGGGGAACTGTTGGAGATGTTGACTTAGAGGAAGGAATTCTTCCCATGGGTCTTGGGAGTCTTGGTAAAGGAAGTCAGTGTAATCAGACTTTTCTTCTTTGATAATGATTCCTGTAGACTTTGGCTTGGATATGGCGGATGGAGTAGGGATCATGATGAGGTCATGTTGACGTCCTAAGGAGGTGTGAAAGATATCCTTGTGTGACGGAGTCTGGTGATTTAATTGACAAAGGTAGTTGTGCAGGGTAGATTAGATTTCATTGTCAATGATAGCTGGGTGAGGTGCAGTGAACCATTCATGCACTTGATCTTGAGTCCAAAGGAGATTTGTATATGGATGCTGAAAGTATGGCCTGTGAATGATGAAGACGGATGTGAACATTTGTGCTTCAGAAGTAGGCATACGATCAAGATTGTGAATCTCTGACAGTTGTTGTAGCTTCTTTCTTCACCATGGGATGGGGGAAAACCATTCCGGTAGTATCCAGGTGAGAGAAGTGGATTTATCTGGATTAAGGAGAGTTTCCAAAGTGAGAGCGATGGGTAGAACTAGTTTGGTGGCATAAAGAACAGTTAGGCACCAGATGTACCATAACTCATTTTTAGTGATTTCTCTGGAAGGATCAAGTGTTAAACTTGTGAGGAACAAATTTTCTGGGTGGAAGGTAGAAAATAGAAATGAATCTGCTAGAAGGTAAGCTTTCATAAAGAAGCGGAAAACAGTTTTTCTGGCAAATTCCTGGATAGCAAAGACAGAAGTGCAAGTTTTGTTAAGGGGAAAGTTTTTCTTGGTGAGAGCTTCTGGTGGGAGAGATGTAACCATGAAGATGATTGGAAAATGGTAGGATGTAGAAACCAAGGTGAAAGGGTTTTCTGGTTTGGAGAGTCTAGATAGCATATAAGGGATAAGGTTCTGGGACCCCTTTATATGCTTGATTGAAAAGTCATATTTTGCAAACTAATCTTTTAAGCGGAGTAACATTTTTTCGGGAACAGTTTTACCTTTGAAATTTAAAATATTGGGGAAGGTTGAACTGTCCATACGAATGAGAAAGTGATGTCCAATAAGATGATACTCAAATTTTTTGATGCCATTCTTTACCGCTAAGATTTCTTTAAAGACGCTATGGTAGTGTTTCTGTGTGTCAGAGAAGTGTCCACTAGCGTAAGCGATAAAGTGTTCTTTTCTATCGAGTTCTTTGAGGAGAATAGCACCCCATGAGTCATCAATAGAGTCTGTTTGCAATATGCGCTTTCCATCAGTAATAAGCTTTGAAGGAGGTGGATTTTGCGCAATTTGCTTGAGGGTAGTGACAGCAGTGGTGTGGTCAGTATTCCATTCGGTGGACTTCTTTTTTAATAAAGCCGAGAGGTGATGAGTGTAGTGATCCACAAGTGGGATAAAATCTCTAATGTAATTGATGATGCCGAGAAACTGTTGGACTTGCTTTTTGGAAAGCTGCTGATCTGGAAAGTGAAGTAATTCTTGGGTAATGTGCTTTCCTGGCTGGTAGTGGCCATCTTTTATGATCATACTAAGAAATTCAATGGTATCTGTGGCGATGGTACTTTTCTTGGCGGAGAGCATAATTCCATGACTTTGGACAATATCATAGAATTGAGTTAACAACTGGTTATGTTCATCATGTGATCCTGAAAAAAGTAGAATGTTATCAATATAAATCAATGCATGATGCAAAATGGGTTGGAAGATTTAGATCATGAACTTTTTAAAAATGAATGGGGCAGTCTCGTCGACAAATAATAATAATCTTGTCTAGATACCGCCTTAGTTTCACCGGCTCTCTAGTATAAGGTTATTATTATTTGGCACGATAAGTCTTTAGCACTATATTGATTAGAGCGTGGTTCATGAGGTGTGGATTCCCCCCTCAAGATTTAATTGGTATTAATAAGGAATATTTAGTCCATGATACATGTTGATACGGATACAGATACCCAAGTACGTCAATTTAATAGATTTACACTTTAATTTCTTCTCGCCATTTCAATTCCAATTTTTAGGATATTTTGAATCCCTTCCACCACAAATCCAACCACCCATTTAGAAAATTAATTCTACACACAGTTAAAATCCACCTCCTCGTGGGATCGACACTCGTCTCTATTGATCTATACTACAATAGATTCGTGCACTTACGAGTTCAATAAAATTTGCACAACATTACTCAGGTTAAAAGATTGGTTTTCAAAATATGATTTTTGGGTCAAGCATATAAAAAGGTTCCAGAACCTCATCCCTGATATGCTCTCCAGACTCTCTAAACTAGAAAAACCTCTCACCCTGTTTTCCACGACATACCATTTTCCAGTCATCTCCATGGCTACCTCACTACCCCCTGAAGCTCTTACTAAGAAAACTTTTCCCCTTGACAAAACTTTCTCCTCTGTCTTTGCTAATCCAGAAATTTGCAAGAAAAGCTGTTTTTTGTTTCTTCATGAAAGCCTACCTTTTAGCAGACTCTTTTCCATTTTCTACCTTCCACCCAGAAAATTTGTTCCTCACAAGTTTAACTCTTAACCCTTCCAGAGAAATCACTGAAGATGAGTTATGGTACATCTGGTGCCTAACTGTTCTTTATGCCACCAAACTAGTCCTACCCATTGCTCCCACTTTGGAAACTCTCCTTAATTCAGATAAAGCCACCTTTCTTACTTGGACATTACTTGAATGGTTTTCCCCCATCCCATGGTGGAAAAAGAAGCTACAGCAACTGTCAGAGATTTACAATCTTGAACGTATGCCTACCTCGGAAGCACAACTGTTTACATCAGTATTCATCATGCACAGGCCATACTTTCAGCATCCAGATACAAATCTCTTTTGGACTCAAGATCAAGTGTATGAGTGGTTCACTACACCTCACCCAGCTATCATTAACAATGAAATCCAATCTACCCTGCACAACTACCTTTGTCAATTGAATCACCAAACTCCGCCACACAAGGACATCTTTCACACATCCTTAGGCCTACAACATGACCTCATCATGATCCCTACTCCATCCGCCATCTCCAAACCAAAGTCCACATGAATCATTATTAAAGAAAAGAAACCAGACTATACCGACTTCCTTTACCAAGACTCACAAGACCCGTGGGACGAATTCATTCCTCTAAGTCAACATCTCCAACAATTCCCCCAACCAACCATGACTGAACCAGGCTCATCATCCCAACCCTCAAAAGCCGACAAGGCCACTCAAACACCAAACCTTAGGCCTCAGTCATCCTTACTCAAACTAGGATATAGACGAGATTGCCCTTATCCACCTTGCCGTGGTCCCCACTATAAGCATCCAAAGCTCTCCAAAAACCCTTTTTCCGACATCCACCCGTGACACTAACCCTGACGAAACTGAAAGCTCATCTGAAGACGACTACATGAATCTCCACTCTCCATAAAGTAGTTTGTCTCGTTGTAATAATTATGGTTTGCTTTTTAGTTTTGTCGTGTATAATTATTAAAGTTTACTTTTACTTTAAACTTTTGCTTTTGTCCTAATCATGCTTTAATTATTAAAGCTGTCATGATGTGTCTTTTACTTTTGCTTTAAAAAAAATAGGGGTTCTTGTTGAGTGTTAGAAAATGCATATTTATAAAGGAGAAAACCGTCATTTTACATTTCAAGTCTTACTAACAACCCTTACTTTTATGTGTTTAAGCTTTTTAAAATTTAATTATATGTGTTTTATTTTAATTAAGTATTTTATATGTTTTAGGGGCATCATAGTTATTTCACAATAAATGAGAGATCAGACGGTAAAACGAACATCACTTTTGAACTCAGGACGATCGAAAACCTTAGGAGGAGCATAAAAGGAAGAATGGCACTGTTCACATGTACGGTACTATCACATGTATGATACTGTCTACGTTACTGTTCACGACACTGTTCATATAGACGGATCGATGATGTGGCATTGACCGATGATTTGGCATTGATTGATGAGGTGTCACGATCCTGTTGGACTAAAATTCTTATGTACTGTTGATAGTGACGTGGCAGCATATCAGTGGACTAAAAATCTCGCGTATGGTACATGCATCACACATGATTATTTTCAACCAAATCGTGTTACTGTTCATCCGCGTGGTCAAACCGCATACTATTCATGCGTACTATTGACTGATGACGTGGAGCAATCCTCAGCGTCCAAACTGTTTTTAATCCGATGACCATGATTTACTCGATGTATCTATAAAACAGGGGCCTCTCCCCTCTAATTTGATATCTCTGAATCCATTTTTGGGATCCATTTTCTGTAATTCCTTCTCCAACTTGTATTTTCTATGTATTTTAATAAATTCTTATTTTGCCCCTAGTTCAATTATGAGTAGCTAATTTTCTTTCAAGCTTGGGTTGAAGCTGAAGTCTCAACATGTGTCATGGGCTTTATTTGGTAAATTTATTTTCTCTTCCCCTCTAGTTTTTGTGGATGTTTTGACTTCTCGTCGACAAATAATAATAAACTTATCTAGATACCGCCCTGGTTTCACCGGCTCCCTAGTACAAGGTTATTATTATTTGGCACGATAAGCCCTTAGCACCATATTGATTAGAGTGCGGTTCATGAGGTGTGGATTCCCCCCTCATGATTTAATTGGTATTAATAAGGAATATTTAGCTCATGATGCATGTTGATACGGATTCAGATACCCAAGTACGTCATTTCAATAGAATTCGCTTCAAATTATTCTCGTCATTTTAATTCCAATTTTAGGATAATCTGAATCACTTCCACCACAAATCCAACCCTCCCATTTACAAAATTAATTCTATACACAATTAAAATCCACCTCCTCGTGGGATTGACACTCGTCACCATTGATCTATACTACAATAGATTCGTGCACTTGCGAGTTCAATAAAATTTGCACTACAAGTTTTTGGCGTCGTTGTCGGGGAGGTAAGTAATTTTAATTCATAGAATTAATTTTTATGAATAATTTTTTAAAAATTATTTTATTGTACTTTTTTTTAATTTTTATTAGAAAAAAAGTGAATCTGCATTTAGAGGTTAGCATTTCTTTTCTTTTTCTCTTCTTTAAAATTATGTAATTTAATTTTCAAGTTATTTTTTTTCTCTTCTTTGTAATTTTTATTTATCTTACTAATTTTTTTAGTTCATTTATTTCACGTTTTTTTTGTGTATTTTTATAGTAAGGTTGTAATAGCGTAATAAGGTTAGTATCGTAATTTCTCCATCTTATTTATTTTTATTTGTTTTGTACCCATCCTTATTTTCATTTTATTTGTTTTGCATGCATGGTCGTAGGTCATTATTACCTAATCTTGAACCTATAGACCTTGAACTTGAGAAAACACTTCGCATACATAAACACGTTAAAAATAAAATGGATTTGCAACCACAGGAGAGGCCATTTAAGGACTATTTTAGTCCCTTAGCTAATTTGAGCACATCATGTATAAGATACCCAAATGTAGCTACTAGGAGTTTTGAACTAAAACCTAGTGTGCTAAATTGTCTCCCCACATTCTATGGCTTAGAAAATGAGGACCCATATAATCATTTGAATGATTTTCATGCTATTTGTCAAACATTTAAATATGAGAATTTTTCAGATGATGATGTAAAACTTAGACTATTCCCATTTGCTTTAAAGGATAGAGCTCGTTCATGGCTTAATACATTGTCTGTTAATAGCATTGCATCATGGGAACAAATGGTAACTAAATTTTTAAATAAATATTTTCTAATGCATAAAACCAATACTATTCGCAGGAAAATTTCAGAATTTATCCAGAGAGAGGACGAGCAGTTTTTCGAAACATAGGAGCGATTCAATGGGCTACTCTTGAAGTGTCCACATTATGGGTACGAGAAATGGCACCAATGCCAATACTTTTTGGAGGGATTATTGCCGAATGTGCAAAAATGACTAATGGCAATAAGTGGAGGAGAGCTAATGTCAAAAAGTGCATCAGAAATTTGAGAATTCTTCCAGTGACAAGCGGATAATTCCCAACACCAGAGTTGATCACTCAGGAATACTAGAAGAATTAAGGGAGTAAATGAGGTTCACATTGGTGAGTCAACTTCGGGAATCAAAGAAGTCAAGGAGATGGTTGAAGGTCTCGCTCGAGAAATAGTATCGTTATCGATTGCTAAATCAACAGAGCCACATGACCATGACTCATACTCAGGTCAAGCCAATGCCATAGATGTAATGAGAAAACCATCAAATTACAACCCATACTCCAGTACATATAACCCTGGATGGAGAGACCACCCTAATTTTTCATGGTCTTAAGGATTCCAACAAAATGGACCAGCAGCTCCAGCTCCACCAATGCAACAAGTTCTTCAAGTTCCTCAAGCGTCTTAGCCCCTATTTAAACCATACAATCAAAACCAGAACAACTCACAACCCAGACCGTGGGAGGATGCATTCCAAAATTTCAAGAATGTGTACTCACTCCACGATTGAGCAACAGAACCGCACCATTGATGGACTACGAAATGAATTGGGAGCGAGCTTCAACTCACAAGCTCAGTCAGTTTCAAGCCTCGAGAAGATGGTGGAACAACTTACTTCTTCAGTTCAGACCTTGGCAATGACTGTTGAGAAAGGTAAATTTCCAAGTCAACCAGTGCCTAATCCTAAAGGAGTATATGAAGCAAGTACCCGTTCACCATATCAGCATAGAGAGATCAAAACAGTCATGACCTTGCGAAAAGGAAAAGAAGTCGATAACAAAGTGGAGATGCCGGTGACAAAAGAAAATCAAATTGTACCTGTGAGTGTTGAGGAATCATCACCGGAGGAGAGAGAAGAAACCAAACCACGAGAATACATTTCGAAAGCTCCATTTCCTCAGAGGTTAGCGAAAGGAAAGAAGGGAAAATCCACAGGTGAGATTCTCGAAATCTTCAAATAGATAAGTATTAACATCCCTTTACTTGATGTTATAAAGCAAGTTCCATCTTATGCCAAGTTTCTTAAAGACCTTTGTACTAAAAAGAGAAATATTCATGTTTAAAAGAAGGCATTTTTAACAGAAAACGTTAGTTCTATACTCCAATACAAAATTCCTCTAAAATGCAAAGACCTAGGCTCCCCCACTATCTCATGTAGCATAGGGAACCACAAAATTGAGAATGCTTTGTTGGATTTAGGAGCTAGTGTAAATCTGTTGCCTTACTCAGTATTTTTAAAACTTGGACTGAGAGAATTACACCCAACTCTAGTGGTGTTACAGCTTGCAGATCGGTCCACGAAAATACCTCGTGGTATTGTGGAGGACGTGCTTATCCAGGTAGACAAGTTTTATTTTTCTGTTGATTTCATTGTAATTGACACTCAACCAATACAGGATTCAAGGAAGCACATCCCCATTATTCTAGGCCGACCTTTCTTGGCAACTACTGATGCTCACATTCAATGCAGCACTGGAAATATGCAGTTGTCCTTTGGCAACATGACTATGGAGCTGAACATCTTCAACATTGTCAAACAACCTCACAATGCAGATGATGAAATTATTGATGTGGATTTAATAGAAGTATTAGTTGATGATACTTTTCTTTCAAACCTCAGTGATGATCCTTTAAAAACATGTTTAACTCACTTTGATTTGAATTTTGATATTGACAGATCGGTCGATGAGGTCAACGCTCTACTTGACTCAACACCATCCATGGACACTTGTAAATGGAAGTCAAGAGTTGAACAACTAGCACCATCAGAGAAGAAACTTATCTCATAATCAGAATTACCACCGAAACTCGAGCTAAAACCATTGTCCAACACTCTGGAATATGCATTTTTGGGAGAAGAAAGTACTCTGCCAGTAATCATCTCATCATCCCTAAATGACGAGCAAAAAAGTAAGTTGTTAGATGTTTTAAAAGAGCACAGAGGAGCATTAGGATGGACCATAGCGGACATAAAATGTATAAACCCAGTAGACTGCATGCATTATATTCACCTTGATGAAAATGCTAAATCTACTAGGGAAATGCAACGTCGGTTAAATCCTAACATGAAAGAAGTGTTTAGAACTGAAGTCCTTAAGCTATTAGACGCAGGTATCATTTACGCAATTTCTGATAGTTCATGGGTCAGTCTTGTACAAGTTGTCTCCAAAAAGTAAGGAGTCACAGTAGTTACGAATGCCGATAATGAATTGATACCCACTAGAGTAACTACAAGATGGCGTGTATGCATTGATTATAGAAAATTGAATTCTGTCACACGTAAAGACCATTTTCCTTTACCATTTATCGATCAAATGCTTGATAGATTGGCAGGCCATGAATTTTATTGCTTTCTAGATGGCTACTCAGGATATAATCAGATTCCCATAGCACCAAAAGATCAAGAGAAAACTACTTTCACTTGCCCTTTTGGCACATTTGCATATAGGAGGATGCCATTTGGATTATGTAATGCACCTGCTACATTTCAACGATGCATGTTGAGCATTTTTTCTGATATGGTTGAACGATTCCTTGAAGTCTTTATGGATGATTTTTCTGTCTTTGGTGACTCGTTTGATCAATGTTTACATCATCTAACACAAGTTTTGCAGAGATGTATCGAAAAGAACTTAGTCTTGAATTGGGAGAAGTGTCATTTTATGGTACAACAAGGTATTGTTCTCGGTCACATCATTTCGAGCAAAGGTATTGAGGTTGACAAAGCCAAGGTGGATCTCATTTCTAATCTTCCTCCACCCAAAACAGTCAGAGAAGTAAGATCTTTCCTTGGGCATGCTGGTTTTTATAGACGTTTCATTAAAGATTTTAGCAAAGTTTCTAGACCCTTATGCAATTTACTTGCTAAGGATGTACCTTTTATCTTTAATGATTCATGTCTCATGGCGTTTGAAAAATTAAAGCAGTTGTTGACATCATCACCCATCATTCAAGCCCCAAACTAGAGCTTAACATTTGAACTCATGTGTGATGCATCAGATTATGCAATAGGAGCAATATTAGGACAAAGAGTTGATCGAATTTCCCATGTTATTTACTATGCTAGTATGACATTGAATGATGCACAGTTGAACTATTCAACTACTGAAAAAGAAATGCTAGCAGTAGTGTTTGCATTAGAGAAATTTCGATCTTATCTCATTGGTTGTAAAATAATTGTGTTCACTGATCATGCTGCTCGTAAATATCTTCTCACAAAGAAAGATGCAAAAGCTAGACTAATTCGTTGGGTGTTACTTTTGCAGGAATTTGACTTGGAATTCAAAGATAAGACACAGAAAATATTGTGGCAGACCATCTCTCTCGTCTCCACTTTGACACAATTATGGAATCATTACCATTGAATGAGTCATTCCCAGATGAACAATTGATGAGTGTGGAAGTATTACCATAGTATGCTGATATCGTTAATTATCTTGTTACAGGTCAACTTCCAGAGCATTGGACCAAGTAAGACAAGGCGAAATTCTTTGCAGAAATAAAGAATTTCTTTTGGGATGATCCATATTTGTTCAGTATTGTGCAGATCAAATTGTCAGACGATGTGTCCCAGAAAGTGAAATTCAGAATATCCTTTCATTTTGTCATGAACAAGCTTGTGGAGGCCATTTCAGTGCTATGAAAACAGCTACTAAAGTTTTACAATGTAGTTTCTATTGGCCAACTATATTTCGAGACGCTTACACTTTGTGTTCTTCATGTGATAGGTGTCAACGAATGGGGAGCATTACGCGAAGGAACATGATGCCACTAAATTCAATTTTAGTGGTTGAGATTTTTGATGTATGGGGTATTGACTTCATGGGACCCTTTCCCCATTCTTTTGGCCATCAATACATATTGGTTGCTGTTGACTATGTATCGAAATGGGTAGAAGCAATTCCATATAGAACCAATGATCACAAGGTGGTGATAGGATTTTTGAAAAGCAATATTGTTTCGCGCTTTGGATTCTCTCGAGCAATAATCAGTGATGGTGGTGTCCACTTTTGTAACAAAGCATTCAAGGTTCTTTTGACGAAGTATTCAATCACTCACAAAGTGGCGACCCCATATCATCCGCAAACCAGTGGCCAAGTTCAGATCTCCAATCGAGAAATAAAGCACATATTAGAAAAGACGGTGAGGCCAGACATGAAAGATTGGTCATTAAGACTTGATGATGCATTATGGGCATATAGAACGACTTTCAAGACCCCGATTGGGATGTCACCCTATAGGCTAGTGTATGGAAAAGCTTGCCACCTACCTGTGGAACTCGAGCATCGTGCATATTAGGCTATCAAGAAATTAAACTTTAACATGCAGCAAGCCAGCTTAGAAAGAAGTTTACAACTGGCAAACTTGAAGAAATTCGCAATGATGCATACGAAAATGCCAAGATTTACAAGCAACGAATGAAAGTCTTTCATGACAAGTAAATTATGAGAAAATCGTTCACTCCAGGTCAGAAAGTGCTTTTATTCAATTCTCGCTTGCGCCTTTTCCCAGGTAAGTTACACTCTCGATGGTCTGGCCCCCTTTATTGTTTATACTGTTTTTCCACATGGGGCAATTGAAATTAAGAACCCAAAAAACAGTGTCACGTTTGAAGTTAATGGTCAAAGATTAAAGCCATATCTAGAGTACCAACCATATAGAGAACACACCAAATAAATTTGAGTGACCCACCAGATTTGAATTGATTTTTTTTCTTTTAGTTGATTTGATTTTTCTTTCCTTCTTTTTATTATTCTTTTGCTAATTGAAATTATTTTTGCATAAGTGTGTTTGTTTTACCATTAAGTTTTCTCTTATCATTGTTAATCATGAGTACCATACTTAGACCGTTCCTCCTGAACATTCTTAAACCACTTCAACGTGTCAAAACTAATCTAAAAAAGCAGATTCAATTTTGTAAAACACATCGTATTTGGGCTCTGCAACCACCAGAGTTAGTATCTTATGTTGAGGGTTTAAAAAGCTAACTCAGAGACATTGAGAGAAGTGTTTACGACATCCAGTTGGAGCTTGAGGTAAATTCAATAAGAGGACGATTGTAATTTTCTTTGTGTGTTTTAATTTATTTTTCTGTTTGTGTGCTTTAGTTAGTTACCCCGGTGAAGTGGCGGATAACGGTACTCCGTGACAATCAAGTCGGTTACTTCAGTTTCCCATAATAACTGATACTCTGAGGCGAAGGTATGGACAAAAACGAGATTCTAGCGAAGCTTCACAAGCGAGTCCCTTCACTTCCTCAGAATGCCCTTATTACAATCTATAAAGCTCGGTCCGAACGCATGCGATTGCTCATGAGGAATAACATACCTGCTGACATCCGTTGGTTAATTGAGGCTAAAGTACGATTGGCAGGAATGGTGTCTGATAACAGGGAAGATAAGATTCAATTCATTAGGGATGGCTTGAATAAGGAGTCATTGGATGATATCATTCTGTCTCTTGAAATGCATCACAGTGGATATGTGCAAGGAGCGATTCTCCAGTTATGACCATTATTCCAGAAAGAGCATGCACGATATAGTCTCGGGAATTTGACTATAAGCGACCCTGTTTGCCAGTTTATAAGAAAACTAGATGGGAAGCCTATCCTCGACCCATAGAGGGCGTTCAAGCCGTTTCTGGATGTAAAACCAGAGAAAGATGTGAGCCACAGTCGCAATTACCTATAAATATCCTTTTACTTCACTGTTATTTTATTTCACTGTTATTTTATCTTTTGCATTATTGTCTTTAATAATTCTATTTTATCATTATTTTTTTTACTGTTTCCTTTTTTATTCGTGAGCCATGTGTTTTACGCGTTATTTGATACTGACATACCACTTCATACGCAGTTGTGATCTACTGTCACCAAGATTCTTAAATATGACTTTTTGTTAAGCACTCACAAATTATTTTTGAAAAATATCCCAATGGCAGCTACTCCCAATAGACAATTCAAAAATATTTGTGTGCTTTCTGGATTTACCTATGACAAACATAAAGAGTTCGTTGATGCAGCTATACTTTTATGTGTTTAAGCTTTTTGAAATTGAATTATATGTGTTTTATTTTAATTAAGTATTTTATGCGTTTTAGGGGTATCATAGTCATTTCACAATAAAAGAGAGATCAGACGGCAAAACGGACATCACTTTTGAACTCAGGACGGTCGAAAACCTTAGGAGGAGCATAAAAAGAAAAATGGCACTGTTCACATGTATGGTACTGTCTACGTTACTGTTCACGATCCTGTTGGACTAAAATTCATTGTACTGTTGATGGTGACGTGTCAGCATATCAGTGGATAAAAAATCTCGCGTACGGTACATGCATCACACAAGATTATTTTTAACCAAACTGTGTTACTGTTCATCCGCGTGGTCAAACCGCATACTATTCACACGTACTATTGACTGATGACGCGACGCAATCTGGAGCATCCAAACTGTTTTTAATCCGATGGCCATGATTTACTCGATGTATCTATAAAAAGGGGGCCTCTCCCCTTAATTTGATATCTCTGAATCCATTTTTGGGATCCATTTTTCTGTAATTCCTTCTCCAACTTGTATTTTCTACGTATTTTAATAAATTCTCATTTTGCCCCTAGTTCAATTATGAGTAGCTAATTTTTTTTCAAGCTTGGGTTGAAGGTGAAGTATCAACATGTGTCATGGACTTTATTTGGTAAATTTATTTTCTCTTCCCCTCTAGTTTTTGTGGATGTTTTGATACCACCTTGGTTTAGATACCACCTTGGTTTTGATACCGACAAATAATAATAAGCTTGTCTAGATACCGCCTTGGTTTCACCGGCTCCCTAGTACAAGGTTATTATAATTTGGCACGATAAGCTCTTAGCACTATATTGATTAGAGTGCGGTTCATGAGGTGTGGATTCCCCCCTCATGATTTAATTGGTATTAATAAGGAATATTTAGCCCATGATGCATGTTGATACGGATCCAGATACCCAAGTACGTCATTTCAATAGAATTCTCTTCAAATTATTCTCGCTATTTTAATTCCAATTTTAGGATAATTTGAATCACTTCCACCACAAATCCAACTGCCCCTATTTACAAAATTAATTCTATACACAATTAAAATCCACCTCCTCGTGGGATCGACACTCGTCACCATTGATCTATACTACAATAGATTCGTGCACTTGCGAGTTCAATAAAATTTGCACAACAGTTCTGTCCTATCTTCCTCGAGAATTCTCCTATATAAAGAATTCTGTCTTCCTTGTAAGATATAGAATGTTGAAGAAATAAACTCGTGTGTTCTCTACAGCTATGACTTTCTAAACTCTCTCTTCTCTCTCTGCAAATGAAGTTCTAAATAAAGAAAAGAATGAAGAATTAAATTTGTTCATTTTAAAAACTTAAGGGAGTATGCTCTGCACTTGCCTTCTTGTAAGGATCTTGTGCATCAGAAAACTTATGCTGATTTCTTAAATGGTTTGGTACCCACCTTTAAGACTAAGGAAAGTCTGTTTTGGGTTATATAACCTACTTTTGAAAATGGTTTTTAGGTTTTCTAACCATTCTAGCATGTGCGAGAACCCAAAGAACTGATTATAAACAAGTTGTTGAGATTTGGATGGTGTGTAGAAAAGTGTATAGGTTTCAAAGAATGGAGGAGATACCGGTGGTGGTTGTGGTTGAGTAAAAATGGAAGGTCGAGTCTTTTCAGCATCAATTCTTGACAATTCGGCTTTGAGTTTTTTGATCTCAGCTTCTTTTTTATTGAACTCTGGACCCCAAATGTGGTTGTTGATCATTCGTCGGAGATCGGTGTCGAGTTCGGAGATCCGATCTTGGAGATGTATATACATCTGATCAAGACGACTGCTGATAGAATCAACTTTAGTCTCATTCTGAGAGACTTGACTGGCAACACGATCAATTTTCTTACCGAGTTGCTGAAGAGTTTGATTATGAGAACTGGCGTTTTTGGTTTGCCAATTTAGAACAACTTCGTACTGTTTTGGCTCCTCAAGTTCCCCAGAGGTTGTAACTAGAGATTGGACAAAAGGTTTGGATGTAACTCGTGTTTGTGTGTCTGTCTGTTTTTCAAGTGGAGGAAATGAGTCCTCATAGGAGTGGCTTGAAAACATAAGGCAAGATCTGATTGGTTGGACATGAGGTTTGGGATCTGGTGGAGGTTGTGAAGGAAAAGATTTGCAAGATGATGGTGGATAAGAAGATTTTTTCTTTTTCTTTTTCTTTCTCCGCATAACTTCCAATTCCTCGTCAATATTCGTATCATCAAAGTAAAGACAATCCGGATTGCACATATGGGCTTCAGGAACATCCCATAGGAAATGACCATTGATTTTATCGGGATATACTGGATACCCTTTAGAGGAAAAACCATGAATAAGAAGTTTCTTTTCTTGACCAGTTTGAACTGTTGTGATCATAGCAATATAAGAAAGCTGTGGACTTTTAGAAACAGGCTTGGTGTCAGGAGTTTGAAAAGACAATTTGACTTGACCATCTAGTCGTCTGTCAAATGTGGCTTCTGTGGTTTGTATTGGTTCAGAATTTTGGTGAAAGTGCTCGTAGTTGGTTAGCCATTCAAGAGGTATGAGTTTGAGCAATTCTTGTTTCTGGATTTGTTTGGGGATTTGATTGATAGTTGGAATTGTGTCCGTGTCAGGTAATATCATCAAGGCATCAGAAGTAGTGTATAGTGTGGGAAGATCTAGTGCATGATTTTGTAATCGTTACACTATTTGGTGATAGAGAGTTGTAATCTTTGATGTGGGCGTTTGTTCTGCTCCTTGAAGCTGGATCTGAACCTTAAGAGTTGTTGGAAGGTTAGGGTCTTCAAGAGAGAGGTTGGAATTTAGGTAAAATGTTAATAAGACACTGCCAGCATGGAGGGTTGTCAGAACGGTTCTTACAACAGCGTGTTGGTACTCTTTGAACCTAGTGTCTAGGAGAGAAATTTTAGCTGTGACAGGTAAGCCTTTTCTGCCATGAAGAGTGAGAATTAAGCGTACGCCTCTAAGATGGAGGTGCGTGTACCCTTCTCGTTTCCTGTTGGCGATGAGATCTGAGGGTATTTCCATAGTGACATATTGTTCACTCTGAGAGGCTTGTAAAGCACACTTATCTAGTCTAGATGACTGGATGTATTCTTTTGGGATTGGTCTTTTAGTGGAAATCAGAGTTTGGATACTTCTAGTGAAAGAAGTTTTCTGTCTGTAGAGATTATAAGGACTCATGATGGGAAACTGGGACTCATTGATTTGAGTAGATTCTAGAATATAGGAATATTCGACAAGATTCTCAATTTTGGAGGCTATGTGCTTAGAACATGATTTGGGAAGAGATAAAGTAGAAGAAAGAGAGATACGAGATAAAGATGATGAAGGAAATGAAGTTAATGCTGTATTTGTTTCCATGGTTGAAGAGGTCTTCTTCTAGGAGATCAAATAAGATTATTCAAATTACTAATGATACCACATCCGCAAGAAGTGTGGCTTTGATACCTATGGGTAGTTGTATGTGGCGTTGTTATACCAGAACTACAATAGTGAAAACTGTACTTTGGACCAGTAGTCCGCAAGTTCGGGTTTCCAGCCGATATACACTTATCCATTTAATACCAAATCTGAAATCATAGTAGAAAATAGTTTTTCACGATACCACCCGAGGTGCAGTTCCCGTTTTATTAGTTCCTAAGAAGGATGGGACATGAAGGATGTGTTTTGACTATCGAACCATCAACAACATAATGGTAAAATATCGACATCCCATTTCTAGGCTAGATGATATGCTTGATGAATTACATGGGTATTGTGTATTTTCCAAAACTGATTTGAAAAGTGGATATCATCATCATATTAGAATGAAAGAAGAAGATGAATGGAAAACTGTCTTTAAAACAAAATATGATTTGTATGAATAGTTAGTCATGGCTTTTGGTAACTAATGCCCCGAGCACTTTTATGGAAAGAAAAGAAAAGAAAAGTTGTTGTGAGTGCACATGGTATACAGGTTGATGAGGAAAAGGTATGTGCAATCCAAGAGTGGCCGAGTCCCACAAGTGTAAGTTATGTGAGAAGCTTTCATAGGCTCGCTAGTTTCTATCAACGATTTGTAAAGAGTGGCCGCATCGCTTACTAAAGTAATAAAAAAAGATGTTGGATTCAAGTGGAAAAGAATGCATTTCACATGATCAAGCAAAAACTGACCAATGCGCCCTTATTGTCTTTGCCTAACTTTAATAAAAAATTTGAAATTGAATGCAATGCCTCATGTATTAGTATTGACGCAGTCATAATGCAGAAGGGACGACTAATTGCTTACTTTAATGAAAAACTGAGTAGGGCAACCTTAAACTACCTTACTTACGATAAAGATTTGTATGTGTTGGTTCAAGCGTTAGAAAACGTGGTAACACTACCTATGGCCTAAGGAGTTCGTGATTCACACCGATCATGAGTCCTTGAAACACCTTAAAGGCCAACACAAGCTGAGCAAGAGACATGCTCGATGGGTAGAATTTATATATACATTTCCATATGTCATTCGTTACAAGGAAGGTAAAGAAAATGTTGTTGCATATGCGCTTTCCCGCTGGTATGTCTTAATCTCAACATTTAATGCTAAACTACTTGGTTTTCAAAACATTAAGGAATTGTATACTAATGACCATGATTTTAGTGTTGAATACCAAGCTTGTGAAAAGATCACAGTCGGTAAATACTTTAGGCATGATGGCTATTTATTTCGGGAGAATAAACTATGTGTGCCTAACTACTGTTTGAGAGATTTCTTAGTGAGAGAATCGCATGGAGGATGGTTGATGTGGCATTTTGGAGTTGTAAAGACTCTAGCAGTTTTACAAGAACACTTCTATTGGCCACATATGAAACAAGATGTTGAGAGATTTTGTGGTAAATATGTCACTTGTAGGCAAGCCAAATTGAAAGTGCAACCTTATGGCTTATATACCCTTTTGCCAATACCTAATGCACCTTGGATTGATGTTTCGATGGATTTTGCGTTAGGTTTACCTAGGTCAAAACAAGGGAAAGACTCAATTTTTGTGGTTGTAGATAGATTTTCAAAGATGGCACATTTTATTCAATGCCACAAAATGGATGATGCTTTTAATGTCCCTGACCTATTCTTTAGGGAGATTGTAAGGTTGCATGGTGTGCCCATGACAATTGTTTCTGATAGGAATGTTAAGTTTTTAAGTTACTTTTGGAAAACATTATGGGCTAAGTTAGGAACTAAGTTGTTGTTTTCAACTACTTGTCACCCTCAAACTGATGGTCAAACAAAAGTTGTGAATAGAACTTTATATACTCTATTGCAAGCAATCATTAAAAAGAACATCAAAACTTGGGAAGATTGTTTGCCACATGTTGAGTTTGCTTATAATCGTTTCGTTCATTCTACTACTAAGTATTCACCATTTGAAATTGTATATGGTTTTAATCCTTTAATTCTATTGAATTTAACTCCATTACCTGTTTCTAAGCATGTTAACTTAGATGACAAGAAAAATACTGAAATTTTTAAACAGATACACGAGAGAGGGAAGTTCAACATTGAGCGGAGAACTAAGCAATATGCTAAACAAGCCAATAAGCTAGTCTTTGAACCTGATGATTGGGTGTGGTTGCACATGCGCAAGGAATGATTTCTGAAACCAAGGAAATCTAAGTTATTACCTCAAGGGGATGGCCCATTCCACATTTTGGAACGGATCAATGACAATGCATGCAAACTAGATTTGCCTAGTGAGTACAATGTAAATGCTACTTTTAATGTTTCTGATTTGAGTCCTTTTGATGTAGGTGATGATTTGAGGACAAATTCTCTTCAAAAGGATGAGAATGATGAGATTAAGGATAAAACTATCACAAGCACGTGGGATGAGGCATATTCAAATCCTATTCAAGTTCTCGTCGGACTTGTTACAAGAGCTTGTGCAAAGAAATTCAAAAAAGTGCTTAATGGATTGATTTAAGCAACTTGGGCTTAATCAAAATCGTAGAGGCCCCTTGAAGGAATCGTACATGATAAATGCATGATTTAGGCTCTTGAAGTTTTCAAATAATCACTTCCATGAGATAGGGAGTTGACTTGAACGTTTTGGCGGGAAAAAATATTATTTTCCTTTTTCAGATACTTTCCCGTTTCTTGAGGAGGCTATTAGGGAGGTAAATAAACTATTTCTATTTTAATCACCTAGTTTCCATTTTAATTGATGTAATGTATTTAAGCCAATTAGGATCCTGATTTGATTTAGATTCTTTCCTAGTTACTTAGATTAGGATTCTGATTTGATTTAAATTCTTTCCTATTAGGGAAGATTCAAATTCTAATTTGATTTTTGGTTTAGGATTTATTTCCAAAAATTCTTGTAACCAACCCTATAAAATGCAGTCGTATACAATAAATAGAGATAAGTTTTGATGCAATTGGAGGGTGAGTTAATTCTCTTTTGTTCTTTACTTACCAACTCTTTGAGCTTATCGAATTTTCATGGCGTTTAAACTCTTGACTTATCAATTAGATCATCTATAGCTGATTGTGACATCTTCATATACCAAGGTTCGTGCTTTCATTAAGCATTGGGTCGAGGTTCCATTCAATTCCTGGTGTACAATCGATCTTGGGGAGTATTAAGGTCGTGTAAGTTCTTGACGGGGTTCGTATCAGCAATCAAATTTTATTTCTTGCTAAATTAAAAGACTAGAGAGTGACCTAGAAAGTGACATGTTCCACTAGTGCTTTTCCTATCAACCTTATATCTAGAAAAATCGGCATCCAAATAACATTTTAAGGCTATATGTGTTCCCCTAGGATACCACAGGCCAAGATCTAAAGTTCCTCTCAAATAACAAAAAATCATTTTTACCTCAAGCAAATGAGATTCTTTAGGACATGATTGAAATCTTGCACACAAGTATACACTAAACATAATATCAAGTCTACTAGCAGTCAAGTAAAACAAGGATCCGATCATACCTCGATAAGTTTTGATATCAACTTCCTTGCCTTTTTCATCCTTGTCAAAATGTACGTGGCGTTGTGGCCCTTAGGTACAGCGATCTATGTTGCCCTGTGGACCAGTAGTCCGCAACCCGAAGAGGTTTTCAGTCGATATACTCTTGGTAGATCAAAACTTAAAACGTTTCTTTCTAGGTCATTTAACCCAAAACAGACTTTTTTTAGTCTAAAATAGGGTACCAAACCAGATAAGAAATGGTTAAAAGTTTTCTGATGCACATGATCCTTACTGGAAGGCAAGTGCAGAGCATACTTCCTTGAGTTTTCAAAATGAACAAATTTAATTCTTTATTCTTTTTCTTTCTCTAGAACTTCATTTGCAGAGAGAGGAGAGAGAGTTTAGAAACACAACTTTTGAGAATACACGAGTTTATTTCTTAGAAAACTTCTTATGCTTACAAAGGAGAGGAGAATCCTTTTTATAAGAGAATTCTCGAGGAGATAGGATAGGAGTCCTATCTTTTCAAAAGTACATCATGACTGCTTTAATAATTAAAGCATAACTTTGACAAAAGCAAAAGCTTAAAGTAAAAACAAAATTTAATAATTTTACAGGACAAGACATAAAGTAAAACATAATTATTACAACATGACAAATGACTTTTTGGAGAGTCAATGATGAGCCTGGTTTAGTCATGGTTGGTTGGGGGAATTGTTGGAGATGTTGACTTAGAGGAAAGAATTCTTCCCATGGGTCTTGGGAGTCTTGGTAAAGGAAGTCAGTGTAATCTGGTTTTTCTTCTTTGATTATGATTCCTGTAGACTTTGGCTTGGATATAGCGGATGGAGTAGGGATAATGATGAGGTCATGTTGAGGACCTAAGGAGGTGTAAAAGATATCCTTGTGTGACGGAGTCTGGTGATTTAATTGACAAAGGTAGTTGTCCAGGGTAGATTGGATTCATTGTCAATGATAGCTGTGTGAGGTGCAGTGAACCATTCATACACTTGATCTTGAGTCCAAAAGATATTTGTATCTGGATGTTGAAAGTATGGCCTGTGAATGATGAATACTGATGTGAACATTTGTGCTTAAGAAGTAGGCATACGGTCAAGATTGTAAATCTCTGACAGTTGCTGTAGCTTCTTTCTCCACCATGGAATGGGGGAAAACCATTCAAGTAATGTCCAAGTAAGAGAGGTGGCTTTATCTAGATTAAGGAGAGTTTCCAACGTGGGAGCAATGGGTAGGACTAATTTGGTGGCATAAAGAACAATGAGGCACCAGATGTACCATAACTCATCTTCAGTGATTTCTCTGGATAGATCAAGGGTTAAACCTATAAGAAACATATTTTTCGGGTGGAAAGTAGAAAATGGAAATGAATCTGCTAGAAGGTAAGCTTTCATAAAGAAGCTAAAAATAACTTTTTGTGCAAATTCTTGGATAGTAAAGACAGAAGTGAAAGTTTTGTCAAGGGGAAAGTTTTTCTTAGTGAGAGCTTCAGGTGGGAGAGATGTAGCCATGCAGATGATTGGAAAGTGGTAGGTTGCAGAAACCAGGGTGAGAGGGTTTTCTGGTTTGGAGAGTCGGGATAGCGTATCAGGGATAAGGTTCTGTGACCCCTTTATATGCTTGATTGAAAAGTCATATTTTGCAAACTAATCTTTCAAGTGGAGTAACATTTTTTTGGGAACAGTTTTACCTTTGAAATTGAAAATATTGGGGAAGGCTGAATTGTCCATACGAATGAGAAAATGATGTCCAATAAGATGATACTCAAACTTTTTGATGCCATTATTTACCACTAAGATTTCTTTGAAGACGCTATGGTAGTGCTTCTGTGTGTCAGAGAAGTGTCCACTAGCGTAAGCGATAAAGTGTTCTTTTCCATCGAGGTCTTTGAGGAGAATAGCACCCCATGAGTCATCACTAGCGCCTGTCTGCAATATGCGCTTTCCATAAGTAATTAGCTTTAAAGGAGGCAGATTTTGTGCAATTTACTTTAGAATAGTGACAGCAGTTGTGTGGTCAGCATTCCACTCGGGGGGCTTCTTTTTCAATAAAGCCGAGAGGTGATGAGTGTAGTGATCCACATGTGGGATGAAGTCTCTGATGTAATTGATGATGCCGAGAAACTGTTGGACTTGCTTTTTGGAAAGCTGCTGATCTGGAAAGTGAAGCAATTCTTGGGCAATGTGCTTTCCTGGCTGGTAGTGGCCATATTTTATGATCATACAAAGAAATTCAATGGTATCTGTGGCGATGATGCTTTTCTTGGCGGAGAGCATAATTCCATGACTTTGGACAAGATCATAGAATTGAGTTAACAGCTAGTGATGTTCATCATGTGATCCTGAAAAAAGTAGAATGTCATCAATGTAAAGCCATGCATGATGCAAAATGGGTTGGAAGATTTGGACCATGGACTTTTAAAAAATGGATGGGGCAGTCTTGAGGCCAAAGGGTAGGACAGTCCATTGAAAATGGGCATTTGGGATGCAAAAGGCAGTTTTGTAACACTCAGAGGGTTCAATGCCTAATTGCCAAAAACTTGATTTTAAATCAAATTTTGAAAAGAATTGTGGATGTTTGAGAAAAGTAAACATGCTCTGTCGGCGGGGTAAAGGAAACTTGTCGTCTTGTAAAACCATATTGAGGGGCTGATAGTCAATGACTAAGCGTTTCTTTCCTCGAATAATTTCATAATGCTTTTCAACATAAAAGGCTTGGCAAGCCTATAGAGAACTTGTGGGCTCAATGAGACCTTGTGCTAACAGTTGGGAACATTCCTTTTGGGTTAGAAGTAAGTCAAAAGGACTCATTCCTGGATGGGTAGCTTTGGTTGGGTTAATGTCTTCATTTAGTTTGAAAGGTAACTTAATGAAGAAAGACTTATTTTTCCATAATGGTTTGGATGGGTAAACTCAGAATGGGACTTTGGACAGAAACTTAAAAGTTTAGAAGAAATATCCTGGTAGGACAGGGGAGTGTCAGACAAATTGTAAAGTTTCAAAATGTCTGTGAATGGTTTAAACATGGATTTGACTCGGATTCCAGTGGGAATGATTTGTAGGTGTTTGATTTGGTGAAGGATGTCAAAACCTAACAAGATATCCTTATTAGGAAGAGTGGAACCAATGACCTTGGTCTAGATGACACAATTGGGAAAGATTTGAATACCAATGGCTTTGTTAGTAATGAAAGAAGTGGTGAAAAATTTGCCATTAACAGCTCTGAAATTTTCTTCGTATTTTTCCCAGTATATAGGTGGAAGAATGTTGGGATTTAATATGCTGCGTTGGGTGCCAGTGTTGATGAGACCAATTGCTGGAATGGGCCTTTGAAATTTTGAGGGCAAAATGTGGAGTTTGATGGAAGGAATAGGAACAGTAATATCAAGGGACATTAACTGTTGGTGGAAAATAACTTGGGACTTATCACTTTCTAAATCATCAGAGGAGTTTTGCAGTGCGAACACGGTTTCATCATTGGGTTCATCTTGTTCAGAGAAACAAAATTCCAGTTAATCTTTTGTTGGAGAGTAGTCGGTAGTAGCTTGAAGATGCTCGACTAACCAGATGGATTTTTCTCTTTTGTTGGGACAGTCTTTGGCATAGTGGCCTTTTTTCTTGCAGATAAAACATCTGCTTGATTTTTTCCGTTGGAATTCCCTGGAAGAAGATGATTTCTTTCGGAAAAATCTGTAAGGTTTTTTGGACCTGCGAGGCTTTGATGAAAATTCTAGATATCTGTATTTCCGAAAATGCCTTTTCTTTTTAGGACTGTAATCACAATCCTTTTTCTTTTTGCATTTGATCTGCAAGTAGGGCTTTTTGCAGGCACTCCTGAATGGTTCTTTGTCTTTCAATAGTTCTTTGAAAAACTGCTTCTGCTCATAGAGTTTGTCAAGGCAAGTTTTGGCAAGTTAGAAGATTTTTTCCAAGAGATATGTTGTCAAGGCTACGATTGGATGCTGTAAGTTGCCTTTGGATATCTGGCTGAAGTTCATTAAGAAGAGAAGCCAGAAAGACATGCTTTAATGTAGGCTCATTGAATCCATTAAGCTTGTAAAACAGCAAAGACATGCGTTTGTAATGGAAATCAAGATCCTTAGCATTGAGGGAACAACATTTCATGTTGAGATAGTCTCATCTTGCAGCTTCAAAAACTGCAGATGGATCTCCAAGGAATTGATCATGGAGAACTGCAAGGGCACTTGAGACTTCTGGTTGTTGAACGAACTGTAATTGTCTGTATTCTCCCAAAGAATCAAACCAATCTCTTAGTGCACCCATAAAACGAGTAGCAAATTCTCTAAGGACTGATTGAGTGGTTGCTCTAGGTCGTAGCATTTGGAGGTCAATCCAGGCAGACATCTCATTAAGGCGATCACGCCATTTAGAAGATGGAATATCATCAAAGGTGAACCATGGACCATTTGATATTTTTGACCAATGGGGGCTTGAGAGTAAGCTGGAGGAGGTTGATTGGTGGCCGAAGATTCATGCATTTCTTCTTCAACGTCAGAGGGAATATCAACATATGGGTCTGTGTGAGAAGTTTGGCCTTGATTAGGTTGGTCAAGTTGGGCCATCAAGATTCTTGTGATATCAGCATAGGACTTTTCTTAGTCATTAGTTGATGGGGAAGATTCTGTATCAGTGTCAGATTGGCTGGTGGAAACGGCTAGATTGGAATTAGAAGTTTGATCATCTGTAGTAGAGGGGGGATCAACTGTATGGGCACTAACCTGGTGCATGGGTTCTTTGTCTTTGGACTGGATTGGAGGTTGGGATGAGGTAGGCGGTGAAGGTGCTAGCGGTGTTGCGGGCGTATAAGTGGGAGACTGTTGGTCAGGAAAAGATGGTTGATGAATTTTAACAGGTTTAGATTGGGGTTTATGCTTTGGTGGATGTGGCAATGGGTTATCTCGGAAAAGAGTATGAGTCATACCGAATGGTTTGGAAGGATTATACTGTCTGATGGGAGACAACATAGAGGCAAATAGATGGTAGGTTGGGCCAATGGACGAGATCGGTGGAGAGGTTGGAAAGAGGGTAGGTCTCTATTTTTCAGATTCAATTTGGGCAAGCTAAGCCTGTAAGCGTCTGATTTCTCGTTCTTTTTGGTCAAATTACGAGCTTTCCATCTTCAAGTCCGAATCTCTTCAGCAAATCTCTTAGATATTTGGCTTGATTGATGAAAATTCCTTTTTTAGTTTGGTTTATTTGAAGTCCAAGAAAGTATTTCAATTCTCCCATCATGCTCATCTCAAATTCTTTTCTCATACAATATGAAAATTCTTTACATAAAAACTCATTAATAGAACCGAAAATAATATCATCAACATAAATTTGAACAATAAGAATATCTTGATTCTTATGCTTAATGAAGAGAGTTGTTTCAGCCTTACCCATTGAAAAACCATTATCCAGTATGAAATTTTTAGGTCTATCATACCATGCTCTAGGTGCTTGTTTTAAACCATACAATACTTTTGTTAAATTATGAAAATGATCTCAAAATTTTTCATTTTCAAAATCAGGGGTTGGTTCACATAAACTTCCTCTATAATATAACTATTTAAGACACTCTTGACATTCATTTGAAATAAAATGAAATCTTTATGACATACAAATGCTAAGAGCATCCTAAGGGATTCTAATCTAGTTAAATGTGCAAATGATTCATCAAAATCAATTCCCTCTTCTTGGTTATAACCTTAAGCCACTAATCTAGTTTTATTGCTTACAAATTATGCGAATCCCAAAACTTTGAAACCCACACTTAATTTTTAGTTTCAACTTCCCAAGAAAGTTCTAAACAGATTTAAGGCAAACAAAACATTGACCCACTGCTTAAGAAAACATGAACCAGAGGTATATAGATTGATATTGACACCACACTCAAGATGTAAGTCTAGATTTGGAACGCCACAAGAATGCAAATTCTTGATAAGTTCACTAGTTCTCAAAAGAACCGAAGAAAGAATAATTCTTTCAAATTCAAATAATATTAATCTCTAACTTGTCTTACATAGCAAGGTTGCTGAGTTTAAATAGGTTAAAAGAAACCCAAGATCCTAAAAATACAAATGGAAACATTGGAACAATCCTCTAAGCATAAGTTTGTCAAAGGGTGCTTCAAAAGTCTTCACCAACCCACCATTATTAATGCTAGTCATTGACAAACTTAATGCTAGCCTACCACAATTAATGTTATCATTGATAAACTTAATGTTAGCCTACCATCATTGATGGTAGACGTACTTTACACATTTGACAAACTTGAAACAACACAAACAAATGAAGTTGAATAAACAAAGAAGTCATTGGAAATTCTAAGTCTGAACAAGCTGTAATAAATGGGCATAACTCCTTCTAGAGAAATCCAAATCCAGCTCCTTAAATTATATTGGAAAGTTAACTTAATTATCTTTCCAACAATATATAGCTTGCACATTACTTTTGGCTTAATCAATACCAGTTTTATTCTGAATTTGCCCTTTTTACATTTGATCCAAATTGTGTATTTGGCTGCCCAATAGCTTGAATAATGCCCACAATGCCTTGTATTCTCTCCAAGCCCAATTCATGATGTCTTGCATCTTGAATTGCATTTTGAATCCAAATTTTCTCAATTAATCCATTTAAAGCAACTTGCATCTTTTTGGCTCTAGCTCTTGTAATTGGGCCTTCATGAATGTGCAAAAGATCACTTAAAGATTTAACAATATTCCCTTGATGGTTCTCATTAACAACCACACTGGATTCATCCATTTTATTTCTAAATACCCATTTAGGTCCTATAATGGATTGATGTTCTGATTTAAGAACTAATTCCCACACATTGTTTCTCTCAAATTGATTCAACTCCTCTTGCATTGCTATAATCCAAGATTTATCATTTTTCGAATCCGCAAAGGATTTTGGTTCAATTTGAGATATGAGTACAGCATGCTCACATTTCTAAATGATGATATAGTGGTTACACCTCGTGAGGGATCTCCTAGAATTAAGTCTTTAGGGTGAGAAGAAACATACCTCTACTCCTTGGGGAGTGTTTGAGAAGTACCTTCATCTGGCTCCACATTTGTTTCTTCGTGTTGCTCCTCTTGATTTCCAGGTGGTGCATCTTTTTTGGTTATCCTTTGATGAATCTTCTTGTAGTTATTCATCTACAACAACAACTTTCCCCACAGAGGAGGGATTAGACTCATCGAATGTGATATGCATAGATTCTTCGACAACCAAAGTTCTTTTATTATATACTCTATAAGCTTTGCTTGTATTTAAATAACCAAGAAAAATGTCAACATCATATTTTGGATCAAATTTTTCAAGATTATCTTTTGTGTTCAACATAAAACATTTGCATCCAAAAACTTTAAAATAACCAATATTGAGTTTTCTATCTTTCCAAAGCTCATATGGAATTTTATTGAGATGAGGTCTAATCAACACACGATTTAAAACATAACAAGCGGTGTTGGTGGCTTTGGCCCAAAAATACTTAAGTAAGGCATTTTCATTCAATCTTTTAACAACTCTATTTCGTTGTGGAGTTCTTTGTGAAGAGAATTGATGCATAATGCCAAAATTATTGCAAAAGATTTCAAATGCATGATTTTCAAACTCTCCTCGATGATCACTCCTAATGCATGCAATACCATACCCTTTTTCATTTTGATTTTCTTACAAAACATTTTAAAAGCATCAAGAGCATTATCCTAATCAGCTATGAATAGTACTCACTGGTATCAGAGCCACACTTCTTGCCGAGGTTGTATCATTAGTAATTTGAATAATCTTATTTGATCTCCTAGAAGAAGACCTCCTCAACCATGGAAACAATTACAACATCAACTTCATTTCCTTCATCATCTTCATCCCATATCTCTCTTTCTTCTACTCTATCTCTTCCTAAATCATGTTCTAAGCACATAGCCTCCAAAATTGAGAATCTTGTTGAATATTCCTATATTCCAGAATCTGCCTAAATCAATGAGTCCCAATTTCTCATCATGAGTCCTTACAATCTCTACAGACAGAAAACTTCTTTCACTAGAAGTATCCGAACTCTGATTTCCACTAAAAGACCAATCCCAAAAGAATACATCCAGTCATCTAAACTAGATCAGTGTGCTTTACAAGCCTCTTAGAGTGAACAATATGTCACTATGGAAATACCTTCGGATTTTGTCGCCAACTGGAAACGAGAAGGGTACACGCACCTCCATCTTGGAGGTGTACGCTTAATTCTCACTCTTCATGGTAGAAAAGGCTTACCTATCACAGCTAGAATTTCTCTCATAGACACTAGGTTCAAACAGTACCAACACGCTGTTGTAGGAACCGTTCTGACAACCCTCCATGCTGGCAGTGTCTTATTAACCTTTTACCTAAATTTCAATCTCTCTCTTGAAGACCCTAACCTTCCAACAACTCTTAAGGTCCAAATCCAGCTCCAAGGAGCAGAACAAACGCCCACATCAAAGATTGCAACCCTCCATCACCAAATAGTGTATCGATTACAAAATCATGCACTAGATCTTCCCACACCATACACTACTTCTGATGCCTTGATGATATTAGCTGACACAGACACAATTCCAACCATCATTCAAATCCCCATTCAAATCCAGAAACAAGAATTACTCAAACTCATGCCTCTTGAATGGCTAACCAACTATGAGCATTTTCACCAAAATTCTGAACCAATACAAACCACAGAAGCCACATTTGACAAACAACCAAATGGTCAAGTCAAACTGTCTTTTCAAACTCCTGACACCAAGTCTGTTTCAGACAATCCACAGCTTTCCTATACTGCTATGATCACAGCAGTTCAAACTGGTCAAGAAAATAAACTTTATATTCATGGTTTTTCCTCCGAAGGGTATCCAGTATACCCAGATAAAATCAATGGTCATTTATATGGGATGTTCTTGAAGCCCATATGTGCAATCCAGATTGTCTTTGCTTGGATGATACGAATATTGATGAAGAATTAGAAGTTATGCGGAGAAAGAAAAAGAAGAAGAAAAAATATGCTTATCCACCATCATCTTACAAATCTTTTCCTCCACAACCTCCACCAGATCCCAAACCTCTTATCCATCCAATCAGATCTTGCCTTATGTTTTTAAGCCACTCCTATAAGGAATCTTTTCCTCCACTTGAAAAACAGATAGACACACAAACCCGAGTTACCTCCAAACCCTTTGTCCAATCTCCAGTTACAGCCTCTGGGCAACCTGAAGAGCCAAAACCGTATGAAATTGTTTTAAACTGGCAAACCAAAAACAATGCTCAGAATCAAACTCTTTAGCAACTTGGTAAGAAGATTGATCATGTTGCCAGTCACTTCTCTCAGACTAAAACTAAACTTGATTCCATAAGTAGTCGTCTTGATCAGATGTATATCCATTTCCAAGATCGGATATCCGAACTTGACACCGATCTCCAATGAATGATGAACAACCACATTTGGGGTCCAGAGTTCAACAAAAAAGAAGTTGAGATAAGAAAACTCAAAACCAAATTGACAAGAATTGATGCTGAAAAGACTAGACCTTCCATTTTTACTCAACCACAACCAACACCAGTATCTCCTCTGTTCTTTGAAACCTATACACCTTTATACACACCATCTAGACCTCAACAACCTGTTTATAATCAGTTTTTTGGGTTCTCGTACCTTCAACCGACTCCTCAACCATCTTCACCCAAAAAATCAAAATCCAAAGTCAAAATTTCAGAACGACAGCCAAAGGTCCCTTCATCTTCCTCCACTTTCACCATACCACCAGAAGATTTACCATAGGACATTCCAGAGCCTCTTAAGAAAGATAAAAACCCAATGGATCAGTATCATTATCATACTGTCCAGAACCAATCTTCTGACTCCTCTGAGCCAGAAACAATGGTTGAATCAAACCCTTCTGAGTCCAACCCGTCTTCTTCAAACTCATCGACAACCTCAGAATGAACCTCAACTGACTCTGAGTCCGAATATGCTGACATTACAGGCATAGTAATGGCCACTGAAACTGCAGTTCCAAGTGCCTCTACTACAACACCTATTGTTGAAGATCATCCTTCTGATCAAGCATCTCAAACAGACCCAATGCCACTACCAGTTCATGAACACCCAACAAAACCATTTTCAGCATCTTGGTTTACATTTGATGACATTCCTCATCACAAATGGTCTGCCAGACTTCAAGAATTTGTTGCATGGATTGATCTCCAAGGTACCAAACCTAATGCTCAACCCCAAGCCGTTTCTTCGTGAATTCATGGTCCGATCCACGGGTTCTCTACAAGACTGGCTAGAAAGTTAGGAGAATACCGACAGATCTAATTCATGGAATCCCCAATGAGAACTACCCTCAATATTATTCATGAACAATTCATCGGTGAAAAAACTGCTTCCACTGATGAAGATAGGAAAGACTATCACCAGATGAAGTACTGTTCTCTCAAAAGACACCTTCTAGATGCTCATTACAAAAGAATGAGTATTCTATTTTACAAGCTGAATGGATTTAATGAACCATCTCTTAAACATGTCTTCATAGCCTCTCTTCCTTCTGAATTACAACCAGATCTTCAAAGAAAACTTACAGCCACTAATCTGAGCATAGTGGATATCTCTTTGAGAAAGATTTTTCAAATGGCCGTGCTATCTCTTGATAAAATTTATGAGCAAAAAGAATTCTTCAAAGATCTCATGGAAGACAAAAAATCCTTTTCTCAGGCTTGTCACAAACCTTATCTCAAAATCGAGTGTAAGGATGAAAAGAAACGTGTTTGTCCAACCACAAAGAAACGACATTTCCAGAAACACTTCCACAAGAAATCATCCTTCAAAAAACCTTTTCAGTATTTCAAAAAGAAAGTTGTTTCTCAGTACCAAAAGAAAAAATCCAACCGTTGTTTCGTCTGTAAGAAACGCGGTCACTTTGCCCGAAATTGTCCCCATAAATCTGCCAAAGCTATTCGTCTTGTCCAACATCTTCAACATTCTTCTATGTTATCTGAGAATGAGGATGTTGAATCAAATATTTCAGAACAGTTAGCTCAAGATGACCAGACTGCTTTCCTCATAGCAAAATCCTCTGATTCTGAAGATATTTCCGTCATCTCTACAGTTCAAACTGTCAACCATGTTTCCACCATTCTTAGACCTTCTCTCAAGATGTCCATCATTCCTTCTAAATTCCATAAACCTGTTCCTGTTATCGGGTTTATTGACACTGGTGCAGACACCAGTATGATTGATCCTTTTGTTCTTCATTCAGACAGTTGGGAACACCATTCCAAACTTTTCAGAGCAGTTAATGGTGAAACTTTTGAAACAACTTTGATTACCAAAAAACCCATTGGTATTCAATTCTTTCCGAATTGTATAATTTTGAAAAAGATTGTAGCCTCCAAACTTCCAGATAAAGATTTACTCATAGGTTTTGACATTCTCTATTTGGTTAAAAACTTATTCTTTACCAGTTCTAGAGTTCGCTACAAACAAATGTTCTTACCCTATACAGATATTCTTCGTTTGTATGCCCTTTCAGAAACACCATCTCCATACAGTCATATCTCACAAAAGTTCTTAGAGTTCTGTCCAGAAAACCATTCACAGTTCCACCATCCTTCACCTCTTTTGAAAAATGCACAATTTTTCATTCACCTTCCCTTCAAACTCAGTGAAGACATAAACCCCTCAAAAGCATCACACCCGGGTATGTCTCCTTCGTACCTCCTGCTTGCCAAGCAAGAATGCTCTCAGTTACTCCAACAAGCCTTATTGAGTCTACTGATTCAGATTGGGCTTGTCAAGCCTTTTATGTTGAAAAATGATCTGAATTAGTTCGTGGAAAAAAGAGATTAGTTATTGATTACCAGCTACTTAATTCTTTTCTTAAAGATGATAAGTTTCCCCTTTCAAAAATCCAGACCCTATTTGTCCATCTTCAAGGGGCTCATATATTCCCTAAGTTTGATTTAAAAGATGATTTTTGACAACTTGGTATTTCACTAGTTGACCGTCACAAAACTGCCTTCTGCATCCCTGATGCTCATTATCAATGGATTGTTATGCCTTTTGGACTTAAAGTCGCTCGCTCCTTATTTTAAAAAGCCATGAAAAAATTCTTTAGTCCTATTCTTCATCATGCATTGGTCTACATTGATGATATTTTATTATTTTTCTTTGACCATGAGAGCCACCAGAAGCTCCTTTTGGATTTCTTTCACATTGTCCAGGCACATGGCATCATGCTTTCCGAAACAAAAAGCAGCATAGGTAAGGAATCAATTGACTTTCTTGGCATGGTGATTAAAGACGGCCAATATCAGCCTGGTCCACACATTGCAGTTGAATTATTAAAGTTTTCGGACACACATCTCAACAGAAAGCAGATCCAACAATTCCTCGGGATTGTTAATTATGTCCGTGATTTTATCCTAAAAGTTGCAATTCACACAAGCCGGCTATCACGCATGCTAAAAAAACAGTGCCCTCCATGGGGCCCTGGTCAGACAGAAGCTGTCAAGCAGCTAAAGGCGATCGTACAATCCCCTCCTCCACTTAGGATTCCCACAAATGGACACCGTATCCTCCAGACTGATGCCAGTGATGATTACTAGAGTGCCATTCTTCTCGAAGAAATCAATGGCGTGTGTCATTTCTATGCACATGCAAGCGGACAATTAAAAGACTCTGAAAAGAACTACCATGTGATCTACAAAGAAATCTTGGCAGCCAAGTATGGAATTAAAAAATTTGAATTTCACCTAATCAGCCACACATTTCTTATCAACATGGATAATTCTTCTTTTCCCAGAATCTTTGACTTCAAAAACAAGTTGCTCCATGACAAGCAACTGTTCAATCTCAAAATCTGGTTTGCTAAGTATGACTTCACTGTTCAACATATAAAAGGCAACCAAAACCTCATTCTAGACTTCCTCACACGTCCAGGTACAAATAAACCCTGACTCATTTCCTTAATCCAAACCATTCTAGTCATAGCTATGAATCGCCAACTTCCTTTCAAAGCTCTCAACCAGAGAAACTTTCCTATGAACATCTCTTTCCAATCGGCTTACCAGCTACAGGATTTTGCAAAGAAATTCCTTTACAGGTTCTTCTTTAATGTTCAAACTAAAAAACCCGACCATTTTCCTAATCTTTGCATGGAACACCTGTTTCTCACAGGCCTCACTCTCTCCTCTTTGTCCATCTGTGAAGATGAACTTGTCCTCATCCATATACCCTCATTCATGACACATCTGTTACTTTTGCTCTCAAAGCCTACCTTATGGAACTAAACAATGTTCCTTCCCCGACCATAGACATTCACCACACCTCTATTGGACCATCATACACTCTTGAAATTATTCCCAAAACACAAGGTTGTACTCTAGGTTCAAGTTCAAGACCTCAAGGTATCCTTGCTATGGAACAACGTCCTGACTACACCAATGTCTTATTCCAAGATGCCCAGGATCCATGGGAAGACTTTCAGTCCCTTCTCCATACTGAAAATCCTCGTTATACTATCACCACTCCAGACTCTCCTGCTGCATCTACATCTCAGCAAAATACCAGCAAACTAAAGTATACCTCGACCAACGACAAATTCGTTGGCACAAACCACAATATGAAAAAGACACAGAAGACGTGTCACCATCTCGTTATCCATCCATTCCATGATAACGACTTATGAACAAGCTTTTGATACACATATTCATGTGACTCCCGTTTGTCTTTTGTTAAAGTCCTTGTCAGTGTGCTTTACTTTTGTTAAAGTCCTTGTCGGTATGCTTTCCTTTTATTAAAGTCCTTGTCAGTATGCTTTACTTTTGTTAAATTCCTTGTCGGCGTGCTTTACTTTTGTAAATGTCTTTATCGGTATGCTTTGCTTTAGAATCATTCGAGAGGTCATGTTCTCAATGATTTTCTATAAATAGTACCTTCAGCTTCAGTTGAGGGGAGCTCCTCAAGAAAAAAAAATCAAGTTCTATACATTATGTTTCCCTAAAACTCTCTTTCTCTTATAGGAATCAAAGCAATTATTTAGATTAATAATGATACACTCACTTCCAAATTTTCTAAACTGAGTATGCTCTGCACTTGCCTTAAGCCTAAGGATCATGTGCATAAAAAAGGTCCTTGTTTTTATCCTCCAAAACTGATTTTATAAAATGACGGTATTTTCTCACAACGTTCACCCTCTTTGAAGGCCCTGAGTGCCGAGTTTTCGGGTGGTATCGTGAAAAACTATTTTCAACTATGATTTCGGATTTGGTATTAAATGGATAAGTGTATATCTGCTGGAAACCAGAACTTGCGGGCTACTGGCCCTAAGAACAGACTTCGTTCTGTTATAGATCTGGTGTAACAACGTACTTCCAAATAAGTCTATATAAAGTATAAATATGATTTTTGCTTTTAAAAGGGGTTTTGACTGTACCAAATTGGCATGCTTTGCAAATTCTATCTTTTTGAAAATCGATTTGTGGAATTCAAAATTTTTGAAATTAAATCCATACTTGCATGCCCTAGTCTTTTATACCATAGCCAACCATCATCATGTAATGCATAAAAATATTTATCATAAGTAGATGCACAATCTATATCAATGGTATAAATATTACTGCATCTATTTCCAACAAACAAAATTTTGCTATCATATGCTTTCTCAATAACACATCCAGTTTTATAAAAAATAACTATATAACCTTTATCACACAATTGATTAATGCTAAGAAAATTGTGTTTTAAGTTTTCAACGAAACACACATTTTCAATAAGAGTAGAGGATACATTATCGACATTGTGAATACCAATAATCTTTCTCTTCGAATTATCTCCAAAGGAAACATTTCCAACGTTCTCGATCTTGGCGAAACTTGAGAACCAAGAGTAATCCCTGTCATGTGTCTTGAATATCCACTGTCTAAGTACCACTTATTTTTCTTTTTCTTTGATCCATGCAGAAAAAGTTTATAAGTTTTAGGTACCCAAAACTTCTTGGGTCCTTGAGTGTTAGCAATACAAACTTCTTGGAACCCAAATACATTTGATTTCATAATATGCATTTATTTTAATATGGCATCTATATAACTCATGTGAAGATTTCCATTGCAATAATGACAAACAATCTTATGATCACTTATGGAGATATCTTTAACAAAATAACTCTTATAATATTTTTGTTTCAAGTTAAGCTTATACCCAAGTCCTCCTTTATAAAACACATTTTTTAGTGCTCAACAAAATTTCCAAGTTCTTCTGACCACTTGTGAATTTTAAGACAATTTCATTGAGCTCATGATTCTTTTTCTTAAGCACTTCATTTTCTTTCATGTGATTTTTCATGCTCATATGAAATACTTTGTTTTCCTTTAAATGATACAATTCTATCATGCAACATTTTATTATCCAACTCTAGTCCTTTAATCTTTTCATTTAACGAATCATTGCATTTTTGTAAAGCATCATTTTCATTTGAAATTTCTAACATTTTGTTTTTAAGAGATACATTCTTTTTACCTATTCTTATCCAATCATCTTGCAATTCTTTAAAGGCATTATGTAACTCATCATATGTTGGAAGATCATTTATCTCATCAAGTTCATCAAATGATTCTTCTCCGATTGCCATGAGAGCTAGATTTGTCATCTCTTCATCATCACTGTCATCCCATGTGGCTACCATTGCCTTCTTTTTGAGCTTGTTGAGAAAAGGACACTCGGATTATATGTGTCCGGACTTCTTGCATTCATAGCAAATAATTGGCTCATTTTTCTCTTTTTGATTCTTGTAGTTTCTGAACTTTCTCCGCTCACTAGTTTTCTTATAGAATTTTATGAATCTCCTAGTTAGCATAGCCATCTCCTCATCATCCAGCTCGCTTTCCTCTTCACTTTCGTGTTTTGAGGCCCTGAGAGCAATGCTTTTCTTCTTCTCCTCATTGCCTTTTTCTACTGCCAAGTCTTTCTCATATGAAATAAGAGAACCAATCAAATCATCAATAAGGAAGGTATTTAAATCTTTGGCTTCCTTAATGGCAGTCTTCTTAGGTCTCCATTCCTTTGGTAGTGACCTAATAATTTTCTTAACTTTCTCGTTATTCAAAAAGATTTTTTCCTAGGGCTCTTAGAGTGTTCGCTATGTTCGTAAATATAGTATACATAGAATAGACAGTCTCATTTTGTTCCATTTTGAACAATTCATATTGTCGAGTGTATCTACTTATTTTGGACTCTTTAACTTGATTTGTCCCTTCATAGACAACTTCAAGCTTGTTCCATATTTCTTGAGCACTCTCACAACTAGACACTATGAAATTATTTCATATCAAGAGCACAAAACAAAGCATTCATTGCCTTGGAGTTTAATTTCTACCTCACTCTATTGACTTGAAGGTTTTTAGTCATAGGCATGAATGGACCATCACAAACAACTTCCCAAATTTCATAATCTAAAGCTTGCAAATAAATTCTCATCCTAGTTTTCCAATATGGTAGTCATTACCATCAAAGAATGGTGGTCTAGTTGTGGATTCTCCTTCTCTAAAGGTTGAGTCATTTTGGGTAGCTATAAATCTTTTACTCTAGACGGCTAAGTCAAGGTAAGAGTACCTTCCTCTTATACCAAATGAAATATTAATAAGGCAACCCAAGAGGGGGGTGAATTGGGTTTCTAATAATTTTATCAACTAAGAGCCTTAATGCAATTTAAACAAAGTAATCAATTTCAAAATAAACAAATAAATGTGCAATAAAAAATAAAAAGGTAGGGTAAGAGAGAGCAAACACGTGATTTTTACGTGGTTCGACCAACCATGCCTACGTCCACGCCTCCAAGCTCACCGGACTTGAGGATTTTACTAAGCAAGCCTTCAAGGCTTCAACCACACTTACAATTGACTTCCAAGATGTCAATAAACTTTTACAACAAGTGATTATCCCCAATCTCTTAACCCAAGTGTATCCAACATTTACAATCACTCAAAGATAAAGATTATAAATAAATTTTCTCTCACACAATGTGTTTTATTACAAATGATAGCTCAAAGTATGAATAAATGAAATAAAATCAATTTTGAAGCTCAATAATAGTTGTGTACTCAATAGCAAGCTCAATGATTACGGTTGGATCTCTTTTTGTTTGAATTTGATTAAGTCATTTTATATTTGGAGTTGAAAACTAACCGTTGTTGACTTTCTGTACACAATCGGATCGTCGTTTTGCATTTATTGGATTGCCGTTTTGACATAAGCAAGTGATTGTTGTGCCAAAACTCAAATTGTCGGATCGCCGTTATCAAGATATCATATTACCGTTATCGCTCCAGAATCATGTCCAAGTGTATCGATTATTCGTTTGACATAAACGATTTACGTTTACAAGATGATTGCTCTATGGATTGTTATTGGTTTACCGTTATCAATAAAGGGTTTGTCGTTATCTGAAACTTGCTCTCTAAAATGCAATCAGTTCACCGTTATCAATAAACAGTTTGCCGTTATCTTGAAACTTGCTCTCTGGAATGCAATCGAATTACTGATATTCCTAAACGGTTTGCCGTTATCTAGAAACTTACTCTTTGGAATGCAGTTGAATTACCGTTATCCATAAATGGTTCACTGCTATTGAATTGTTAAATTCTAGAATGCTATCGATTTGTTGCTTTCTAATAAATGGTTCACCGTTTTCTTAGAATTTATTTAACCTTAAAAATTCGGTGTGTTGTTTAGTAATTAATAGTTATTCATTTATTTATAGAAGATTATTCTATGCTTCGAATATTGTACGACTTAAAAAATTATGATCTGATTAACAAAATTTTCAGACTTATCAATTTAAAACTTGTTGTTATCATCAAAATTATTATCATCATTATCATTAAACATACAAGTTAACAATGCTAAGTGCTCATCGTGCTCGACAATAACAATCTTTCACTAAAGAGCCGATATGCCGTGTAGATTTAAGTCAGAATAACCACATAAATAAGAGAGAATGAGAAAGTAAACATATCTAATTAAGCTGATGGATCATTTGAGGCTTCATCTTCAATCCAAGCTTGAAACTAAATTAGCCACTCATATTCAAATTAGGGGTAAAATGGTAATTTTATTAAAATACATATAAAATAGAAGATGGAGTGAGAATTATAGAAAATAGAGTTCAAATTTTGATTCAGAGTTGTCAAATTATGGGGGAGCCACTTGTTTATAAATACAACAAGTAAATCTTAGCCATCCGAAGAAAACAATTCGGACGCTCAGAATTACGCCACTTGGCAATTCTGATTGGACGGAACACATCATCATGACTGTCATTCCGTCGTCATTTCGTGAAAGTGCATGTATCGTATATGTGTTTTTCAATCTACTAATATGTTGTCACGTCAGCATTAAATGCAAAGTCAACTTTTAAATCCCATGATGTGTTGCCATGTCATCAGTCAATGCCACATCATCTTAGTCAATGCAACATTGTCGGTCAACACTACATTAACATTTTTTGGTCCAATAAGATGCTACCACCTCATCAGTGAACGCCACATCAGTAGGTCAATGCCACTTCAACGGGCCCTACCAAAATTTCAAAATTATTTTTTGCCCTTTATGCATTTCCTAAGGTTTTTCAACTGTTGTAAGCTCAAAAGTGCTATCCGTTTTGCTATATGACTTCTTGTTAATTGTAAAATGATGAAGACACCTCTAAAATATATAAAATACTCACATTATAATAAACCACATACAATTAATGCTTAACAGACTTAATTGCATAAAAGTAGAAACGTTAGAGAAAGAAAATGATGATTTTACCTTTGTAAATATGCAATTTCAGCACTCAACACACCATCCAACCAATTTATTACTAGTCCCTAACAAATTAAGTGATAATATCTAGCAAAATTCAAATTGAAAATTGTTTACCAAATAAGTGAACTTGCTGAAAAATTCTATTCTTCTCTTTTGCTACTCAACCATCAATCAACAATTCAGCAAACCATCTTTAGTGCTTAGTAATGTTTGACATAATGATTATGGGGTTTGGTCAAAATAAAGAAATGTTTTCATTCTTACCATTTTATCAGAGTTTCTTCCGTAGGCAGTAGGTTTATCTCTAACCACCTCTAACTATTTTATGTGAACACTCTTTGCTTGTATAGGCCAAGGCCTAATTGCTAAGTAAGAGTTCAGTTGGACAAAATGAACTCTCACTATTTTACATGAATACTAGTGAGAATTCACATATAACACAAGCTTGATTAGTTCTTACCAACTTACACGAATACTTTCTGCTTACTTAGGCAGGAGACGTAGTTACTAACTAAGTGAGAGTGCTTTTTTTTTAATTTTTTCTCTCTTTTTTCTTTTCCCTTTTTTTTTGGGTAAAATGACCACTGCCTTTGGTCGTTGCTCACATGTGAGATGAAAGGAGTAGGTATTACAAAATCTCAACTTACCACCACCATCACTTATCGTGTATGTGTGCATCTAGACGAATCTATTAAACCTCTCAAGATGGCCAAGGTAGACAAAAATGGTTAGTTAATAATATCAAAGTCAAAAATTTAGTTTTTGCTTTCATACTCTAAAATTTAGACAATGTGTTTCTAGAGTAATTAAACTCCATATTATCTTCGACTCAAATTTATCCTACGTTAGTCTTTACAATAAAAATTAGTAAAAATATCGCCAGAACAGAAAAGATGTGTTTCTATGCTAAGCCATCTTTTGAAAAGATATTTTTTGTACTGAGCCATCTTTGACTCATAAAAATAATAAATAAATAAATAAATAGGGTCAAAATACAAGAACACAACTATCATTTATTCCATAATTGTCCAATATCCCCTCCCTCCAACCAGGACGAGACATTGTCTTCAATATCTTGAAGGACTGAAATAGAGTTTAGAAGACATCACCTGAACACTGCAATAGAAAATATTTACAAACGGAGTCTTAAATATAATTTTTGCTTTTTACTACCACTGCAATCATCACTAGTTGACCAATCCTATAGAAAAGTCTTGGGATCAAGCTCTAGTCTTATAAGCTTATAAAAGATCAAGTAACTCACTATTAGTAGGAGCACAAACAAAGAGTTTTTTTACTGTAAATGAAATGAAATGATTCATCATAAAAGATATTAACATTTAACAAACCGATGAGTTTCTGATGAATGTTTAAATGAACCCAAGATAGAAATGTAAGATCTCCTATTAAGAAAATAAAGGCATCTGCATGATTTAAAATTTTGGGTATTCTTTCTTGCATACTCGAGATGACTATGATGATAAATAGCACTTGGCTTCCTCTAGTGTAAGCAGCTTCGGAGACAATTCTTGATAACCCTAGGTCACCTCCTCCATGTATTAACTGTATCTTTCTCTCTGCAACTACTCGACCAAGATCTATAGTTACTTCAACAAACTCTTTATATTTGCCATAGTGAAACCTAAAAAACACACATACATTTTGGAGTTGTTTGCTTAAACTTGCTACCATTGCGAAAAATCTTACAAACAATTTGTAAATGCTTAAAAAAATGCTCGTATTTAAAGTTTTTGGTGACAGATAAAATGATACATAGCTATAAATGGATTTGTCAAATGACACATAAGACTTGTAACTTAATTATTCAAAAGCAAACAGTAAAATAAACAAATAATTATTAAATATAAAATCACACCATTAAAAGTAATAATGCAAATAATAAATGCAAAGGATATGCACTGGTAGTTGTGATTGTAACTCGCACAGGCTTGCCATCAAATTTTCTTATAAACTGGCAAACATGGATGTTTATAGTTAGATTCCTAACACTATATTGTGCTCTTTTTTTTGGAATAATGGCTATAATTGGGAAATTGCACTGGGATGTGTTTTAAGAGACAAAGGATGCCATCTAATGCTTCTTTATTCAAGCCATTCTTAATGAATTTAATCTTTCATGTTATCGAACACAACTTCCAAATAAATGCATGGATTTCTATAGCATTGAATTTTGTCAAACTTATGGCAGGAAACTGGAAGCCGTGCAGTTCTTCATTTTCTTGCATAATTTCTTGTCCTACAACCAGGCATGTAAGCAACAAATTTAAGAGATGATTCTTTTGCTAACTGTATTTTGGCTTCGATTAACCAACGAATATTAACAAGGATGTTATTCTCGATAAGCAGGTGCACACGTTCAGATCAAGCTTTATAAGTTGTGAGGGAGAAAGGGAAATCGTTTATGAAACTTTGCAAGAATTGTATTCTTATCCATACCTTGGTTGCAGAGTATCAGTTATTATGGGAAAATAAGAGAACCGACTTCAATAGTCACAGAGTACTATTATCCACCATTTAACCGGGGTGACAAATGACAACACATCAAAGAAAATAATCGGTTTAAAAAAAAACAAGAAACACGTGAAAGTAAACAACAAAATAAAAACACACTATGTAGAAAATGAGATGTTAACTTATCGTCATCCCTTTATTGAGTTTATCTCAAGTTCTAATTGGATATCATAAATACCACCTTCAATTGTTCTCAGTTGTCTTTCTATCTAGTTAAAATAGGATAATAATGCCGGTGGTCATAAATCCCAAACAAGATGTGATTGGCAAATTTGGAGCAAAAACTGCTTAGCTAACGCTTTGCATATAGAAGTCACTTAAGATGGTTAAAGATGATTGATGTATATAATTGTTAAATAAACACATTTAAATAGAAAATAAATAATTTCAAAAGAATAGTAAAACAAAATTACAAAAGGTTAAGTCACTGAAAAGAAATTGAAAAAGTTTCAGTCTATATTTGGTGGGTCACTCAAATCTATTTTGATGTCTTCTATATCATCTCTGACCATTAATTATACGAAATCCCACAATGAAACTTTGAAACCCACTCTTAATTTGAAGTTTCAACTTCCCAAGAAAGTTATAAACAGATTTAAGACAAACAAAACCTTGACCCAATACTTAAGAAAACATGAACCAAATGTATAGAGAATGATATTGACGCCACACTCAAGGAATAGATGAGAAGGTGAGTGATAAGTCTAAATATGGAATGCCACAAGAATGCAAATTCTTGATAAGTTCACTAGTTCTCTAAAGAACCAAAGAAAGAATAATCTTTCAAATTTAAATAACATTAATATCTTAATTGTCATACATAGCAAGGTTGCTGAGTTTAAATAGGCTAAAAGAAACCCAAAATCCTAAAAATACAAATGGAAACATTGGAACAACCCTCCAAGTATAGGTTTGTCGAAGGGTGCTTTAAAAGCCTTCACCAACCCACCATTATTAATGTTAGGATTGACAAACATAATGCTAGCCCACCATCATCAATGGTAGACTTACCTAATACATTGATAAACTTGACACAAAACAAATAAATGAAGTTGAATAATCAAAGGAGTCGTTTGAATTCCCAAGCCTGAACAAGCTATAATAAATTGATCATAACTCCTTCTAGAGAACTCAAAATCTAGCTCTGTAAAATGCATTGGAAAGCTAACTTAATTATATTTCCAACGGTATATATGTTGCACATTAATTTTGGCTCAATAAATACCAGATTTATTCCGAACTTTCCCTTTCTGCATTTGATCCAAATTCTGTATTTGGCTGCCCAATAGCTTGAATAATGCCCACAATGCATTGTCTTCTCTCCAAGCCCAATTCATGATGTCTTGCATCTTTTTTGGCTCTAACTCTTGTAATTGGGCCTCCATGAATGTGCAAAGGATCACTTGAAGCTTTAATGGTATTCCCTTGATGGTTCTCATCAATTAACTTTAAAAATGGCATCATGCTTTGGATTCTTAATATTAATGGCCCCACATGGAAAAATAATGTGCACAATAAATGGACCAGACCATCAAGAGAATAATTTACTAGGGAATAGATGCAACCGAGAATTGAATGAAAATACTTTTTGACCTAGTGTAAAAGATTTTCTCATCATATGCTTGTCATGAAAGACATTTTCATCCATTGCTTGTAATTATATGAATTATTGGGAATTTTCTCAAGTTCTATCATTTGTAATCTTCTTTCTGAACCAACTTATTGTATGTCAAAGTTGAATTTCTTGATGGCCCAGTATATATGATGCTTGAGTTCCACTAGTTGGTACCAAGATTTTCCATATGTCACCAAAGTTTCGGGTAATGGTTTGAGCTCGACCTTTGGTAGTGATTCCGATGATAAGCTGAGTTTTTTCTTTGATAGTGTCAGATGCTCTATTCTTAACTTCCATTTGTCAATATCCATACAGGGTGATGAATAAGTAACGTTAATTTATTACTAGTCCCTAACAAATTAAGTGATAATATCTAGCAAAATTCAAATTGAAAATTGTTTACCAAATAAGTGAACTTGCTGAAAAATTCTATTCTTCTCTTTTGCTACTCAACCATCAATCAACAATTCAGCAAACCATCTTTAGTGCTTAGTAATGTTTGACATAATGATTATGGGGTTTGGTCAAAATAAAGAAATGTTTTCATTCTTACCATTTTATCAGAGTTTCTTCCGTAGGCAGTAGGTTTATCTCTAACCACCTCTAACTATTTTATGTGAACACTCTTTGCTTGTATAGGCCAAGGCCTAATTGCTAAGTAAGAGTTCAGTTGGACAAAATGAACTCTCACTATTTTACATGAATACTAGTGAGAATTCACATATAACACAAGCTTGATTAGTTCTTACCAACTTACACGAATACTTTCTGCTTACTTAGGCAGGAGACGTAGTTACTAACTAAGTGAGAGTGCTTTTTTTTTAATTTTTTCTCTCTTTTTTCTTTTCCCTTTTTTTTTGGGTAAAATGACCACTGCCTTTGGTCGTTGCTCACATGTGAGATGAAAGGAGTAGGTATTACAAAATCTCAACTTACCACCACCATCACTTATCGTGTATGTGTGCATCTAGACGAATCTATTAAACCTCTCAAGATGGCCAAGGTAGACAAAAATGGTTAGTTAATAATATCAAAGTCAAAAATTTAGTTTTTGCTTTCATACTCTAAAATTTAGACAATGTGTTTCTAGAGTAATTAAACTCCATATTATCTTCGACTCAAATTTATCCTACGTTAGTCTTTACAATAAAAATTAGTAAAAATATCGCCAGAACAGAAAAGATGTGTTTCTATGCTAAGCCATCTTTTGAAAAGATATTTTTTGTACTGAGCCATCTTTGACTCATAAAAATAATAAATAAATAAATAAATAGGGTCAAAATACAAGAACACAACTATCATTTATTCCATAATTGTCCAATATCCCCTCCCTCCAACCAGGACGAGACATTGTCTTCAATATCTTGAAGGACTGAAATAGAGTTTAGAAGACATCACCTGAACACTGCAATAGAAAATATTTACAAACGGAGTCTTAAATATAATTTTTGCTTTTTACTACCACTGCAATCATCACTAGTTGACCAATCCTATAGAAAAGTCTTGGGATCAAGCTCTAGTCTTATAAGCTTATAAAAGATCAAGTAACTCACTATTAGTAGGAGCACAAACAAAGAGTTTTTTTACTGTAAATGAAATGAAATGATTCATCATAAAAGATATTAACATTTAACAAACCGATGAGTTTCTGATGAATGTTTAAATGAACCCAAGATAGAAATGTAAGATCTCCTATTAAGAAAATAAAGGCATCTGCATGATTTAAAATTTTGGGTATTCTTTCTTGCATACTCGAGATGACTATGATGATAAATAGCACTTGGCTTCCTCTAGTGTAAGCAGCTTCGGAGACAATTCTTGATAACCCTAGGTCACCTCCTCCATGTATTAACTGTATCTTTCTCTCTGCAACTACTCGACCAAGATCTATAGTTACTTCAACAAACTCTTTATATTTGCCATAGTGAAACCTAAAAAACACACATACATTTTGGAGTTGTTTGCTTAAACTTGCTACCATTGCGAAAAATCTTACAAACAATTTGTAAATGCTTAAAAAAATGCTCGTATTTAAAGTTTTTGGTGACAGATAAAATGATACATAGCTATAAATGGATTTGTCAAATGACACATAAGACTTGTAACTTAATTATTCAAAAGCAAACAGTAAAATAAACAAATAATTATTAAATATAAAATCACACCATTAAAAGTAATAATGCAAATAATAAATGCAAAGGATATGCACTGGTAGTTGTGATTGTAACTCGCACAGGCTTGCCATCAAATTTTCTTATAAACTGGCAAACATGGATGTTTATAGTTAGATTCCTAACACTATATTGTGCTCTTTTTTTTGGAATAATGGCTATAATTGGGAAATTGCACTGGGATGTGTTTTAAGAGACAAAGGATGCCATCTAATGCTTCTTTATTCAAGCCATTCTTAATGAATTTAATCTTTCATGTTATCGAACACAACTTCCAAATAAATGCATGGATTTCTATAGCATTGAATTTTGTCAAACTTATGGCAGGAAACTGGAAGCCGTGCAGTTCTTCATTTTCTTGCATAATTTCTTGTCCTACAACCAGGCATGTAAGCAACAAATTTAAGAGATGATTCTTTTGCTAACTGTATTTTGGCTTCGATTAACCAACGAATATTAACAAGGATGTTATTCTCGATAAGCAGGTGCACACGTTCAGATCAAGCTTTATAAGTTGTGAGGGAGAAAGGGAAATCGTTTATGAAACTTTGCAAGAATTGTATTCTTATCCATACCTTGGTTGCAGAGTATCAGTTATTATGGGAAAATAAGAGAACCGACTTCAATAGTCACAGAGTACTATTATCCACCATTTAACCGGGGTGACAAATGACAACACATCAAAGAAAATAATCGGTTTAAAAAAAAACAAGAAACACGTGAAAGTAAACAACAAAATAAAAACACACTATGTAGAAAATGAGATGTTAACTTATCGTCATCCCTTTATTGAGTTTATCTCAAGTTCTAATTGGATATCATAAATACCACCTTCAATTGTTCTCAGTTGTCTTTCTATCTAGTTAAAATAGGATAATAATGCCGGTGGTCATAAATCCCAAACAAGATGTGATTGGCAAATTTGGAGCAAAAACTGCTTAGCTAACGCTTTGCATATAGAAGTCACTTAAGATGGTTAAAGATGATTGATGTATATAATTGTTAAATAAACACATTTAAATAGAAAATAAATAATTTCAAAAGAATAGTAAAACAAAATTACAAAAGGTTAAGTCACTGAAAAGAAATTGAAAAAGTTTCAGTCTATATTTGGTGGGTCACTCAAATCTATTTTGATGTCTTCTATATCATCTCTGACCATTAATTATACGAAATCCCACAATGAAACTTTGAAACCCACTCTTAATTTGAAGTTTCAACTTCCCAAGAAAGTTATAAACAGATTTAAGACAAACAAAACCTTGACCCAATACTTAAGAAAACATGAACCAAATGTATAGAGAATGATATTGACGCCACACTCAAGGAATAGATGAGAAGGTGAGTGATAAGTCTAAATATGGAATGCCACAAGAATGCAAATTCTTGATAAGTTCACTAGTTCTCTAAAGAACCAAAGAAAGAATAATCTTTCAAATTTAAATAACATTAATATCTTAATTGTCATACATAGCAAGGTTGCTGAGTTTAAATAGGCTAAAAGAAACCCAAAATCCTAAAAATACAAATGGAAACATTGGAACAACCCTCCAAGTATAGGTTTGTCGAAGGGTGCTTTAAAAGCCTTCACCAACCCACCATTATTAATGTTAGGATTGACAAACATAATGCTAGCCCACCATCATCAATGGTAGACTTACCTAATACATTGATAAACTTGACACAAAACAAATAGATGAAGGTGAATAATCAAAGGAGTCGTTTGAATTCCCAAGCCTGAACAAGCTATAATAAATTGATCATAACTCCTTCTAGAGAACTCAAAATCTAGCTCTGTAAAATGCATTGGAAAGCTAACTTAATTATATTTCCAACGGTATATATGTTGCACATTAATTTTGGCTCAATAAATACCAGATTTATTCCGAACTTTCCCTTTCTGCATTTGATCCAAATTCTGTATTTGGCTGCCCAATAGCTTGAATAATGCCCACAATGCATTGTCTTCTCTCCAAGCCCAATTCATGATGTCTTGCATCTTTTTTGGCTCTAACTCTTGTAATTGGGCCTCCATGAATGTGCAAAGGATCACTTGAAGCTTTAATGGTATTCCCTTGATGGTTCTCATCAATTAACTTTAAAAATGGCATCATGCTTTGGATTCTTAATATTAATGGCCCCACATGGAAAAATAATGTGCACAATAAATGGACCAGACCATCAAGAGAATAATTTACTAGGGAATAGATGCAACCGAGAATTGAATGAAAATACTTTTTGACCTAGTGTAAAAGATTTTCTCATCATATGCTTGTCATGAAAGACATTTTCATCCATTGCTTGTAATTATATGAATTATTGGGAATTTTCTCAAGTTCTATCATTTGTAATCTTCTTTCTGAACCAACTTATTGTATGTCAAAGTTGAATTTCTTGATGGCCCAGTATATATGATGCTTGAGTTCCACTAGTTGGTACCAAGATTTTCCATATGTCACCAAAGTTTCGGGTAATGGTTTGAGCTCGACCTTTGGTAGTGATTCCGATGATAAGCTGAGTTTTTTCTTTGATAGTGTCAGATGCTCTATTCTTAACTTCCATTTGTCAATATCCATACAGGGTGATGAATAAGTAACGTGTTGACCTCATCAATTGATCTGTCAATATCAAAATCCAAACCAAAGTGAGTTAAACATGTTTATAAAAGATCATCACTGAGGTTAGAAGGAAAAGTATGAGTCAATTAAATCCACATCAACAATTCCTTCATCTCAATTACAAGGTTGTTTGGTAATATTAAAGATATTCAATTCTATTGTCATATTGCCAAAGGACAACTGATATTTCCAGTCCTATATTAAATATATGCATCAGTAGTTGCCAAGAAAGGTCGACCTAAAATAATGGGGGCATGCTTCTTCAAATCCTGCATCGATTGAGTGTTAATCACAATAAAATCAATGGGAAAATAAAACTTATGTACTTGTATAAGCATGTCTTTTACTATACCGTAAGGTATTTTTATGGATCGATCTGCAAGTTGCAATACAACTAGTATTGTGTGTAATATTCCCAGTGCAAGCTTTACAAATACTAAATAAGGCAAAATATTTACACTATCTCTTAGGTCGAACAAAGCATTCTCAAATGTGTTGTTCCCTATGCTACATAATATGGTAGGGCGGCCTAAGTATTTGTATTTTAGAGGAATTTTATGCTGGAATATGGAACTAACGCCTGTTAGAAAAGTATTTTTTTAATGCACCTGCTTAATAGCATTAAGCAAAGGAATGTTAATACGTACCTGTTTAAAAATCTTTATATCTCACTTGTAGTATTTCCCTTCTTTGTTTGAGCTAACCTCTGAGGGTAAAAGAGCTTTTGAAATGCATTCACTTTGTTGTCGACTTCTTTGCTTTTTTGTAAGGTCATGATGACTTTGACCTCTTCATGCATGCTGTTGGGATAAACTAGTACAAACCTTATGACTCTCTTAGGTCTAGGCACTAACTAGCTTAGGAATTTGCCTTCTCAACAGTCATTGCCAAGTTCTAAACCGAAGAAACAAGTTAACCCACCATCTTTTCGAGGTTCGAAGTCGATTAGGCTTGTGAATTCAACTCTCATCTCATTTCGCAGCTTATCAATTATGCATTTTTGTTATTCTGTTGTGGTATGAGTAAAAAGTTTTAGACTTTAGAATGTTTCTTCTCATGGTCTGACTTGTAAATGGTTCTGATTGCATGGTCTAAATGGTGGCTGAGATATTTGAGGGGTGGAGGAACTGGTTGCACGAGTAGAGCTGGAGCTACTGGTCCGTTCTATTAGAATCCATGAGACCTTGAAAAGTTGGGATGGTGTCTCCTACATGATTGCAAGTATTGGAGTAAGGATTGCAGTTCAGCCATTTTCCCATCACATTTATGGCATTGGCTTGATCTTGCTATGAATCATGCTCAAATTAATTCTAGGATATGGATCTACTGACTTGGCAGCTATTATTGATGCCATTTAGAAAGAAAGTCCTCCAACTATCCCTTTGACTTCTTTGATTTCTTATCTTAACTTGCCAACGTGGACTTCGTTTACTCCCTTGATTTTTCTTATGTTCCTAGATGATCAGCTTCATTGTTGGGAATTATCTGCTTGTCGCTGGAAGAAATCCTAAATCTCTTATATTCTTTTAGACATTAGCTCACCTTCACTTGTTGCCATTAGCAATTCTTGTACGTGCAGCAATAATCCCTCCAAGAAGTATTGATATTGGTGCTATTTCTTGTACCTATGATGTGGACACTTCAAGACTGGCCCATTGAATTGCTCCCATGTTCGAAGAATTGGTCGTCCTCTCTCTGAGTAAACTCTGAGATTTTCCTGCGAATAGCATTGATTTTGTGTACTAGGAAGTATTAATTTAAAAACTTAGTTACCATTTGTTCCTATGATGTGATACTATCTAGGCTTAACAACTTCATTTGAAAATTTTTCATATTTAAAAGTTTGGCAAATTGCATGAAAATCATTCAAATAATTTTATGGGTCTTCATTTTCTAAGTCATAGAATGATGGCAGACGATTTAGTACACTATATTTCAACTCGAAACACGTAGCAACTATATTTGGGTATCTTATGCATGATGTACTGAAATTAACTAAAAGACTGAAGTAGTCCTTAAATGGTCTCTCTTGTGGTGCTTGTGGCTGTTATTCTAGTAAATCCATTTAAGTGTTATCCTCAATTTTACATTATGATGCAATGTGTCTTAATGTGCGAGTGTTTTTTCCTAATTCAATGTCTATAGTTTCTAGATCAGGTGATTGTGACCTTCGACCATACATGCAAAGAACACATAAAAATTAAAACAAAACTAATGAAAATAAAAAGAAAAAAGAGAAGTTACAATACTGACCTCATCACGTCATTACTCACTTATTATGAAAACACACTTAAAACCTCTACACCAAGTTATTTACACAATATTTATAAAGGAAATTAACTCTATAAATTAAAATGACTTACTTCCCCTGTAACGGTACCAAAATCTTGTTGTGCAAATTTTATTACACTTGCAGCATGAATCTGTTACAGCATAGATTTGTGGCGACAAGTGTCCATCCTACAAAGAGGTAGATTTAATTATGTGTAGGGTCAATTTTGTAAGTTCTTATTTGTATTAGTTGGAAGTTATTTCCTTATCTTAAGATTTAAAATAAAATGGCAGGAATGAATTAAAGATGAAACTATGCAAATGAAGTGCTTGAGCTTCTAGATTCACACTCAACACTTCACCATGAGCTTAATATTCCTTTTTAGTTCTAATTAATTTATGAGGGCGCATTTCAACTTCTCATAATCAATACTTTAATAAATATGGTAACAAGTGCTTATTGTATGAGAAGGTAATGATCTTCCGTTAAATGTGGTGTCGACGATAATTATTCTTCTGTCGACAACACGGCAAGTCCATCTAATAAATAGCTAACCCACAAAGTACTAGAGGAGTGTTTTCTCTCTAATAAATATGGTGCTAAGAGCTCATAATGCTAGACGGTAATAACTTTTCATTAGGGAGCTTGAAACTAAACAAGATATACTGTCTGTGAAATGAGTCAAAACACCCACATAAATCACAAGAAAGAGAAAATAAACTTACTTGATTAAACCCGTGGATCATGTTGAGGTTTCACCTTCAACCTAAACTTGAAACTAAATTAACTACTCTTATTTCAGCAAGGAGTAAAATGGTAATTTTTTTTAAAATGTAAAAAATACAAGATTCAATGATAATTAAAGAAAACAGAGCTCAAATGGATTTAGAGCTAGTAGGGGGGAGCCCCTTATTTATAGATACAATAAGTAAATCTTGACCATCAGATGAAAACAATTTGGACGCTCAGGATTGTGCTATGCGACAAACTCTGAATAGATGGAACACATCATTTGGGTTGTCACATACCATACACGTGTTTTTCCATCCATTAATATGTTGTCATGTTAGCAGTCAACACAAAGTCAACCTTTCAGTCCAATAATGTGTTGCCACATATCTTAGTCAATGCCACATCATCAGTCAACGCCACATTAATATTTTTTGATCCAATAAGATGCTGCCACGTTATCAATTAATGCCATATCAACAGGTCAATGCCATGTCATCATGTCAATGTCACGTCAGCGGGGGGATAATATCCTAAAATTATGATTTTGCCTTTTATGCCTTTCCTAAGGTTTTTCAAGTGTTTTGAGCTAAAAAAATGCTATGTTGTCTGGCTTCTCATTAATTGTAAAATAACCTAAATATACTAAAATGCATAAAATACTCAAATTGTAACAAAACAAACACAATTAAAGCTTAGCAGACTTAATTGCATAAAAGTCAAAATTATTAAAGTTTGCTTTAATTTGCTTTTGTAAAGAGAAGTATCTTGATAAGGGTCATGTCTTATCAAGATTGTCTCCTCCTCATCCTATAAAAAGGATGATCTCTTCCTTTGTAAAACAATCAGAGATCAAGAAATAAAAGCGTGTGTTTCCTAAACATGAAGTTCTAAACTTTCTTTCTTCTCTCTGTTAATGAAGTTATTAGTGGACAATTTTATCCTTTGGCTTGAAAACTGCCCCCTCATTCAGTTTGAAAGGTAATTGAATAAAGAAAGACTTGTTTTTCCATAAAGGATTTGGCTGGATGAATTCAGAATGAAATTCTAGACAATATTTTAGGAGCTTGGTTGAGATATCATAGTAAGATGGTGGGAATTCGAACAAAGTGTAGAGGTTAAGGATCTCTGTGAAAGATTTGAACATGGATTTGACATTTTACCCTATTTAAATATGCATTTTCCAGTACTCAACATATGATCACCAATCGTTGTTGGCCCAATTCCAACTTTTTTCTTTATTTTTTAGGATAAAGTGACACAGCTCAAAAGTATTGATTACTCTCATGTATAAGAGTGTCTTGCTATAATATAACCTAGTGAGTCTTGGTTCGACCTATAGAAAAAATATTTAACTTTTTTTATTTCTTTTAGTTATATATATATATATATATATATTCAGAGGAGGTGGAAGTGGTTAAACTAAGTAAGGTTGTTGAACCCTCTCTCTATTAGGGGTCCTTCAGCGATCGAATTAGTGCCACATTAGGAATGACTTGTACTTAAGATTAGGGTGATCTTTCAACTTTCATTGTAAAAATTAGTGTAAGGATCATATCTTTGTCTTAGTTGGCCTAAGAACCCGTCAACTACATTGGCTTGCTTGTATGAACCCTCCTGGAGAGCAGGGTAAATATCAGTCATGCCTGACCATGGAACATACGCTAATGATCTCATTTATTGCCTTAGAGATAATTATTTAACCAAGAAGTAGGATTTGATACTTGTTGTTCTAAAGAAGAAGTACTTACCTTATTGACTCGCTTAAGTTGTGGTAGTGGATCGTTCTTAGTGTTAAACTGTTCAAAATTAGCAGCCATGTTGGCAATGCGATTCTGGGCTGCTTGTGGTTTCTTATCCATGAGTGCTCCTCCACTAGTGTCATAAATCATACTCCTTTTCGTGGGCATTAGACTCTAAAAAAGATTGAATAAAGAGTTGATCACTTATCTAATGGTTGGGGGAGCTAGCACATAACTTTTTGAATCATTCCCAATAGTTATAGAGTGACTCTCCATTGTATTGTCGAACTCCACAAATTTCTTTTTAAATGCTAATGGTTGTTAATGTTAGGAAGTATTTGAAATATAAGTGTGCAACCCAAGAGGGGGGGGTGAATTGGAAATTTAAAAATTAACCTAGCAAATCCACACAACAAGTAATCTAATACCTTAATAAAAATTGAAAGCAATAAGTTTAATAAAGGCACAATAATTAAAGAGTAAGGGAGAAGAGAAACAAACACACGAATTTTTACGTGGTTCGGCAATCCCCGCCTATGTCCACGCCTCCAAGCAATCCAAGCTTGAGGATTTCACTATCCAAGCCTTTCCGAGGCTTCAACCGATTACAATTGATTTCGAGGTGTCAATAAACCTTTACAACAAAGAGATTATCTCCCAATCTTTTCACTCAAGTGTCTCACACACTCAAACTCTTACAAATGAAATGAAGAAATGAAAGTTACAATAAAACTCACTCAATGAGTAGATATTCAAAGATGAAGAACAATGAATGATTCAATGATTTGTGTTTTGCAAGTTGTAAGCTCAAGATATTACGTGTGCTTTTTTGTTTTTGCTTGTTGGAGAGCTTCAAAATGAGTTGGATTTGAGTTCTTATAGTTTGAGCTCGAAAACTAGCCGTTACTCACATTCCAGGCATATTCGGTTTGCCGTTTATGGAATCCGGTAAGTCGGATTTATTTTACCGTTAAGGCAAAATTTTGAATTTTGCCTAACCGGCTTGCCGGATTCGGAATCCGGTAAGCCGTTTTCGTTCTGGATACATTCTGCCCCGAATCTGGTTTTTCAGTTTTTATAACCGGTAAGCCGGATGCTACAGTAACCTGCTACAGTGGAATTTTTCTTAAATTTTCAGTTTGACCCCAAACCTTTATAAAACTGTAGTATGGCCCAAAACATTATGAAACTTTACAAATAGATCCAATTTCAGAATTTCTAAGTAATGCTTTAATCCCACAACTTTTTGAAATTATGATTTCGCCCAAACTTTGTGAAATTATAAAATGACCCAAAAACATTTAAATAGTTTCAAATAGGTCCAAATCTGAAATTTAAAACACTATCAAAGATTTTGAAATTACTTTCATTTTAGTCCAAAATGCTTTAATTCCATAACATCATTTTCTTATTATAAAAGCACAATTCATAAATCTTTACTTAATAAATACATGTGGTTTGTTATCATCAAAATCAATATTTATAGCCATATAGGCTAACAATCTCCCCCTTTTTGATGATGACAAAACACATTAAAAACTTTAATCGTGGTATGAAAAGGCTCCCCCTTAATCAATGCAAGTTAAAAAATGATTTGAAAATTGTTTGATTAAAAACTCCCCCTGCATACATGCTCCCCCTAGATATATGCATATTTTCATAACACTAATTAAATCATTCTCCCCCTTCATAATAAAAAAGAATAAAAAAATAAAAAAATAAAAGAATAAAAGCTCCCCCTATCAATCATCAAAATAGCAACACAAGCTCATTAGTAAAAAAAATATCCATAAGCATAAGAAAATCCATATAATCCATAATGATCAACCAAAACAAATCCATAACATCAAACATAAATAGGCACAACAAATCTATATCATCCAAAACAAATACATAAACCAAAAAGCATAATAACCATCCATAGAGTCGAAAATAAAAAAACACACAATGCAGTAAATGAAATGTAGGTGTGTCCAAGTACAAGCATAAGATACTACTCAGGTGGTGAGGATGGAGGTGAAGGAGGTGGAAACGGATATGAAATGCCGAAGTGCTCAAAGAGAAGGCGCTGTCCATGAATGAGCTACTGCTGCAGCTGCCATTGCTGCTGTTGCTGCAGCTGTTGCTGCAGCTGCCACTGCTGCTGCTGCTCCTGCTGAAGTTCATTCTGCCGCACCGACAGTGTCCGCACCTCATCCATAAGCTGCTGAAGAGTAACATCTCCAGAGGTAGGAGGTCGAGGAGGTGATGAAGCGGATGCAGATGCACTAGGAACTGAAGCAACCGTGGAAGAAACTCGGCGCCTACGCTGCCCTCGAAATGAGAGTGAGAAAACTGGAAGCTGATCAGCTGGAATCACAGCATTAAGTGGCCGATCATCACTTGGGGCTAGAAAGGTAAACTTGTTATCGCTGTATTTGACCCAAGTGCCATCCTTCCACTCAAAGCCTAACCCAACAATAACCTCATCCCCAATACCCTTGGACGGCCTACAAGATGGTTCTAGAATCGGCACTTCAAAGAATTTAAGAATTCGGGTAATGAAATGACCATAAGGAAGAGAACGGGTAATCAAGGCTGGAATGCTCAACATGGTGCGAACGATGGAATAGCCCAAGTCAACCGGGTGACCTCTAAGAATACAGTCAATCATGGCGACATCCATGTGAGACACCTCATCCAAATGTCCTGATCTAGGAAGTACAATGGACTGGATGATACGAAGCAAAAAACGAGTTTGAAGACAAAGACACTGAGTACAGAAATGAATGGTACAATCTTCAACAGAAAGATCATTACGCCGACAAATATTACGAACGGCATCAACATGAACATAATCATCAATTTCAGGAGGTTTCCTAAGAGAAAAAATGTCCAAGCCATCATCGGAAGATCCTAGGATGTTGTCCAAGTCCGAATCATCAAACTCAATCAAAACTCCTCCAACTGTGGTGATTACTCGATTCTCTTTCTCCGCGGAACAATCCATATTCGAGTAAAAGACTTTCACCAAGTCGGGATACACATTCTCCTCAATCAACAATGCATCAATCCAACCAACATCTCCCAACAATTGAAATAAAGTTCTATGACTAATCTGGAGAGTATGCAAAACATCCGGTAAAACAAAGAAAGTGTTGAGTACCTCACGAGTCCGAAAGTTTTGTTGGAACCTTTTGATCAAGTGTTGCTTGTTCTGAAAATGAATGGACTCAAAGGTGGATTGACTGGAGGTGCCCCTTGCTTCCCGTGGCCGTGTGGATGGTTGAACCGGTTCTTTGCCTTTTCTACGAACCGGCCGAGAGCTTGACATGGTGATTTTGTTGGATTTGAAGATAAAAACACCAATAGAATGAAGATGATGAAGATTTGAAAGTGATTTGGTGAAATAAATTGGAGCAAAAATGGCTTGAGAGTGAGAAATCTAGAGAGAGAAAATTCGGCTCAAAACCTAGGTTGGAATTGGGATCTAAGGATTTAGATGTTGAAAATGGGTTTCAAGGATGGTTTTGTGTTCTTAATGAGATGGGGAATGATTTTTGAGATTCAATTTGATGTGAAAAGGTTAGAAAATGAAGGATTTTGGAGTAAGAAAGAGAGAAAATGGAAACAGTTTTGAGAGAGAACAGAAACGGAAAACCAAAACAAGAGAGGAGAAGATGAATAGTGATAAAGGGCACGAATCCGGTTTGCCGGATTTGCTAACCAGCACGCCGGTTCGTGGACAGATTCAAGACACGCAGAAACTGCTTGTCGGATTACAAATTCGGTTAGCCGAAAATGAACCCGAGACCAAATATCTCGATTTCGGCTTGCCGGTTTTCTGAACCGGCTGGCCGGTTTCGAGAACTTCCTTCCAAAATCGGTTTTTCGGATTTCTTGAACCGAAAATCCGAGTTTGTTCCAGCAAGTTTCCAAAGCAAATTCGGCTTTCCGGTTTTGCAAACCGGTAAACCGGTTGTGAAGCAGTGAGTTAACTTAGCAAATCCGGTTTTCCGGATTGAAAATCCGGTCATCCGAATGTTGTCCAGAGACCAACCAGAGCTAATCCGATTTTCCGGATTGAAAATCCGATTGTCCGGAATTTGTCCCGAGAGAGATCAATAGGAAAGAATGTTTTTCCGGAAGGGAATATTTGCTAGCTCTTATACTTGTACTACACACACCATTTTATTTCCGGCCTTAAAAATTGATTAATTTTAAATCATTTTGAGATTTAAAACTTTTCAATAAACCATTTAATGCATGAAACACAAAATCATAAAACCATAAATTTACAAGCATATCATGCTATCTAATCCATGAAGCATAAATCCATATGATAACAAACATATCAAGCCATGAAGAGAAACATGAATTAAGATTCAACATTCATCATTCCAAGCTCATGTCTTATCTTTATAAAATGCTCTTCGCTAAGAGGTTTTGTAAAGATATCCGCAAGTTGATTTTCAGTGGAAACAAATTTAATTACAACATCCCCTTTTTGAACATGATCTCTAAGGAAATGATGTCTAATCTCTATATGCTTAGTCCTAGAATGTTGAATGGGATTCTTGGAAAGATTTATAGCACTAGTATTGTCACATAAGATAGGAATTTGATCAAGTATAATGCCATAGTCTCTAAGGGTTTGTTTCATCCAAAGAATTTGTGCACAACAACTACCTGCGGCAATATATTCTGCCTCGGTGGTTGAAAGCGCAACTGAGTTTTGTTTCTTACTAAACCAAGAGACAAGAGAATGACCTAGGAAGTGACATGTTCCACTAGTACTTTTTCTATCAACCTTATACCCAGCAAAATCAGCATCCGAATAACAAGTTAAATCAATATGAGTTCCTCTAGGATACCAAAGGCCAAGATTAATAGTGCCAATTAAATACCGAAAAATGCGTTTGACAGCAAGCATGTGAGACTCTTTAGGACAAGATTGAAATCTAGCACACAAGCAAACACTAAACATAATATCAGGCCTACTAGCAGTCAAGTAGAGTAAGGATCCGATCATACCTCGATAAGTCTTGATATCAACTTCCTTACCTTTCTCATCTTTGTCCAGCTTGATGGTAGTGCTCATAGGAGTGCTTTTTGCCGTTCCATTTTCATAGCCAAATCTTTTGAGTAGATCTTTCACGTACTTGGCTTGGTTTATGAAAATTCCTTCCTCGTTTTGTTTGATTTGAAGACCAAGGAAGTACTTCAACTCTCCCATCATACTCATCTCAAACTCTTGGCTCATACATGATGAAAAATCTTTACACAACAACTCATTAGTAGAACCAAAGATAATATCATCAACATATATTTGAACAATAAGTATGTCTTGGTTCTTATGCTTAACAAAAAGAGTTGTGTCCGCTTTTCCCATTGAAAAATCGTTATCCAACAAGAAATTTTTAAGCCTATCATACCAAGCTCTAGGTGCTTGTTTTAAACCATACAAAGCCTTGGATAACTTATACACATGATCTGGAAATTTTTCATTTTCAAAACCAGGAGGTTGTTTCACATAAACTTCCTCCATAATGTATCCATTTAAGAAAGCACTCTTGACATCCATTTGATACAAAATAAAATCCTTATGACATGCATATGCTAACAACATCCTAATGGATTCTAATCTTGCTACAGGTGCAAAAGTTTCATCAAAATCAATTCCTTCTTCTTGGTTGTAACCTTGAGCCACTAATCTAGCTTTATTTCTTACAACCACACCGGATTCATCCATTTTGTTTCTAAATACCCATTTAGTACCTATAATGGATTGATGTTCCGGATTAGGAACTAACTCCCACACATTATTTCTCTCAAATTGATTCAACTCCTCTTGCATTGCCATAATCCAAGATTCATCATTTTCCGCATCCGCAAAGGATTTTGGTTCAATTTGAGAAATAAATGCAGCATGCTCACATGTGTTTCTAAGAGATGATCTAGTGGTAACACCTCGTGAGGGATCTCCTAAAATTACATCCTTAGGATGAGAGGACACATACCTCCACTCCTTGGGGAGTGTTTGTGAAGTACCTTCATTTTGCTCTGCATTTGTTTCTTCATGATGTTCCTCTTGAATTCCAGGTGGTGTGTCTTCTTGGTTGCCATTTGATGCTTCTTCTTGTTGTTCTTCTTCTGCATTATCATCAACAACAACTTTCTCCGTAGAGGAGGGGTTAGACTCATCAAATGTAACATGCATAGATTCCTCCACAACTAAAGTTCTTTTGTTATAAACTCTATAAGCTTTGCTTGAATTTGAATAACCAAGAAAGATACCAACATCAGATTTTGGATCAAATTTACCAAGATTATCTTTTGTGTTCAAAACAAAACATTTGCATCCAAAAACTTTAAAATAACCAATGTTGGGTTTTCTATCTTTCCAAAGCTCATATGGAGTTTTATTAAGATTAGGTCTAATCAACACCCGATTTAAAACATAACAAGCGGTGTTGACGGCTTCGGCCCAAAAATACTTAGGCAAAGAGTTTTCATTCAACATGGTCCTAGCCATTTCTTGAATAGACCTATTCTTTCTCTCTACTACTCCATTTTGTTGTGGAGTCCTAGGTGATGAAAATTGATGTTCAATGCCAAAGTCATTACAAAAATTTTCAAATGCATGATTTTCAAATTCTCCACCATGATCACTTCTAATACAAGTAATAGAATAACCTTTTTCATTTTGAACCTTTTTATAGAAAATTCGAAATGCATCAATGGCATCATCCTTATTAGCTAAGAACAATACCCATGTGTATCTAGAATAATCATCCACAATTACAAATACATAATATTTGCCACTTAAACTAGCATATCTAGAAGGTCCAAACAAATCTATATAAAGCAATTGAAGTGGTTTTGAAGTAGAGACATGATTCTTGCTTTTGAAGGAAGTTTTGATTTGTTTTCCAAATTGGCATGCTTCACAAATTCTATCTTTTTGAAAACTGATTTTTGGAAGACCTTTAACTAAATCATTTTTCATGATTTTTTAAATCAAATCCATGCTTGCATGACCTAATCTTCTATGCTACAACCAACCATCATCATGCAATGCGGAGAGACATTTCTCATTTTGTTGATGCACAATCTATATTAATGGTATAGACATTAACATATCTATCTCCTACAAACAAGACTTTCCCATCACATGCATTCTTAATAACACATTTTGATTCATCAAAAATAACTCTATAATCTACTCAACATAATAAATAGGCAAGATAAACTTACCCACTTCATGTTAATGCACTTAATGTTATGATATGAAGTGAAATGTTAAATATTTACTAAGATTAAAACATCATCACTTATAATCAATAAGGCAATAATAGTTAGCAAAACAATTAAATCATCTTGCCTCATTATTTTTGTTTAGACCATGATCAAGTGATTATCCTCATAAGCTTCATCAAGGAACTCTCCACCATTCCTTGATTGTGGTACCTACAAAGAAAACATTCACGTTGTGCCCTTTGGTACCCAAATACTCTTGGGTCCTTGAGTGTTAGCAATGATTCCTTTTGGAACCCAAATACATTTTGCTCCATAATACACATTTCTTTTAATAGGACATCTATTCTTCATATGACCATTTTGATTGCAATAATGACATACAATTTGATCATTAATGGAGGTAGTTTTAACAAAATAACTCTTATAATATTTTTGTTTCAAATTTGGCTTATACCCAAGTCCTCCTTTATCAAACACACATTTTTGTGAATTAAGCAAGTTATCCAACATCTTTTGCCCATTTGTAAATTTTAAGACAATTTGATTTAGCTCATTGCTCTTCTTCTTAAGCACTTCATTTTCTTTCATTAATTCATTAACATGTGATTTCTCATGCTCATATGAAGTACTTTGTTTGCATTTAGATAATGCAATTCTATCATGCAACATTTTATTATCTAACTCTAGTCCTTTAATCTTTTCATTTAATGAATCATTGCATTTTTGTAAAGCATCCATTTCATTTTTCAAGTCATCTACATATGATTCTAGATGCTTGTGTGAAGTGCTAAATTTCTCATTTGATAATGCAACTTCATCATGCAATGTTTTATTCTCTAATTCTAATTCCTTTATCTTCTCATTCAATGAATCAATGCATTTTTGCATGGTATCCTTTTCATTTGTAAGTTCTAGCATTTTCTTCTTAAGGCATGCATTCTTTTTACCAAGTTTCATCCACTCATCATGCAATTCTTTAAAAGCATCATGTAATTCATCATAAGTAGAAAGATCATTTACCTCATCAAGTCCATCATCCGATTCATCTCCAATTGCCATAAGTGCCAAATTCGACACTTCATGAAATTCCTCCTCGTTTGTAGTCTCCTCATACACAATTTCAAGTTTTCTCCAAATTTTATAAGCATTAGAACAATTTGAAACTGTATGAAATTCATTTTTATCTAAGGCACAAAATAAAGCATTCATAGCCTTGGAATTTAAAGTCATATTTTTCTTATCCAATTCACTTAAAACATTCTTCCTATGAATGAATGAACCATCACAAACTATTTCCCATAGTTCATAATCTAAGGCTTGTAAAAACACTCTCATCCTAGTTTTCCACTAAGGATAGTCATTACCATCAAAGAATGGAGGTCTAGTGGTGGATTGGCCTTCCATGAAAGTTGAACTAATTTGTGTTGCTATTAATCTTTAACTCTAGACGGTTAAGTCTACACAAGAGCGCCTCGCTCTGATATCAAATGAAATATAAGTGTGCAACCCAAGAGGGGGGTGAATTGGAAATTTAAAAATTGACCTAGCAAATCCACACAACAAGCAATCTAATAGCTTAATAAAAATTGAAAGCAATAAATTTAATAAAGGCACAATAATTAAAGAGTAAGGGAGAAGAGAAACAAACACACGAATTTTTACGTGGTTCGGCAATCCCCGCCTACGTCCACACCTCCAAGCAATCCAAGCTTGAGGATTTCACTATCCAAGCCTTTCCGAGGCTTCAACCGATTACAATTGATTTCGAGGTGTCAATAAACCTTTACAACAAAGAGATTATCTCCCAATCTTTTCACTCAAGTGTCTCACACACTCAAACTCTTACAAATGAAATGAAGAAATGAAAGTTACAATAAAACTCACTCAATGAGTAGATATTCAAAGATGAAGAACAATGAATGATTCAATGATTTGTGTTTTGCAAGTTGTAAGCTCAAGATATCACGTGTGCTTTTTTATTTTTGCTTGTTGGAGAGCTTCAAAATGAGTTAGATTTGAGTTCTTATAGTTTGAGCTCGAAAACTAGCCGTTACTCACATTCCAGACGTATCCGGTTTGCCGTTTATGGAACCCGGTAAGCCGGATTTATGTTACCGTTAAGGTAAAATTTTGAATTTTGCCTAACCGGCTTGCTAGATTCGGAATCCGGTAAGCCGTTTTTGTTCTGGATACATTCTGTCCCGAATCCGGTTTTTCAGTTTTTATAACCGGTAAGCCGGATGCTACAGTAACCTGCTACGGTGGAATTTTTCTTAAATTTTCAGTTTGACCCCAAACCTTTATAAAACTGTAGTATGGCCCAAAACGTTATGAAACTTTACAAATAGATCCAATTTCAGAATTTCTAAGTAATGCTTCGTTAATCCCACAACTTTCTGAAATTATGATTTTGCCCAAACTTTGTGAAATTATAAAATGACCCAAAAACATTTAAATAGTTTCAAATAGGTCCAAATCCGAAATTTAAAACACTATCAAAGATTTTGAAATTACTTTCATTTTAGTCTAAAATGCTTTAATTCCATAACATCATTTTCTTATTATAAAAGCACAATTCATAAATCTTTACTTAATAAATACATGTGGTTTGTTATCATCAAAATCAATATTTATAGTCATATAAGCTAACAGTATTTCTCCAAAAATAACCAATGCATCTCATTCCATTTGGTGATAGTACCGGAAGGAAGATAGTAAAGTCATTCCTTGGCTGAGTCTGTCAAAGAGAACGAAAGGCCATTAGCTTAACTTGCTCTAAAGAAACTCCAACCGGTTTCCTTGTGGAGGAAACGATATGGAAATCTTTCAAGTACTTATTTGGATCCTTTCCTACAAGAGTCCATAAAAAATAGGCAGAAGATGAATCAATCCTAATTTGAGTTCAAAAATTACCTGAGGATTCAAATTTTGAATGCATAGTGGTTGTTGGTCCAAGTTAGGAGCCACCAACTCTTTAAGTGTTTGGTTGTTCGGGTTTTGGACTACTTGCTCTATCTTCGGAAGTGGAATGTGGATGGCAAAATCAAGTTCCAGATGTGATGAGGTTGCTTTAAGTGTTCGATTGTTGTTTTGAGCCATTAATTCGAGTTCTAGACAACTTGGCTATATCTTCTGAAGTGGAATGTGGACGGCAAAATCAAGTTCTAGATGTGATGAGGTTGCTCTAAGTTATTCGAGTCTTAGTCAAATGTCCTCGATGCTCAAGAAAGTCTAAATACAAAACAAAAAATAAACTAATTAAGATAAATAAATAAATAAAATGAGTAAAATAAATAAATAAAATAGAGTGATAATAAACAAACTAGACGCTAGTACCTGGTAAGGGCCCTAAAAGAATTTGTTAGTATAGGGTGCACCCAATTTAAAACTTTACTAATAAGATAAGCAACTAGTACAGAACGAGTAAATATTGATCCTACGAAGACTAAACTACTTGTATTTATTATCAACTGCAAAACAAAGACTTAAAATAAAATAACAACAACAACAATAATAATAATAATTAAAAATATAAATTAATTTAATTTAAAAAAATGCCAACTATAAATATGGAGAGTCCATAAATTTTTAATTAAATAATAAAAAATAAAAAAACTAAAAGCAAAAATAAAAAATAATGACATTCATATTTCCAAAGATAAACCACAGTGGTGAAATGGGCACAAACAACCGTTTTCGAATCTCCACCTACTTTGCTCTCTTTTTCTCTCCTCAAAACTATTTTTCTCTACTTCTCTACTGCTGCTTGTCTCTCCGTCTTCCGTATTTCTCCTTTTGGCGACACCCTATTCAAAAGCCAAAGATTGGCTTTTTATTATGCTCGGTCAAATCCATGTAGAATTAGGTTGCCTGGCCCCCAAATATAACCTAATTATTTGCCCACATGTACAAGCCAAATAAAGCCATTAATTGATCACATGCTAGCCACTTTTAGTCTTAATTGCTTTCCGTTTTTTTCCATGTGCAAGATTAATTCGGCAATTAGGTGATTTTGCTTGGCCCTCTGTTATGATTTCTTTATGTGCAGATTTACTTGTAGGCGTGCATGTGTAAGGAAATTAACAATAGTTCTTCAATTCTTTATCTATTAAGCAGATTTCTTTTTTAATGTTTTGATTTAATTTCTCTTTGATTTTAAAATACAATTAAAATAAGAAATTATAAAAATATAGATATAAATTAACATAATAAAATATAATTTAATAAATAAACTAAAAATAAAAATTAACTAAAATACTAAGAATATTTAAGACCAAAACAAAAAGAAAAATGAAAAAATTAATAATAAAATATAGAGAAAATATGCACTTATCACTGTGCACACTTGATACCTTAACTACTATGTCCATAGCTAGAGGTTGTAGAGCATTCATCTCTAGAGCCTGCAGAATGAAACTTGAAGTGTGCACCTAACAACTCGTTCTTTGGCTTGCTTTCTTTAGGTACTTTCGATCGCTGGATGATATTTGTCATCTAGCATCGGCAAAGTATCTTGAGCAATGGGAGGGACTTTCTACTCTTATACCCAAGAATCCACTACCGTGAGAATCACATGGGCAAGGTCTTCAAAGTACCATTGAGAAATGGGCTCTTTACCTTATTGGATATTAGTAGACTACTTAGATGACTTGCTCTTGTCAAGTGTAGCTGTTTTTCTTGTTGAATCATCAACAAACTCACTGCTTCATTATTCAATTCTTTTCACATCTAAATTATATCATTGAAGGGTATTTCTAGTGCCATCTTTGTGAAAGCACACTTCGGAACTAGTTTAGAAACTGTTGTGGAGGTCAGTGGCGGCTTTAATACTAGGCGAACTAGGCAGTTGCCTAAGGCCCCGTATTTAGAAAGGCCCCGATTTTTGGTATCTATTTATTAATTAATATAATTATTTTTTTTAAAATTCAAAAAAATTAAGTTACATATATATTTTTTGTACAGTAAAAAAAGCCTAATTTTTAGGCTTTACCCTATCATTACTCTCATTCATAATTATCTCTCTTATTTAATAATCTTTACCTTAAATATAAGATATATTTTTATGCTATAATAATGATTTTGAACGTTATGTCTTTACTTTCTTTTACTATTTCCCAAAAAACAATCAATGCTTTCCCTTTCCAAAAAAAAAACTCTTATTAAGATTAGTAACGTTAGATTTTTAGAACTAACTTTTGGTATTCTATTAAAATCTATTTAAAAGCTCATTATCTATAAACCGATACACATTGAATCAAAGCTATTTTCAGCAAAAAGTTTTTGTGATCTCTTCTCTTCTCTACAAAATTCATTACCATCATCATCTTCATCTCAACTAGTCAATTGACTCAAATCCAGGTGCTATCATTCTATTTTTTCTATTTTTTATTATTATTGTTCTTATCCTTTTTAAATTTAATTTATTTTTTATTTTTTGTATTGATTTTGGCTTGAATAATCTAGAAAAAAAATTGTGTTTGTTTATTGGTTTTTTTTTATTTGAAAAGCATGTCAACTAGAAAATATGTATCGGGATATGAAAAATTGAAAAAAAAGAGGAGAATAGAAAAGTTAGTTCAATCTCAAAAAGGAGCTCTTGATAAATTTGTCACAACTAGTAAAAAAGATATAGATTTAAATGAAGAATTAGTTATTGAACAACCAAGTTTAAATGAATTAAATAATGATGAAACGGTGAATGAAATAAACAACATTGAAGATGATAAAAATAAAAATGCGGACAAAGTTGATGTAGAAAATTTATTTGTTCCAAATAATATTTATGATCCAGGAAGATGGGAAAATGTTGATACAAAGTTAAGAGATCTTTTAGTAGAAAAAAGGCCCAATTAGAGAGAATAACATAACTTTCCCAAAAGATGAAAATTCTAGACATTTCTCTACTGCATTTCTCTACTGCATTTTATGTTAAAATGTTAACAAATGGAGAAAAACATGATAGAAAACGGTTAATATATTCAAAAGATTTTAACAAAGTATATTGTTTTTGTTGCAAATTATTCAATACAAGTTGTAGCAAAAATCAGCTTAGTGATGAAGGAACAAGAGATTGGAAAAATCTTAATTCTAAACTTAAAAGTCATGAAACAACCAATGAACATATAACTAATATGAATGCATGGGTTGATTTAGAAGCAAGACTATCGAAAAGAAAAACAATTGATAAAGATGTTCAAGAAAGAATTGACAAGGAAAAAGAACATTGGCAAAAAATATTAATACGAATTATTGCTGTTGTAAAAAATCTTGCTAAAAATAATTTAGCATTTCGTGGAAAAAATGAGAAGATCTAAGAAGAGAGAAATGGGAATTTTTTAAGTTTAATTGAAATGATTGCAGAGTTTGATCCAACAATGCAAGAACATATTCGACGTATTAAAACCGGTGAAATTCATGATCATTATCTTGGACATAACATACAAAATGAACTCATATTAATGCTAGCACTTGAAATAAAAAAATCAATTGTTAACAAAGTTAAGGAAGCAAAGTACTTTTCAGTTATACTTGATTGTACTCCAGATGCAAGCCACCAAGAACAAATGTCTCTTATATTAAGATGTGTGGATATTTCAACAAATCTAGTAAAGATAGAAGAATATTTTTTAGGATTTTTACAAGTTGACAATACCACTGGAAAAGGTCTTTTTAATGAACTTGTGGATGTAATTAAAACTCTTGAACTTGATATTAATGATGTAAGAGGACAAGGATATGATAATGGATCTAATATGAAAGGAAAAAATCAAGGTGTACAAAAAAGATTATTAGATATAAATCCTAGAGCATTTTATACACCATGTGGCTGTCATAGTCTTAACTTAGTGCTTTGTGATATGGCTAATTCTTGTCCTAAGGCTATTTCATTTTTTGGAGTTGTTCAACGTGTTTACTCACTATTTTCTTCTTCACCTAAGAGATGGAAAATTTTACAAGATAATATACCTAATTTAACTGTTAAATCATTGTCACAAACACGTTGGGAAAGTCGCATAGAAAGTGTCAAAGCAATAAGATTTCAAACTCCCCAAATTAGAGATGCTTTACTTGAATTAGCAGAAGTTAGTGAAGATCCTAAAATAAAAAGTGAAGCTAAATGTTTAGCAACATATGAATTGGAAAACTTTGAATTTTTGTTAGGCATGATTATATGGTATGATATATTATTTGCTGTGAACACTGTTAGTAAAAGCTTACAAAAGGAAGATATGCAAATTGATGTTGCCATAAATCAACTAAAAGGTCTTACATCCTTTTTTGAGAATTACAGAGAAAATGGTTTTGTGTCTGCTATGATTTCAGCTAAAGAGATTGCAAATGAAATGGAAATAGAACCAAAATTTCATGAAAAGCGTATAATTCGTAGAAAAAATAAATTTGGCGAGAATAATAATGAAGAGAAAATTCTATCTCCCGAAGATTCTTTTAGAATTGATTACTTTGTATATATAGTAGATCAAGCTATTTCTTCAATCACCAATAGATTTGAGCAGTTTCAATTCTACGAAAATATTTTTGGATTTTTATTTAATTTTGAAAAATTAAAATCATTAGATGATGAAAGCTTAAAAAGTTATTGTATTAATCTTGAAAACATCTTGAAATATGATATGTTTTCTGATATTGATGGATTAGATTTGTTTTCAGAGTTAAAAGTCTTAAAAGAAGTTTTACACATGGAAAGAAATAGTCCACTTGATATACTTAATTATATTAAAAAAGTAGATTCTTTTCCAAATGCATTTGTTGCTTATAGAATATTATTGACTGTACCTGTAACTGTTGCTTCTGCTGAGAGAAGTTTTTCTAAATTGAAGTTAATAAAATCTTATTTAAGAACTACAATGTCACAAGAAAGATTAAATGGATTAGCTATATTAGCTATTGAAAAAAATTTGTTAGCTAAATTAGAATATAAGATTTTAATTAATAATTTTGCATCTCAAAAAGCAAGAAGAATAAAATTTAATTGATTAGTAATTTGCATTAGTGATGGCTTGCAGCAAGGATCATAGTAGGTAGGATTAATGATTTAAAGTTCACAGGAAGATTATGGTTGTGGCTTATGAAGTTTTAGAGCATCTTAAGGAGATGGAATTTGTGGAAGACAAAGTTAGTTAATATTTGTGTGGAAATAAATAGATATCTTTCTGGCTATTATTTTTTTTTTGGATCTTGTTAATAATTGTTGTAATTCAAGATATTATTGAATATAGTTAAAGTTTGAGCTATTTGATGTTGTTGTGAGAATTTTTTGAGCTGTTTAATATTTTTGTGAGATTTGATATTTTAACATCAAAAGGCCTAAAATAAAATTTCGCCTAAGGCCCCCAATTGGTTAAAGCCGGCCCTGGTGGAGGCTTCTTTTGTGCTTCCCACCCAGATGGTGCAAATTGTTTCAACTAGATTTTGGGTAAGTGGCAAATCTAGCTAAACACAAAAAAATTATAAGTGATGGGGTTTTGTGCCTAGCATAATTGAGGTGTGCTACTTGTTTCAACCTTCCATGAGCTCAAGAAAGAATAAGAATAGTGAGTTTGATAGAAAGATTGTGGGTCTAAAGGGAAGTGATTTGAGTGGAGCCAGCAATGGCTAGCGACTATACTCTGATACTCAAGTTAGTTTTAGAATTGTTCTAGGGTGTTAAGAGTTTGCTAACCCTCAACAATGGTGTTAGCTCCAAGTTGAAGACTAGCCTTCGGTTTTTTTTTTTTTTGTGTATTGCTTGGTTAGAAAGAGAATACTTGAGCGTTTATATACAGAGTGCACTTGGGGTATTTCTATCACCATACCACCTGACATTATTCTACTAGCACTTTTCCTCCCCAAGTAGGGATACTCTTGTCCTTTTATGCTTATGGTCATTCCCATCCATGAATTTGCCTCTGACGGTTATCCGAGATGCTACGAAGACGTGCTTTAATGAAGGATCATTAAAGCCATTAAGTTTGTAGTAGATCGTATTATTCATTTGCTATAATCTAGCAGGGTAGTTCAACTACCTCTGTAAAAGAAGCCATGCAGTAGTTGACATGCCAAATGGGGCCAAATGGTCCTGACTCCTTCAACGGGTTCTATAAGCATGGCAATTTGTTGCTTCCACTTTTTTGACAGGTCACTTTCTCATTGGTTTTTTTATTTTTGTTGCAAGCACACGAATCTATTGTAAAATAGATTTTGTGGTGACGAGTGTCGATCCCACAAGGAGGTAAATTAAATTATGCATATGGTTAATTTTCTAGGTATAAATGTGAGTTGGTTGGAAGTAATTTTTTTTATCTTAAGATTTAAAATAAAAAGGCAAGAATAAATTAAAGATGAAATCAATGCAAATGAAACATTTGAGTCTCTGGATCCACACCCAACATTCACCATGGGCTTAATATTTCCTTTTTAGTTCCAATTAATTCATCGGGGGATATTTCCGTTCCTTATAATCCTCAGTCTAATAAATATGGTGTCAAACACTCAGTGTACCAGAGGTAATGATCTTCCACTAAGTGTGGTGTCAAGAACATGCAGTGCCAGACGATAATAATCCTTCTCTCAATAACGTGGCAAGACCATCGACTAAATAGTTTGGATACACTCTCTGTCGACATTGAGTTAAGACGACCCACAAAATACTAGGGGAAATTTTCTCTCCAATTAATATGGTGCTAAATGCTCATTGTGCCAGACAGTTATGATTCATTATTAAGGAGCCAGTATACCATGTAATATCTAGACATGATACACTGTCTTTCAACAATGAGTAAAAAAACCACATAAATCAGAGAAGAAAATAAAATAAACCTAGACTTCACCTTTAACCCAAGCTTGAAACCAAATTATCCACTCACAATTGAATTAGAGGTAAAATGATAATTTATTAAAATACATAGAAAATACGAGATAGAGAGAGAATTACAAAAAATGGAGCTCAAAAATAGATTCAAGGGTGTAAAAATAGGGGGAGCCCTCTATTTATAGATATAATAGATAAATCATAGCCATTGGATGAAAACAATTCAGACGCTCAGGATTGCACCATGTAGTAAGTTTTGATTGGTTGGAGCACATCATTAGTCAGCACCATATTAGCATTTCAGTCTAATAAAATGTTGTAACGTCATCAATCAACGCCACATCAGTATTTTGGTCCAATAGCGTCCTGCAACATCATCGGTCAACACCACATAATCAGTCAATGCCACATCATTAGTCCAATAGGATGCTGCCACATCATTGGTCCAATAGGATGCTGCCACATCATCGGTCAATGTCACGTCATCATACTGTATACGTGAACAGTATCGTATATGTCCCTTTTATGGTTCTCCTAAGGTTTTTGACCGTCCTTAGTTAAAAAATATCATCTATTTCGTTGTACGACTTCTCGTTAGTCGTAAAATGGCTAAAATATTCTTTAAATACATAAAATACTTAAATTATATTAAAACAAACCTAATAAAAGCTTAGAAGATTTAACCACGTAAAAGTGAAAATGTTAGTGAGACTTGAGCATAAAATGACAACTCCCTCCGTTTTACGCGAACACTATCTGCTTACAGAGGCAATAAGCCCGATTACTAAGAAAAAGTTGAGTTGAACAAATTAAACTCTCACCATTTGACGTGAACACACTCCGCTTACTGAGGTAGGAGGCTCGGTTACTAAGTAATAGTTCTCTCAATTTTGATCATCTCTTACCGTTTGATGCGAATACTCCCTGCTTATTGAGGCAGGAGNAATGGTGTTAGCTCCAAGTTGAAGACTAGCCTTCGGTTTTTTTTTTTTTTGTGTATTGCTTGGTTAGAAAGAGAATACTTGAGCGTTTATATACAGAGTGCACTTGGGGTATTTCTATCACCATACCACCTGACATTATTCTACTAGCACTTTTCCTCCCCAAGTAGGGATACTCTTGTCCTTTTATGCTTATGGTCATTCCCATCCATGAATTTGCCTCTGACGGTTATCCGAGATGCTACGAAGACGTGCTTTAATGAAGGATCATTAAAGCCATTAAGTTTGTAGTAGATCGTATTATTCATTTGCTATAATCTAGCAGGGTAGTTCAACTACCTCTGTAAAAGAAGCCATGCAGTAGTTGACATGCCAAATGGGGCCAAATGGTCCTGACTCCTTCAACGGGTTCTATAAGCATGGCAATTTGTTGCTTCCACTTTTTTGACAGGTCACTTTCTCATTGGTTTTTTTATTTTTGTTGCAAGCACACGAATCTATTGTAAAATAGATTTTGTGGTGACGAGTGTCGATCCCACAAGGAGGTAAATTAAATTATGCATATGGTTAATTTTCTAGGTATAAATGTGAGTTGGTTGGAAGTAATTTTTTTTATCTTAAGATTTAAAATAAAAAGGCAAGAATAAATTAAAGATGAAATCAATGCAAATGAAACATTTGAGTCTCTGGATCCACACCCAACATTCACCATGGGCTTAATATTTCCTTTTTAGTTCCAATTAATTCATCGGGGGATATTTCCGTTCCTTATAATCCTCAGTCTAATAAATATGGTGTCAAACACTCAGTGTACCAGAGGTAATGATCTTCCACTAAGTGTGGTGTCAAGAACATGCAGTGCCAGACGATAATAATCCTTCTCTCAATAACGTGGCAAGACCATCGACTAAATAGTTTGGATACACTCTCTGTCGACATTGAGTTAAGACGACCCACAAAATACTAGGGGAAATTTTCTCTCCAATTAATATGGTGCTAAATGCTCATTGTGCCAGACAGTTATGATTCATTATTAAGGAGCCAGTATACCATGTAATATCTAGACATGATACACTGTCTTTCAACAATGAGTAAAAAAACCACATAAATCAGAGAAGAAAATAAAATAAACCTAGACTTCACCTTTAACCCAAGCTTGAAACCAAATTATCCACTCACAATTGAATTAGAGGTAAAATGATAATTTATTAAAATACATAGAAAATACGAGATAGAGAGAGAATTACAAAAAATGGAGCTCAAAAATAGATTCAAGGGTGTAAAAATAGGGGGAGCCCTCTATTTATAGATATAATAGATAAATCATAGCCATTGGATGAAAACAATTCAGACGCTCAGGATTGCACCATGTAGTAAGTTTTGATTGGTTGGAGCACATCATTAGTCAGCACCATATTAGCATTTCAGTCTAATAAAATGTTGTAACGTCATCAATCAACGCCACATCAGTATTTTGGTCCAATAGCGTCCTGCAACATCATCGGTCAACACCACATAATCAGTCAATGCCACATCATTAGTCCAATAGGATGCTGCCACATCATTGGTCCAATAGGATGCTGCCACATCATCGGTCAATGTCACGTCATCATACTGTATACGTGAACAGTATCGTATATGTCCCTTTTATGGTTCTCCTAAGGTTTTTGACCGTCCTTAGTTAAAAAATATCATCTATTTCGTTGTACGACTTCTCGTTAGTCGTAAAATGGCTAAAATATTCTTTAAATACATAAAATACTTAAATTATATTAAAACAAACCTAATAAAAGCTTAGAAGATTTAACCACGTAAAAGTGAAAATGTTAGTGAGACTTGAGCATAAAATGACAACTCCCTCCGTTTTACGCGAACACTATCTGCTTACAGAGGCAATAAGCCCGATTACTAAGAAAAAGTTGAGTTGAACAAATTAAACTCTCACCATTTGACGTGAACACACTCCGCTTACTGAGGTAGGAGGCTCGGTTACTAAGTAATAGTTCTCTCAATTTTGATCATCTCTTACCGTTTGATGCGAATACTCCCTGCTTATTGAGGCAGGAGACCCGATTACTAAGTGAGAGTATCACTTATTTTTCTTTTCTTTTTTTTTGGTATAATGATCACTACCGTTAGTTGTTGCTCATGAATAAAATGAAAGGATTAGGTATTACAAAATCTCAACTTACTACCACTATCACTTGTGATGTATGTGTGTCTAGACTGGTCTGTTAAATCTCTCAAGATGACCAAGGTAGATAAAAAGGGTTAGTCAATAATATCGAAAAAAATTCAACAATTTTTTTAGTTTTTTTTAATTATTATTTTTTACTAAATATCAAGACTAGAAAGATGTGTTTCTAGAGTAACTAAATTCCATATTCAATCATCTTCGACTCAAAAATTCAGAAATTGATAGTAAAATATCACCAAGACTGAAAATATGCATTTCTCTACTCAGTTATCCTTTGAAAATAAACTTTTCTGTACTAAGCCATCTTTGGAAAGGGTTAATAAGAATACAAGAAGACAACTATTATTTATTCCACAATTGTCAATTATTCCCTCCTCTCAACCAAAACGAGACATTGTCCTCAATATCTTAAAGGAAAGAAGTAGAGTTTAGAAGATATCACTTGAACACTGCAATAGAAAATATTTACAAACGGAGAGATAAATCTAATTTGTGCTTCTTACTACTATTAATATCGTCATCAGTCAACCAATCCAATGTAAAAGTCTTGGGATTTGGCTCTGGTCTATAAGCTTCTAAAAGATCAAGTAACTCATTAGTAGTAGGAGCACAAATAAAGCTCGTGGCTCAATTATTCAAAAGCAAATAGTAAAAAAGGAATAAGCAATGATTAGATAGAAATTACACCATTAGAGCAATAAATCAAATAGTAAATCAAAAGGATATATACTAATAGTTGTGATTGTGGCTCACATCTTCCTCTGGTTTTACGTCTAGAAACGGTTAGAATACTCTATATGGGTTGAGGATATGCTTCCCATCCAGTTTTCTTAGAAACTGGCAAAAATGATTGTTTATAGTCAGATTCCCGAAACTGTATCATGCACATTCTTTCTAGAACAATGGATATAACTGGGAAATTGCTCTCTATACATTCCTATTAGGATGTGTTTCAAGAGACAAAATGATATCATCCAATGACTCTTTATTCAAGTCATCCCTAATGAATTTAATCTTATCTTTCCTATTATCGAACACCATTCCCAGAGTGCATGGTTTTTTTTTTGCATTCTAACACATTTATGACAAGAAACTAGAAGTCGTGCAGCTCTTTGTTTCTTTGTATAATTTCCTTTCCCACAACGAGACATGTAGGCAACAAATTTAGGAGGTAATTCTCCTGCTAACTATACTTTGGCTTCAATTAACCAATGGATGTCAACAAAGATCATCCATTAAATAGCGTAGATATACTCTCTGTCGACACTGAATCAAGATGGCCCACAAAATACTATAGGGGAATTTTCTCTCTAATTAATATGGTGTTAAATGCTGATTGTGCCAGACAGTAACGATCCTTCACTAGGGAGCTGGTATACCTTGCAAAATCTAGATAGAATACACTATCTGTAGACAATGATTTAAAACATCCACATAAATCAAAAAGCAAAAGAAAACCTAATTAAGCCCATAGATCATGTTGAGGCTCACCTTCAACCTAAGCTTGAAATTAAATTAGCCACTCATAATTAAATTAGGGGTAAATTGATAATTATATTAAAATACATAGAAAATACAAGATGGAGAGAGAATTATAGAAAATAGAGCTCAAAAATGGATTCATGGGTGTCAAATTAGGAGGGATCCCTCTATTTATAGATACAATGAATAAATCATGGACATAAGATGATTAGTTGAAACACATCAGCATTTCGGTCCAATAAGATGCTACCACGTCATCGGTCAACGCCACATCAGTATTTTAGTCCAATAGCATCCTGGTACATCATCGGTCAATGCCACATCATCGGTCAATGCTATGTCATCGGTCAATGCCATGTCATCATACCGTATATATGAACAGTGTCGTGCTTGTGAATAGTATCATATATATAAATAATACCATATACGTGAACAATGCCAAATAGCCTTTTATGCTCCTTCAAAGGTTTTCCACATAAAAGAAAAAATATTATTAAGACTTGGAGCATAAAATGATAATTTTACCCTATACAAATATACATTCTCCATTACTCAACAATTTTCAATTGAGGAAATAACATTCCTTTTTATCATAATGACTATTCACGTGCTTGTTGGTTTGGATAATTTTCTGGTCTTTCTGCTGTAGATATGTTGGAAGCCATTTTCTATTTGAATGTCTGATATACCAAGTGCAAGTTAGTTTCCTCTTAGTAACTCTTCTATTTCTAAGTTTCATTGACAAATGTGGCATTCTTCTATTAGTCTTCCATTTCTTCCTCAAACAATCAATACACCAAATATCCTCTCACCTACTAAAACACATGCCTCCTATGCAAGGAAATTACATACTAATAGTCATAAAATTATTGGACTTAATACAAATGAAATTAACAAAGCAAGACATATAATTCTAACATTTTGCACAACAAATTCAATTTTGAACCACTGTAAAATAAAAATATAAGATATGATATAGACATTTGATCAAATAGAAAATATTTGATATTTCAATTTACAATAGATATATGTGTGTGTTTTAATATAAGACTTTGGATTTGTTAAAGTTTGGTAAAGCTATTAAATTGTGTGGTTTAATAGTGTAACGACAGGAAAAGCCATTGAATCGTGTTGTTTAATAGCTTTTCCAAACATTAATAAAGTCCAGGATCCTAGATCGGATATATATATATATATATTACAAATAAAATAAAATGAAATTTCAAATGCATAGTTGTTGAATAGATAAAAATATATATATTACATGCCGTTGAAGAAAAAAAAGAGTGAATATAAAACTCTCAAGTAGTAGACAACTCAATTTTTGCATAAATAACCTAGCAGCGTTGGAATAGAGAGAGACAGTTATTGCTCGGCTAGTGAAGGTTTAATGTGTGTGAGCGTCAGATGACTTGACAGTTATGCCTAGAATGGCGACAACTACTCAACTGGTGGTCAATAAGGATTTAAGAGAATGAGAGTGAGGGCTGAGCAATTGTTAGAGCGTGAAAATAAAATTGACGACTTTGTACTTTTGAATAAAAAATTAATTTTTTTAAATTTTAAATAGATTAAAAATAAAAATAAGATTTTTAAAAATTTTCATTTAGGCACTAATTTCGCCGGCCTAATTGAAACATAATTCATATCCATTTAATTTTACTTATATTATTATAAATTAATTTGATATTATCACAAGTATTTTTACAAGATCCTAACATTCAAAACCTAATTTAAAAAGAAAAATTACATGTGTCACTCATATATTTATTAACAACATAGATCTCTTTTTGAAAAATTATACATGGATGAAATAACCTAGGTCACTATAATAAAGTGATATAATTGTCTAAAAGAGATATACGTGATCATTTATGAAAATAGAGGATGGTGTTTGGGATCGTTTTGCCAAACTAAATGTGTGTTTCTTCTCGTTTCCCTCATCATTTACAAAATAACAAGAATAAAAATTACAATTATAAGTAGTAATATTACTCAACACCAATGAGGCATCCGAGTGGCTTCTAGACTATTTGTTTAACTAAGTAACCAAGTTAAACTCCTGTAGCAGATATTAGTCAAAAAATATATTTAGCTCTCCCACATCCTACCTTTATTACTATTATTACTATTATTAAAAAATAATGTCACAAATAGAGCATATATACATTCCGATAATAAAATGTTTAATATTGATAATAAGTATTATAATTGAGTTCAGTTTAATCAAATAAATATTGCTAACAATTATGGTTATTAAAGGTGTAAACATAAAGTTTAAGGTTATAATATCATTAATCATGATACCACTAACAGTAATAGATCAAATATGTATATTACAAACATAAATGTCTATTTTAAGTATTTATAGAAATTGTTATGACTTGAAAATAATGAATAAATGTAACTGTAGAAATAATACTGCATAAAAGGATAAATCTAGTAATTAATTCCACAAAAGTTTGTAAGAATTAATTTGCATAATAAATTTTTCATGAATATTATTTAAAACTATCAAACATTAGATTCTTTATATTTGTCTAGTATACAAATAATATAGGTCTAATATTTAGAGTGCATGGTACTATTAAAGATATTCCGATAATTTGTTATGTACAATATCATTAAAATTATAATGTAATATAAAAGATAATTTAGTTAATTTATGATCAATTTTATGTATTAACTATATTTAATATTATTCTCGTTAGGATAGAAGTCCTGTTTATTTTACATATATTTTCATATTCTTAAAAATAATGTATATTTTCAAGTTAAATTGAGGGGTTCTTTTGGTACTGTTCTAGTTCGAATTGATTCTTTTGACATTTACTTAAATTGAGGGTAGCAATAATCACCTTTAGCAATAGCCTGGTTTACAGTTGATTTCGGTGGCCGGTTACATCCGCAATATAAACGAATAAGAACAAGCGGCTGTACGAGATATAGCGTTGTACAGCAGACGGCCCCTTAACAAACTGAAAGGCCAAAAGACGGCACGGCGAAGATGAATCGATCGCGTTCGCTAACCGTTAGTCCATTACATCCTCTATCCACTAAATTTGACGGCAATTTCTTCGAACCACTATCTCTTCCATTGCTATCTCGGAAGAATGCTCTGTGTTCCTCCATATTCAACTCCAATTTTAGCTTTAAAGCTTCTCCCAAGTGTCATTTACCCAGAAATAACATTACAGAAAAACCAGTCAAGGTATGTTCTCTTAAATGAAGTCGAAATTTTATTTTTGTCTTTGTATGTTGATTGAACTGAGCAGCAACGATTTTTCAAACTGGTCCAAGTTTGAATTTTTGATAATTAGTTTTGTAAATGTAGCATACTGATTGAATGCTTAGCGGGTTTAATTTGTTTAGTTCAGTTATATGCGTTTTTATATCAAATTGTGGCAATGAAGGGTTTTTGCTTTTTTTTTTTAATAAACTCAACAGTAAAAATAAAAAATATATAATTTTTAACTTTTATACAAAATGTATAGTGGTTTAATTTGCATTATCAGCTTGATATTGTTGGCGTATTTTATTAATGATCACATGCTACATTATTGAATGGGTTATAATTGAGGTTTAAATAATAAAATAAAGGGTCTCTCTATAATATTGTAATTTATTTACAGCATCAATAATATTTTAATTATGTATGACTAGACTTAATTAATAGTACATAATATTTGTATTTAAATAATTTAAAATAATTATAAGTGGTTTGTTAAGAATTGAAGGGAGAGGAGAATTTTTATAAAATAGTATGTTTTATTTAAAATTTATTTTCATTCCTTCTTTAAATTTGTAATGTGATATTTTTTTTTATTTTTAACATAAATGTTTCAAAATCTATTAAGTGTGAGATATAATATTTAGTAGTTTATCTAAGACAAATCAAATAAATAAGTTGTAATTATAAAATCTATATACGGTGTAACACCAATAAACGACATTACTAAGTACATATATTTAAGTGAATGTCGTAAATTACATCAATAAACTCATGGTGAGATTATTTGTAACTTAAAAAATACTTGATCACTCATATTTAGTAGATTTCATATCGGATATTAAAAAATCCATTATTTAGTATACTATTAAGGACCATTTTGTTGTGGATCGGAAGGTATATATTATTTTTAACACCAATTTAGTATACCTATTCCATGAAATTATGGTTTGTGCTGCAATTACTATTCTTACATGGTACAAAATTATTCAAGCCTTATAAAATTTAAGTTTCACAATCATATATATTTTCATTTTATGTTCAAATATCACTTTATTATAAAAGTTAAATGTAACATATATTTGTAACTAGTTTTAGTTTATGAATCATGACAATTATTTTATTGATATCCTTTGATTGTAATTGTAGAATTTTATGTTACTAAGAGTCATTACTCTTATTATGATAGTTAATGGTGGCAATAAATAAAATATTACCTCCAATAATATTTACATAGGGAAGAATAAGAAAAATATTCTTTAAATATTTTTATATTTTCATTGTAAAAACATGGTATGGGATATTAACTTAAATTTTTACTCTCACAATCTAATGGTTGATACCGAAAGTAAAAAAAAAAAAAACTTTTTATGATATTATATCATCTACCACTGAATTGCATGAAATTAAAAATTTGTATTTTCCGTTAAAAATTTAAGTTGAAATAATCTAACTGTAAAAGTATATATCCAAGCCATCATGTAGTTATATACACATATATATTGTTCAATTACAGTCATTGAATAAAATATTTGTTGTGACTCATATAGTATCATAGATCAAATAATTTACTACTCTGCCTTCTATGATCATTATTGTTTAAGTATTAATGGTTCTATAATTAAATTCATACAATACAAATTATTATAAGGCATTATGAAATAACTTTATGTAAAATATTATTGAAATAACATTACGTGTTAATCACATTTATTTTAATGCTATACATACATGCATACACACACACACATACATATATATATAAAATACTAAATGTAAAATAAGAAAATGTGAAATTGTAAAGTTATAGATAATACATAATAATTTTAAAAAATTATTTTATTTTTTATTTTTTGGTGACTTAAAAAAAATTATGAATTTATTAGATAAAAATAATTTAAAGGATGAAGAAATACCACAACTTGCAAACTACTAATTACATAATTACTTATCCATTAAAATTAAATTAAGGGTGAAGACTCTAATATTTAAATCCAATGATCCCATTATTGAGTGGGATTTTTATCCTAACATAATAGAAATTTTCTTTTATCAATTATTTAAATATTTATCCTAACATAATAGAAACTTTCTTTTATTGATTAATTAAAATTAAAAAAATCTATTTACTTGCAGCTTAAAGGTTACTTGTTATTCTTTTATTAATTAATTTTATCCACTATACTAAATAAATGGTAGAGATTAAAACAGTTAAATCTAATATTCCATAACAATTCCATTATTAATATTGTAACAACTCATACAGTATTATAGAGAAATCTTAAAATAAATAATGGGTTGAAATCCTATTGATTAATTGGGAAAACTAATTGCCTACTTTGAAAGGAAGTTGGAGAATAAGGAAAGTGGAAAATAAGAGAGATATCATGTTAATTTTCTTTCCATCGGAGAATGAGTCACTCTAAAGGGGTCAAGAGAGAGAGATCAATTTCGCTAACCTTTAATTCTTGCTGTGAAATTTGATTAAGAAAACTTGCTGGGGATAAAGGTATGTCTTCTCTCAATTATGCTGATGTGAAAATCACGATATTCTATAATCTTAGAGATTAAAGTTAATGCAAGTTAGGGTTTAGAATTATAGAAAATTCCCAACATTGATGGATTATTATCATACGAGGACAATTGGGATTTTATTAGTTTGTGTAAACAGGACACATGATTATGTCAAAAGTAGTTTTTAAATTTATTTTCCCTCTTTTGTGCTTTTTCTTTTATTTAAATTGCAGAAAACTGATTCGGTCTCTATGGTTAAAGAGGATTTTTCGGTGTTGGCATCAGACATTCCATGGGAGAGCGAGAATGTATGGAGCACGATGATCTTCTATATGTTCAATTTGCACATTCCTTTAGGTTATGGGGGCTTGTCTATTGTTGCCTATACATTGCATCAACCTGTTCTTGATCTTCAGACTCAAGTGAGTGTAGTTTTTGGACTTTATTATATTTAATATTTAATGATGAAAAATAGGAAGAGAGCCTGTCACTCATTGTGCTAGAGGGATTCCCATTGTATCCTATATCTCTGATGCATTTTCTTTTCTTTGGCGCAAGTAGACTATATAAATGGGATCTGTTTTGGGTAGCTTCGGCCTGGATGTAAGGGTACTAACCCAGAATTTTTGCAAATGTAGCTGCTGAGTTTTATTGAGTAAAACAATTATGTTTTCGTGGACTCAACCTTATCTTGTTTTTGGGAATCTTTTTTTACTCCGTGGTCTTCATGATTTCTTTTTATTTTTCTTCCTTTGTTATCATTTGAGTCTTAAAACTGAGCTCTCTGAGTCCTTTCTCTATGCATTACTTTATGGATGTCATTTTCATTGGCATTTCTTTAGGATAAAAAATATTTTATATGCATTGTTTGATTTGTGGTGTGCCAACTTAGGCTTGAAAGTACCAGTGGTCCATTAACAACGCAAAAGTTAGAGATCATTTTTATTGCAGATTAGTAAGGTTAACAATAAAAAAATTATGCACCTGCTCCACTGATGTTGATATTTCTTCAGTGCAGGCACTTTCCCTGCTTTTGTTCCAGGTATTAGAACTCAGTGCAGCCCTATTTCTACTAAGCAGGACCATTAAGCCTGAATACGACCTTGTGAACTTCTTCAAAACTATCAAGTCACCAGCAGAGAGGAACTGGCTGCTGGCATCTGCACTGGGTTTTGCGGTTCTTACATCATTGGTGTTCCTTGCATCACTTGTTGCTGACAGACTATTTGGGGCTAAGGTTTGTTAATGACGTTATCTTCTCTCTCTCACTGTCTCTCTGTCTCTTCACTCTTGCTCTCTCTCTTTTTCTTTCCCTCTTTAGTGCTTTTAATATTCTTGTACAAATATGAAGTTTGAAACTCCTTTGTTTTAGCTAGGAGTCCAAATTAATGTTCACTTGCGCCATCTTTTCGCCGTGAAACTGAATCATGATTGTGATTACTTCCATACTTGAGACAACATCCAAATATTTGGACTCAAGCAAATTTTTTTTTTTTTTATGTGGATGAAAGTAAATTGCCCATCATTGGCTTTGATATCGGTCCATGGCGAAAGAGAAGTTGTTACTGAAAAGGCTACATAGCGCAATTAAGCCATCTATTGAGTTATAAATAACTTAAAAAGGGGTCTTACTGGAAATCTGAGTGATTGCTTATCTTTTGCTTGGCATCTGAAACAACTCAACTTTTCCATGGAATTCAGAATGAATTATACATTGCATGCATGTGAGAAGAGAACTCTCAATTTAGTAAATGTTTCCTGGGAAGTAACCAACTCTGTTATTTACTCTAATTATTTGCATCAAATAATTATTTTAATCATGTAACACTGAAGAACTTTTAGTTGCATACAACTCATATTTACTCTCCTGTTGGATATGTTGATTATTCAAAACTTGACTCCGTAAAACTAATGTTTCAGAGCTGGTGGTAGTGATTTCTTTATCTTCCTTTTTCATTATGCTTTTAGGCTGCGAACAATCCACTAGTGAGGGAGATCCTTCTTAGCAGCGACATATCAGCAACTGCTATCGTCCTGGTTAATTGCATCATCGCTCCCCTACTGGAGGAAGCTGTTTACAGAGGGTTTTTATTGACATCTCTTGCTTCCACCATGAGTTGGCGAAATGCAGTTGTCATAAGCTCAGCAATCTTCAGTGTAGCTCATTTTTCCATCGACAATTTCCTGCAGTTATTCATCATCGGGTGTGTGCTCGGGAGCTCGTATTGTTGGTCGGGCAATCTAATTTCTTCCATTGCCATACATTCCTTGTACAATGCCTCGATACTGATGATTATATTTTTGTCTTAATTCTATGTATAAGTGACTGTCTTTGAGGCATGTTTGAAAGCTTAAAGACTTGAATGAACATACTGTTTGGTTATTGAGAAAGTGTATTTAAAGTGCTAAGAAAATTGTAAAGAACTTCTGGAATTAAATGCTTTATTTCGTTTTTACTTAATAACAAAATGATTACAATATGTTTGTATTTATACTCAGTTGTTTTACAGCTTAACAGAAAATGAAAAACTAAGCACTTGATATTAACGTGACTAACTAACTTTAGCTGAGCTGGCACTTCACTCTTCAATTGATTCAGCTGACTGCATTTATCTCACACGTGTGCTGCATTCTTCCATGCATTATGAGCTTCCTTGACAGTCCCCCTCAAACTTAAGGGACATGGTTGCACATTGAGTTTGACTCTAAAATAGTTGAAATGAATAAATGTCAGAGGCTTTGTCAAAGCATCAGCAATTTGCTCCTCGCTGGGAATATAATTAATCTCCAGCTCCTTTGCCAAAACCTTGTCTCTAATAAAGTGCATATCCAGTTCAATGTGTTTAGTCCTTGAATGATAAACTGGATTCTTGGCCAACTCTGTTGCACTTATATTATCACACCAGATAGTTGGTAATGAAGTACACTTAATGCTGAGTTCATTGAATAACGACTAGATCCATGTTATCTCTGCACTTGCAGAAGCCAGAGCACGATATTCACTCTCTGCACTGGATCGTGTAACCACAACCTGCTTCTTGGATGACCAGGAAATTAGATTGCTTCCAAAATAAATGCAATAGGCTCCTATTGATTTTCTGTCATCAACATCACATGCCCAATCTGCATCTGTAAATCATATGATCTTCATTTCCCCACCTGCTGAAAACTTCAAACCATAATTTGCAGTCTCCTTAAGGTATCTAAGAACTCTTTTACAAGCCATAACATGTTGGAGTGTTGGAGCTGTCACATACTGGCTCAACTTATGCACAGCAAATGCTATCTCTGGTCTAGTTAATACCAGATATTGTAAACCTCCAACTAAGCTTTTATAGCTTGTTGCATCCTCAATATATTGACCCAAACAGCCTGTGACTTCTTTCTGAAGCTTTGATCCAGTAACTATGGGAGTCATGGTTGCACATTGAGTTTGACTCTAAAATAGTTGAAATGAATAAATGTCAGAGGCTTTGTTAAAGCATCAGCAATTTGCTCCTCGCTGGGAATATAATTAATCTCCAGCTCCTTTGCCAAAACCTTGTCTCTAATAAAGTGCATATCCAGTTCAATGTGTTTAGTCCTTGAATGATAAACTGGATTCTTGGCCAACTCTGTTGCACTTATATTATCACACCAGATAGTTGGTAATGAAGTACACTTAATGCTGAGTTCATTGAATAACGACTAGATCCATGTTATCTCTGCACTTGCAGAAGCCAGAGCACGATATTCACTCTCTGCACTGGATCGTGTAACCACAACCTGCTTCTTGGATGACCAGGAAATTAGATTGCTTCCAAAATAAATGCAATAGGCTCCTATTGATTTTCTGTCATCAACATCACATGCCCAATCTGCATCTGTAAATCATATGATCTTCATTTCCCCACCTGCTGAAAACTTCAAACCATAATTTGCAGTCTCCTTAAGGTATCTAAGAACTCTTTTACAAGCCATAACATGTTGGAGTGTTGGAGCTGTCACATACTGGCTCAACTTATGCACAGCAAATGCTATCTCTGGTCTAGTTAATACCAGATATTGTAAACCTCCAACTAAGCTTTTATAGCTTGTTGCATCCTCAATATATTGACCCAAACAGCCTGTGACTTCTTTCTGAAGCTTTGATCCAGTAACTATGGGAGTGTCACAGCCTTTACAATTTTGCATATCAGCTTTGGATAACAAATCCAAGATATATTTCCTCTGAGATAGATAGATGCAATCTTCAGCATAGGACACTTCTATTCTTAGAAAATATGATAGAATTCCCAAGTCCTTTAAAGCAAAAGTCTTACTGAATTCTGAGATGAATTTCTCCAGCTCACCATTGTCAGGTCCTGTTATTAGAATGTCATCTACATAGATTAAGATGAGTATCATTGAGCCCTGCACTTCTTTGAAGAAAAGAGAGGTATCAGCCTTTGAATTCTGAAATTTCCAATTAGCAATCAGACAATTCTTAAGCTTGTCATACCAAGCTCTAGGAGCTTGCTTCAAGCCATACAAGGCCTTCTTTAGTTTGCATACATGATTGGGTTTTTGTTGATCAATAAAACCTTCAGGCTGATACATATAGATACATATAGACATCCTCTGTCAATTCTCCATTCAAAAATGCATTATTCACATCCACTTGCCTTATTTTCCATTTATGCATCATAGCTAAACTCAAAAAAATCCTCACTGTTGAAGCTTTTACAACTGGGCTAAAGTCTTAAAGTAATCCACACCTTCAGTTTGCTGAAAACCTTTGGCAACCAATCTGGCCTTGTGTTTGGCTATGCTTCCATCAGTATTTTGCTTGAGTCTAAACACCCATCTGTTGTCAACTACTTTGTATGCATTTGAAAATGGTACCAGTGACCAAGTCTCATTCTTTATCAAAGCTTCATACTCATCTACCATGGCTTGATGCCAATTCTGACTGCTAAGAGCTTCTTGAACTGTACTAGGTTCTTTGTTGGCTAAGGTGACTGTATAAACCTTTGGTTTGAAGATTCCAGATTTTGATCTGGTAATCATTGGATGAGAAGATGGTTGGGAATGATTTCTAGTTTGAATTTGGTTTATGTTCTGTGAAGAAGTTTCCTCTGGTTGTAGAATGGATGATTGCATTGGTAATGTGTTTGGTGATGGTGAGGTTGAGGATGATAACTCTAAGGATATGTGTGATGGATGTTCTTGTTGATTCAAAACATCTATATGTGTGGGAACAGAGGGCATTTGTTCATTTCTTGCTGAGCTTGCTGACTGAAGATCTTCAAAGCTGCTGTTGGGTAAGGCCATTGTAGAAATATGATAGATAAGTTGTTGAGAGAAATTAGACACTGAGGTTTCAGAAGATATGGGATTTTCTGTTGAGAATGCAGTGTTTATTGGATAAGGGAATGTGTTTTCATAAAAAATGACATGTCTAAGAACATAGACTTTACCAGAACTTGCTAAGCATTTGTATCCTTTATAAGACGGATTGTATCCAATAAAGATGCATTTAGAAGTGTGAAAATCAAATTTATGTTTGTTAAAGTCTCTCAAGTATGGATAGTAAAGACAACCAAAACACTTTAGGAATGTGTAATCTGGTTTGTGTTTGAAAAGTTTCTCATAAGGAGATAAGAATTTTAGAACAGAGGTAGGCAATCTATTAATATGATACACTGCTGTATGAACAGCTTCCCATCAGAATTGAAGAGGAAGGTTTGCTTGAGCCATCAGGGTTAATCCTAGTTCAACTATATGCCTGTGCTTCCTCTCAACAAGACCATTCTGGTGATGGGTGTAAGGACATGAGTGCTTAAAGATTATTCCATTTTGATTAAGAAAATCAGTAAATGCTCTAAACTCTCCCCCAAGGTCAGATTGTAGCATCTTAATTTTGGTATCAAACTGATTCTCAACTTGAGTTTTGAACAATTTGAAAACTTTAAATGCTTGTGATTTGAGCTTAAGAGGATAAATCCAAGAGTACCTAGTGTAATCATCCACAAAACTAATGTAGTATTTGTATCCATCTCTAGACACAGTGGGTGAAGGCCCCCAAAGATTAGTATGGATCAATTCTAATACCCCTTTTGTTTTTGTTTCGGTTATTGAGAAATGTTGCTTATGGACTTTGCCTAGCTGACATGCTTCACATAAAGTACTTGCAGAAGATAACATGTCTTTTGGAGAGACTTTAAAATGTTTACATGATTTGAGCAAATACACCAATGTCATTGAGCTTGGATGACCAAACTTTCTATGTAACAAAGTTATTATATCAGGTTTGGCATTACACTTATTTAAAATAGACTGAAAACAATCTCGAGTACCATTATCACAGTGTTTGAAAGCAGACAACATAGAGACTGGTTGATTTGACTGGGATTTACAAAGATAAGATGTAGGTGATGAAGAAAGAGAATTTGAGTTCAGCAGCAGCTTGTAAAGACCTTTTTCAGCAATACCCTGTAGAAGAACTTGACCCTTCATGTCCTTCACAAAACAAACATTTCCACAGAATTCAACAGATAAAGGATTATCAGTTGTGAGTTTAGAAATACTTAATAGATTTTTGGTAATTGAAGGGACAAGTAACATATCTTTAAGTGTTATTCTAGCATGTGTAGATAAGGGTTTAGAAGCTCTTAATACCAGAAATGCATGTCCAACATGAGTAATAGACAAACCTTGACCATTTTCAATGATAAGCTAATCAGTACCTTTAAACTCTTCATTGATATGCAAATTCTCCATATTGTTGGTTAAATGGTGAGTTGCCCCACTATCCAGATACCATCCATCATCAGCAGTCCCTTCAAAATTAGTCATGAAAGCTGTTCCAGCTGCTCCAGAAGTGTATTCATCCATTCCAGAATAATAGCTATTGCCAGATATAGAGTCATAACCTGGAAACATAGTATTAAGATTTTCATAGCCAAAATCTGAATTAGAAATGGAGCCATCAAAGTTTGAGAAATATGCTGCTCTTGGTGTTCTTCCCCTGCCAAAACCTCTTGGAACAGGTACAAAATCTTCAATAAATCTGTGCTAACAGACATCAGCAGTATGGCCATTCTTAAAACAAATCTGACATGTCATCTCTCCAGCATTATTAAAACTTCCTTGTGATCCACTCATGTTATCATATCCATTTCTAGCTGGAAAAGATGAGTTCCTAGGTACTGGATTCCTAGGAGCTGGAAAATGATTGAAATTAGTTGAGTTATTTCCAGGAACAAATCCTCTGCCATATTCATTTCTAAAACCTTCATTAAACATTCTTGGATTTCCTCTGCCAAAGAAAAGAGTTCTACCACCAGAATAACCTCCTCCAGAATAACCTCCTCATTTAAAACTTCCTCTAGGCTGTGCAAAATAAGCTCTAGGATAATATGCATTTGTATATGCATAGTTTGCATTAAACATACTTTTGTCACCTTGCTCCTGTTCTAATCTAGTCTCATGAGTGAGTAACAGTGCATATGCATCATCAAACTCCATTCATGAACCAGTTATAGATGTAGCAATATCACGATATCCAGATCCTAATCCATTAAGAATAGTTAACATAAGATCCTTCTCTGTAATTGAACTACCAGCACTGGCCAGCTTATCAGCTATTGCTTTCATTTTAATACAATAATCTTCAACACTAAGGGCTTCCTTTTTAAGAGTGTTTAGTTCATATTTGAGCTGAAGAACTCGAGCTTCAGATTGAACTCCAAATTTCTTTTCCAAAGTTTTCCATATATCAAATGAATTCTCACAATTGATTACAATGCTTAAGATACCTTCACTTAATGACGACAGTAGCCAGCCAAGAAGTGTCTGATCCTATGATCTCCAGATCTGGTATTCTGGATTTTCAACTTGTTGTGTAGATCCACATGCTTCAGTTAACAGAAGACACTTATCAGGTACTGATCTGGCTCCTGTGACGAAATCTTCCAAACGATTGCCTCTTATTGAGGCCAACACTTGAGAACGCCAGAGTAAGTAATTTGATCGATCTAGCTTGATAGGATTAGTAAAAGAGAAGTTGATTTGAGTAGATTGATTTGTGTTGTTTATTGTTTGATTACGAAGGCTTGACTGGTGATTACTGGAACTAGCTCTGTAAGGCTTTGATACCATGTTTGAAAGCTTAAAGACTTGAATGAACAAACTGTTTGGTTACTGAGAAAGTTTATTTAAAGTGCTAAGAAAATTGTAAAGAACTTCTAGAATCAAATGCTTTATTTCGTTTTTACTTAATAACAAAATGATTACAATATGTTTGTATTTATACTCAATTGTTTTACAGCTTAACAGAAAATAAAAAACTAACTAAGCACTTAATATTAACGTGACTAACTAACTTCAGCTGAGCTGGCACTTCACTCTTCAATTGATTCAGCTGACTACATTTATCTCACACGTGTGCTGCGTCCTTCCATGCATTATGAGCTTCCTTGACAAGGCCAGATATGTTGTTCTAGCTTCTCATTAAGAGATACATACATACATACATACATATATATATATATATACCAGAAGGAAATAGGATCGAAGGACGGATGTGTTTTATAAAGAAATTTTTTAAAGAAAACTCAGATAAAGAAAATAGAGAAAAGGAAATAATTTCAAGTTAATTATCTTTGTATTAGTGATCAAACAAGGGTACGCGGCGTTGTTACACCTGGGAATGCCACTATTCTGGCCTTCAGGTCTGATCAAATTTAGACTTGATCAGGATCCCTGCACCCTGGTTTCCAGCCTAATATACCACTTTAATTTTATTAATCCTATTGATGTCTAAGCAAGCCTAGCAACAATTTCTAAGGCCTAGTTCATACATTTAAGGCTGGGTGATAAAATATTTTGATAATGGGTTTTATCAAACCAATCGGAAGTTTTCTTTGAAAGCGTTGGCTGGGAAAGCACAATTTGAGAAGATGAACTTTCACCAGAGACAACCACATTTTGGGAAGAGGGCTTTGAAATTTCTTTAGAAATGGGTTTTTCTTTTTCAATTTCTTCTTTAAGAGAGATTTGACTTTGAGAAAGGCTTTGAAGAGCGAGCATAAGCTCAGGGAATTTTGTAATGGAGCTCATCCATTGCTTTATTTGGTCATCAGAGGAAATGGATTTGTATTGGGCTTCGTGTTCTTCAACTATTTCAATCCAGGATTTGATGGGCATGGCAGAAGAAAGCAATTTTTCTTTAGAGGGAGTTGATTGGGGTTCTTTGGAGGTTGCATGAGACTCAGTGTCTTTAAGAACATCTTTACTTTTGTCCTTGCTCTTTGGCGGCATTATCTGTTTTGAAGAAATTCTCTAGTTAGAAAATCAAGAACAAAATTTTTATCGTCTTTAATAAATTCAATATCGAAATCAAAAACACTTAAAATAGCTTGCCATCTTGCAAAAATTTGTTTTAAAGCAATATTTTGAACATCTTTTTCTAAAACATGTTTTGCAGCTTTGCAATCAATTCTAAGTAAAAATTTTTAATTTAATAAATCACTTTGGAATTTAGATATACATAAAACAATAGAAAGAATTTCTTTTTTGATAGTAGAATAATTTTTCTGGCAATCATTCCAATGTGCAGAAACATATTGTACTATCTGTTCTTTATCATTTTCTCTTTGTTTTAATATACCTCCATAGCCTAAGTCAAATGCATCGGTTTCAACTATTTTAGGCAATGCAGGATTTGTAAGGAATAAACATGGAATACTTTTTACAATGGTCTTTATGTGCTTAACAATCCTAGTATGTTCTTCTGACCATGCAACATGAGTCTTTTTTAACCTATCATGCAATGGTTTAGTAATCCTATTGATATTAGGACAGAAATCAAGAACATAATTAAGACTACCCAAAATCGCTGCAATTGGGTTTTGTCAAGGATTTTATCAGGAAACTTGTCAGTAAAAGCAAGTGATCTCTTAATAGGAGTGATGGTCCCTTTAGAAATATAATGGCCAAGGAACCTGACTTTTGTTTGAAATAATGAAATTTTTGAGCTAGAAAGTGCTAGACCAGCTTTCCTAGTGGTAAAATAAAAAGTTTTTAGATGTTTGAAGTGTTGATCAATAGTTTGAGAAAAAATCAACACGTCATCAATGTAAACAATGCAAAACTCAGAATAAGGGTTGTAAATATCATTCATGATTCTCTGAAATTCTGAGGGTGCATTTTTTAAACCAAACGGCATTACGGTCCATTCATACTGTTCAAAAGGAACAGTAAAAGCAGTTTTATAATGGTCATTAGGGTGGATTTAGATTTGCCAAAAGCCTGATTTCATGTCAAATTTTGAAAAAATAAAAGCAGAACACAATTTTTGGAGTAAATCTTTCTTATTAGGTATGGGATACCTAATCCATTTTAATGCTTTATTTAAAGGCTTGTAATTTATTACAAGTCTCGGTGTTCCCCTTTCAATTTCAGAATTTTTGTTAACATAAAAAGCGGCACAAGACCAAGGGGATCTAGATTTAACAATGAGTCTTTTGGACTCCAAATCCGTTATTTCATCTTTACAGTGTTGTTCTAGATCCATATTCATTTGAATTGGATGAGCTTTAGTGGGTATTTTCTTTTCATCAAAAGAGCTTTCATAAGGCAAATCTACCAAATGTTGTTTTCTTTCCCAAAAAGCAGATGGTAAATCGGCACATATTTCTTTTTCAATGAGATTTTTAAAATCAGAAATCTTTCTTTGTGTAAAATCATTTTGTAATTGGTATTCAATTCTTTGTAAACTTAAATCATTTTTTAAGCAAAACAAATCATTTCGTTTAGATTTAAGCATAGCATCAATTTGATTTTGATAAACTGAACAAGCTTTAACAATATTAAGATTTCTTGTCTTTGGGTTCTCAATGAAAGGAAAAACAAGTTTTTTGGATTTTGCTTTAAAAAATATACTATCATAATTGACAGTATATGGAGTAATTAAATTTATAAATGGAGTTCCTAAAATGACAGTATGGTATATGTCATTCGTAAGAAGAAAAGAAGTTCTGAATTCAAAACCATTGTTGTGGACAGAAGCATCAACTTTTGATTTTATTTTAAGTTTTGAATTATTGGCGGCAGAAAGTTTTTCATTAGTCTTCTCATGGAATTTTTTAGGAACAATATCTTCTTTAATACAATTTAAATCGGCACCAGTGTCAAAAAGGGCAATGGTGTCAATTTCAAAATCTTTAGAAAAAATTAAAGTGATTTTGATTAAATACTTCCTGGTGGTGATTTGTTTTAAAACAAATAGAAAATCATTGGGCACGGATTCAATGTTTTCAAGATTTTGTTCGTTATCATCATCAGTAACAACTTCCTTATCAGAATTATCATCTAGTTGTTTTTGCAAAAGAAGTTGGATAGTATCGGAATCATGCTTTTGTTTTTCTTTCAAATCCTTAATCTCAAATTTGATTTCTTTGATTTCTTTCTGAAGATCTTGGATATCAGGAACAACCTTCTTTGTTTTCTTTTTGTCCAAAATATCAGTAAGGTCATAGGAAGTCTTTTTAACAATTGGAACTTTAGAAGTTTCCGCTTTATTAGAATCTAGAGTCTTTAAAAGCTTATCAAGATATTCCTTTTGAAGATTTGGATCAGAAATATGCTTAACAAGTTCAAGAAAAATCTCTTGGTCTTTAGTCAAAACATTGATTTTCTTTAAATAAGAATCCGAATCGCTGATGTCAGAGTTACTTAGAGAAGCAGAACTAGAGTCATTTAACTCATCAACCTGTAGGGGTTCACTGTCTCCCGTCATGGAAGACTCAGAGTCAGAAGACTCTATGAGCAAAGAGGCAATTTTAGAAAAAGGTTTCTTCATCAAGGCCAAGCTCATGGAACTTTCTGTTCATCCTGCAATATTTTGCAGTATGGCCTTTTATACCACACTTGTGACATATAGCTTCTTTGTAATTAAACGGGGTTTTTGGTTTGGCTCTAAACTCTGGTTTGGCTCTAAACTCTTTCTTTTTAGAGAAGTTGGGTCTCTTATAAGGCCTCGAGGGTTTCTTATAATGAGGTTCTCTAAAATTTTGAAAGGGTTTTCTATGGAATTTAGATTTGTAATGTTTCTTGTAAGGTTTTGTAGAACACTTACCATCACAATATTTGGAATTAGAAATCTTAAAGGGGTCATAATTGAATTGTTTACAGAAACTGCCTAATTCTTGCTTAGACTTCTTAAGTTCCCACTTAAGACGTTTCTGTAGTTTCAAATCTTGACAGATCTTTAAGCCTTCCTTATTGACAAAACTGACAAGTTCACCATAGGTAAGCTCATAATAAGGAATACGATTATCATAAAGGGCTTTAATAGAATTTCTAACCTTTTCTCCTAGTAGGGTAGGCAAACCTGCAAGCAATTTCTCCTTCCAAGTTGTATGACTAGCATCATCCCTAAGGAAAAGTCTGGTAAAGAAAGTGGTTTTGTAGCTTTGGAACTCACTAAGTTTTCTACACCTAAGGTTGTGTAGTAATTCGACGTTTTTATCTCTAAAGTGAGATGGGTCACCTATGAAATTAAGGGAAATAGTTAGAATCAGGGTGGCTACAGCATCCTGAATTGGACTATTGAATTCATCAAGAATAGGGGCACTATTCTCGTCAATTTGGATAGCATTAAGAATATCTGATTGTTGTTGTTTGGTGAGGAGATGATCCCACCATCCTTTTAGTTGACCAGTAAAACCGGCAATAAGAATTTCGGCTATAGCTCTATCCGAAGTTCCTGTTTGTGTTTTGTAGGTATTGGCTGCCATGGTCATCTGTTGCAACAATCCTAAGATGTTGTACTAAGACATACCATCAATGTTCCACTCATAGACGGAAGATGCATTAAACCGTGATTGATTTAAAACACTTGGTCTATTATCTATAGCTAGATCTGGTGGAGTTCTGACAGTAGGTAGGGCTAGATCCCAATGGATTTTATTGGCTAGGGGAACAGAAGGTTCTTCTTTAAATGCTTCTATGTCTGAAGAGGCTATAGAAACATTGTCATGCTCTAGTACACCAATCTTGCTGGATTGGGCACTATCAGGGGCTATGTGGACCTTAGAAGAAGAAGAAGATGAAGCTTCTATTCTATCTAATTGGTCTCTACTGGCTTTAGCAAAATCTGATTTTGACTCTTGAACAAGCTTTTGACTAGTTTTCGAAACCTGGAAAGGTTTGAAAATAGGCTCTTTAAGCTTTTTGTCAGAATCCGATTTTGATGGAATAGGGGAAACAGTAATGGTTGACTTTTGGAATTGGCTTTCTATCCTAGTCAACTGTTTTTCTATAGTATTTAAGTTAGTATTACAGAAATTATTCTGTTGAATAATACTACTTAAATTTGAATCAGAATCATTTGGTTTTGGAATTTTGTAAAGTGAGGCTCTAATCTCAATAGGAGGTTCACCATGGTCAATAGTTAAACTCCTAAGATGGGGATGTTCAGATTCTATGGTTCTATTGCTATCAGAAAGGTTCCACTCAGGGATTTTCTTTCTAATAGTAATAGGCTTTGACTCTTTAAACGGATAAGAGATGTTGTTGTTTGAAGAATATATCTCAAACCAATCAAAAAACAATATATGAACTTCGTGTGAATTAACAAAATTATAATATGTCTCTTGAATTTCTTTTTTTTGATTTAGAAAATGTTTGAAAAACCAAAGTCTTTTTTCTTTATTTGAATCAGAATAAAAATCATTGTGAAGAAGAGTTTTATCCAGTTCAAAATCTTTTTCAATGACATTTATTATATTCTCAGTAACTGATGAAAACGTGGGAGAGGTCGGAGGAGAAGGTTCCTTCTCTTCCTGTCTTTGGCGACTAGTGTATATGGGATGGGGGACACTAGTTGCATAATTGACTGAATGAATTGAAGAACTAGGTATATCCGAAGTGGAAAACCTAGGTTGACTTTGAAGATTTACCTCGGAGGGTATTTTTGTAAATTTTCTCTCTAATGAAGAGATACTTGAACATGAACCTTTATCGGAGAATCTAGATGAAGTAGATCTCCTAAATGACAGTTTTACTTTACCATCTGAGTACTGAGTCACATTTTGCAACTCTGTATTTGGCTCAAGTTGTTTTGGAATCACTGGTGTAGTGGCTCCTTCAAGAATCTATTCGTCTAGAAAATTGACATTTTTCTATTGGATTGGTTTCGGAATAACGGTATTGGCTTTTGAAAGATCAGTCTGCAAGAGAAGAGTCTCTTCTCTTTTTTACTGGAATCTATGTTGTGTGCTGAATGCAGAAATCATAGCTTTATATGAGATTTTAAAAATCAATGCTACAAGAACGGATCCCTCAATTATATGGTAATTATGGGTTTTGATTTGTAAAATCATGCTTTTTAAAATATTTTTGTCTTTAAGAGAAATCGTTATATTAGGGTAACAATTAAATGAAATGGGACCTTTACATAGACTTGATTATATACTACTTAGTAAAGAATTATCGAAAGAGATGAATCAGCCATCTCTCAAGACTGCAAGAATGGAAGTGTCAAGACCTTATTTTGTTAAGGGTTTTATACCGACTTGTATTAAGCCAATGTGAATATAATTAAAACTTTTATCTCTTAATTTCTTTAGAGATTGCTCAGAAAATAAGTGAATCGTTTCAAAAGGCTTTGAAATGGTTATGTCAGGTTCTTCTGTTTTTATGACAATCATTTTTTAGAAAATCAAGCTTTTTTGTTTTATAAATCATTTCTTTATTAACCTTTGGTAATTTCCAATTATCAATTGCTTTATTGAAGTCTTCGATAACAAATTCTTCAGAATTCACAACATTCTTTGAATCACTAGTTCTTCCAGAAGAAGAGCTAGAAAAGGACGATACTCTACAGAGCAGAGAATCCATGAGTCCAAACTTATGGTCAACTCTAAGACCTATTGGTATGGCTACAGGTATGGATTTACAGCCCTAAGCGGAAATTTTATCCTATGACGGGACTAACAACAAGTAAAAATTCACCACACAAACAAGAATTAAAATAAAACACAAGTCTTTAAACACAAATTCTCTAAACGGTACAACACTTTCCTCCCCTTAGCTCTGATAATTATTTCCTTCTGGTATCAGAGCCATCTCATATTAATATATAAGAATTTCGTATGAAATCAATCTTGATATTTATGTATTAGAGTTAGAGGTGGCAAAAATATCCGTCTGGTTCGGACCCGGACTGTACCCGGACGTTGTGGGCCGGGTATTACCCGGATGTTGTGGGCCAGGTATTACCCGACCCAAGTATGAAGCCGGGTCTTGGGCATCACTTGATAAACCCGGAACCCGTATTTTATTAAAAAAATATTATAAAATATATATTATTTTAAATATTTATATTTATTTGACTCATTTATTATACATATATAAACTTTTAAACACTTAAAGTTTATATTTTCATGTCAAATTTTATTGAAATAAATTTAAACTTATAAAATTATCAAAAAATAAAAAATATATACACATATAATATTAAAAAAATATAAAATTCAGGTACTCGGATTAAAACTCGGCCCGGGCCCGGACCCAGACCCGAACCGGTTGCATCCGGGCAGGGTCCAGTCATTGCAATACCTAGACTCGACTTGGGGTTTTGCCAACCCTAATTAGAGTGACAGAATTTATTCAGATATATATTATTTATTTAATATATGAATAAAGCATGCTTATGGTTTGTCTTAATTCATCGTTAGATTCTCTACTGTATTTTTCTTTGGATTTGTAATAAGAGGGGTAGTCTTTTATCATCATATTTCCCTCTTGATTTAGTTGACTGATATAGAAGTTTTGTAAGCCAAAATTGGCTTAGGAAATTTGTAAATCACTGGAAACTTACAGAAACTTGCACGAGACTGCTGGAAACGTGCGCTACAACTGCTAGAAACTTGCAAAAACTCGCTGGAAACTGCTGGAAATTATAGTGGAAACTTGCTGGAATTTGCAGCAGCGCGTGCGGCTCGTGTTAACAGCTGCGCGTGCTGCAACAAATGCTACAAGCAACCATCACTGCAAGCAACGCTGCCAGCAGCTGCAGCGACAAGCAACGCTGCCAGCGGCTGCAACGGCAAGTAACGTGCCTAGCAACGCAAGCGAAGATGGTTGCATGCAGAAGCTGTTGTCGGAAGGCGTCGTGAGACGTTTGGGAGCTTTTTAGTGAGGCACCGGCGGTTAAATCGACGCTGGAAAATCATGAACGAAGGCTGGACTTTGTATCGGCAGCGGCTGTTGTGCAAATTTTATTGAACTCGCAAGTGCACGAATCTATTGTATAATGGTGACGAGTGTCGATCCCACGAGGAGGTGGATTTTAATTATATATAGAATTAATTTTGTATGAGGGTGGTTGGATTTGTGGTGAAAGTGACTTAGATTATCCTAAAATTGGAATTGAAATGACGAGAATAAATTGAAGAGAAATCTATTGAAATGAAGCGCTTGGATATCTGGATCCGCATCAACATGCACCATGGACTAAATATTCTTTATTAATGCCAATTAAATCATGAGGGGGGAATCCACACCTCATGAACCACACTCTAATCAATATGGTGCTAAGGGCTTATCGTGCCAAATAATGGTAACCTTGTACTAGAGAGCCGGTGAAACCATGATGGTATCTAGACAAGACTATTATTATTTGTCGACGAGAAGTCAAATCATCCACAAAAACCAGAGGGGCAGCAAAATTAAATTTACCAAATAAAGCCCACGACACATGTTGAGACTTCACCTTCAACCGAAGCTTGAAAGAAAATTAGCTATTCATAATTGAATTAGGGATAAAATAGAAATTTATTTAAAATACGTAGAAAATACAAAATGGAGAAGGAATTACAGAAAATGGAGTTCAAAAATGGATTGAGAGCTGTCAAATTAGGGAGGGAGACCCTCTTTTTATAGATACATTGAGTAAATCGTGGCCATCGGATTAAAAACAGTTTGGACGCTCAGGATTGCACCACGTCATCAGTCAACAGTACGCGGTTTGACCACGTGGGTGAACAGTAACAAGGTTTGACCCGGGTTGAACAGTGACGCGGTTTTGTTGAAAATAATCCTGTGTAATGCACGTACCATACACGAGATTTTTGGTCCACTGATATGCTGCCACGTCATCGATCAATAGTGCATAAGAATTTTAGTCCAATAGGATCGTGACACCTCATCAGTCAATGCCACATCATCGATCCGTCTATGTGAACAGTATCGTGAACAGTAACGTAGACAGCACCGTACATGTGAATAGTACCATACATGTGAACAATGCCATTTTTTCTTTTATGCTTCTCCTAAGGTTTTCGACCGTCTTGAGTTCAAAAATGATGTCTGTTTTGCCGTCTGATCTCTCGTTCATTATGAAATGACTATGATGCCCTTAAAATACATAAAATACTTAATTATAATACAATACACATAATTGAATGACAAGAAGTTTAAGTACATAAAAGTAAGGGTGTTAGTAAAACTTGAAGTGTAAAATGACGATTTTCTCCTTTATAAATACACATTTTCTAACACTCAACACACCCCCCAACCAGCTTATTGCTAGTCCCTAGCAAATAAAGCGAAAACAAAATTCAAATCCAAAGTGATGATTTTTTTTTCTTTTTTAAACAATCATGTTTATTCAATCAGACTAATGATAGTAATCAAATAAAAGTATAAGCATTATCTCTAGTCTAAATGAACATCACACCCACATCAACCATCCACATGAATCAGCCCAGTAGACTTTGTCATAGCTACTTTCAAGAATGACATGTCAAACCCCAAAATCTCACTGGAAGTAGTGACACTCTTACAAAGAAATTAAACCCAATAAAAATAGTCACTCCAATAAATGATAATTGAGAGAAAATAATCAAGAAGTGATATCACATGCTCTCACTAAGATGAAAGAAATATGCTCTCAGCTTAGAAATAATACGATCTCAAGTCAAACAAAAATGCTAGTCAACCCACTTTATTTATCTTCTTTTTTTTATTATGCATCACTACATCTTTTTAGCGCATATAACTAGCTTCTATTTCAGATTATAGTTCCCTAAAATCAAGAAGGACTTTTATTCGGACGTAACGTAGGCTAGGGACATGACTAACAAAGAAGGAAAATAAGGAAAATAAGGAAAATAAAGTGTATGTTTGAGAAAAATACAGAGAATTTTTTTTTGGAAGTTGCAAGGTGGATTTCACCTATTATTGTTATTTTTTTCTTATTTTTTTTGAAACAACAACAATTTTTTTTGAACCAGGCATAACTTCACTATACAAAATATTTATTTACATTTTTCTCAAACATAAATAAGTGATGGAACTTGTAACATATTGGCTAATACTCCAAATCGGAGTAGGTCAAGACGATAAGTTTGACGAAGAATTTTTTTTTAAAGGCTCAAAAGGGTTAAGTATGGATATTTGATAAAAGGGATGGTTAGAAAGGCTCAAACGGATCAAAGATGGCATTTCCATCGTCTTTTAGGGCTCTAAATAATCTTTCATATTTACTAGTTAGATGGGCCTCCATATGTAGCAACACACATTTTTTTTCTTTATTTTTTAATTTTACAATTTTTTTTAAGGGTTAACTTAAAAGAAATCTAGAGATCGTGTATACAATAATAAACTGCTAAGCTGTATAAAGAATGGGCAAAAGGGTTACTCTCCAAGAAAAATGATAGGCTCAAAAACTCACTTGGTACTTATTATGACATGTTCATTCCTTCAAGCAACTCATATTTGTCTCCGACATCAACATGTAGAGTAGCAAATATAGTGTAACATCTCTTAAGACCAAAGATAATACAAATACTAAAATTTGAAATTAATCATGTCATCCAATGTTAAAACAAATCACAAATTTTTTTTTTAAACAACATCCTACCCCCCAACCTATTCTAAACATGAAAGGAAAATATACATGCAGAAATGTGAAAATGATGCAGAAAAATTAATTAGAAAATGATAGAAAACGAAAATGATTTTTTTTAACTTAAGAAGATGCGTTTCTAGAGGCACTACACTCCATATTCAGCCATCTTTGACTCAAATTTTTTTTTTGAAAATGTATATTTATAAAGGAGAAATTAAAAAGAAGAAGAAAATGAGCATAAAAACATAATAAAGAAAAAGAAAATGTCTGAACTTTTTTTTTGTTTTTAATTTTTTTTTGAAACGATGAAGATGCGTTTCTAGAGTCACTACACTCCATATTCAGCCATCTTCAACACAAAAAGATAGCAACAGTTAGTTTCTATAACAAAAAAATAGTAAAAACTTAACCAAGATTCCACAATTGTCAACTATTCCCTCCCCCCAACTAGAACGAAACATTGTCCTCAATGTTTTAAAGGAAAGAAGTAGAGTTTAGAAGACATCACCTGGGTGGTGCAACACAGAAAAAAATATTTACAAGCGGAGAGTTAAATCTAATTTGAACTTTTTACTGCGGCTATTGTTACCGTCATTATTTGGACGCTTAAACACAAAGGTCCAGGGGTCTGGCTCCGGTTTATAAGCTTGTAACATATCAAGTAGCTCATTAGCAGTGTGAGCACAAATAAAAAACTTTTTCGCACTGGAAGGAATGAAGTAGTTTTTTATTGCATGGTTAAGAAATGCGATGAATCCATCATAAAAGTTATTGACATTTAACATAGAAGAAAATATTTATAAGCAGAGAGTTAAATCTAATTTGTACTTCTTACTGCGGCTACTGTTACCGTCATTATTTGGACGCTCAAACACAAAGGTCCAGGGGTCTGGCTCCAGTTTATAAGATTGTAACATATCAAGTAGCTCATTAGCAGTGTGAGCATAAATAAAAAGCTTTTTCGCACTAGAAGGAATGAAGTAGTTTTTTATTGCATGGTTAAGAAATGTGATGAATCTATCATAAAAGTTATTGATATTTAACAAACCGATGGGTTTCTGGTGAATGTGCAGATGGGCCCAAGATGCTAGTGTGATAAGTGCCTCTAGTGTTGCAAGATCTCCTGGAAGGAAAATAAAAGCATCAGCATGATTAAGCATTTCAGTTATTCTTTCTTGCATACCTAAGACGACTAACTCTTCTCCAGTCGATGAGTCAGACAAACTGCCCAAAGGTTTTAAAGCTGTTGGGATGATGCCTAACACTTGGCTTCCTCTGACAAAAGCAGCTTCTGAGACTAATTTTGATAACCCTCGGTTACTTCCTCCATACACCAAATATAATTTTCTCCCTGCTCTGCTTCGATGAAGATCTATGGCTGCATCAATGAACTCTTTATGTTTGCCATAGGTAAATCCAGAAAGCACACAAATGTTCTTAAATTGTCTATTGGGAGTAGCTGCCATTAGAATATTTCTCAAAAATAATTTGTGAGTGCTTAACAAAAAGTCATATTTAAGAATCTTGGTGACAATGGATCACAACTGTGTATGGGGTGGCATGTCAGTGTCAAATAACGCGTAAAGCACATGGGTAGCGAGTAAAAAAGGAAACAGTAAAAAGAAAAAGAAATAATGATAAAATAAAATTATTAAAGACAATAATGCAAATGATAAAACAACAGTGAAATAAAATACAGTGAAGTAAAATGATATTTACAGGTAGTTGCGACTGTATCTCATATCTTCCTCTAGTTTTACGTCCAGAAACGGCTTGAACGCCCTTTATGGGTCGAGGATAGGCTTCCCATCTAGTTTTCTTATAAGCTGTTAAACATGGTCGTTTATAGTCAGATTCCCGAGACTATATCGTGCATGCTCTTTTTGGAATAATGACCATAACTGGAGAATCGCTCCTTGCACATATCCATTGGGATGCATTTCAAGAGACAGAAGGATATTATCCAATGACTCCTTATTCAAGCCATCCCTAATGAATTGAATCTTATCTTCCCTATTATCAGACACTATTCTTAAAGAACATGAGTTTTTATCATAACTCATTCTGTCACACTTATGACAAGCAACAGAAATTCTTCGAGCTCGTCGTTTTCTTGCATAATTTTCTTTACCATAACCAGGCATGTATGCAATAAATTTTAGAGGTAACTCACCTGCCAATCGTACTTTAGCCTCAATTAACCAACGGATGTCGGCATGTATGTTATTCCTCATGAGCAATCGCATGCGTTCGGACCGGGCTTTATAGATTGTAAGGAGGGCATTCTGAGGAAGTGAAGGGAATCGCTTGTGAAGCTTCGCTAGAATCTCGTTTCTATCTATACCTTCACCTCAGAATATCAGTTATTATGGGAAACTGAAGTAACCGACTTGATTGTCACGGAGTACCGTTATCCGCCACTTCACCGGGGTAGCAAACTAAAGCACACACACAGAAAAACAAATTAAAACACACAAGAAAATTAAAATCGTCCTCTTATTGAATTTACCTCAAGCTCCAACTGGATGTCGTAAACACTTCTCTCAATGTCTCTGAGTTGGCTTTCTAAACCCTCAACATAGGCTACTAACTCTGGTGGTTGTAGAGCCCAAATGCGATGTGTTTTACAAAATTGAATCTGCCTTTTGAGATGAGTTTTGACACGTTGAAGTGGTTTAAGAATGTTCAGGAGGAACGGTCTAAGTATGGTACTCATGATTAACAATGATAAGAGAAAACTTAATAGTTAAACAAACACACTTATACAAAATAATTTCAATTAGCAAAAATAATAAAAAGAGAGAAAGAAAAAAAATCAAATCACTGAAAAGAAAAAAAGAAAAACTTAATTCAAATCTGGTGGGTCACTTAAATTTATTTCGATGTCCTCTCCATGTGGTTGGTACTCTAGATATGGCTTTAATCTTTGACCATTAACTTTAAACGTGACACTGTTCTTTGGGTCCTTAATTTCAATTGCCCCATGTGGAAAACGAGTATGAACAATAAATGGGCCAGACCATCGAGAGTGTAACTTACCTGGGAATAGGTGCAAGCGAGAATTGAATAAAAGCACTTTCTGACCTGGAGTGAACGATTTTCTTATAATTTGCTTGTCATGGAAGACTTTCATTCGTTGCTTGTAAATCTTGGCATTTTCGTATGCATCATTGCGAATTTCTTCAAGTTCTCCCAGTTGTAATCTTCTTTCTGAGCTGGCTTGTTGTATGTCAAAGTTGAATTTCTTGATAGCCCAATATGCACAATACTCGAGTTCCACAGGTAGGTGGTAAGCTTTTCCATACACTAGCCTGTATGGTGACATCCCAATCGGGATCTTGAAAGCCATTCTACATGCCCATAATGCATCATCAAATCTTAATGACCAATCTTTTCTGTCCGGCCTCACCATCTTTTCTAATATTTGCTTTATTTCTCGATTTGAGATCTCAACTTGGCCACTGGTTTGCGGATGATATGGGGTCACCACTTTGTGAGTGATTGAATACTTCGTCAAAAGAGCCTTGAATGCTTTATTACAAAAGTGGGCACCACCATCATTGATTATTGCTCGAGGGAATCTAAAGCGTGAAACAATCCTATCACCACCTTGTGATCATTAGTTCTACATGGAATTGCTTCTACCCATTTCGATACATAATCAACAGCAACCAATATGTATTGATGGCCAAAAGAAGGGGGAAAGGGTCCCATGAAGTCGATACCCCATACGTCAAAATCTCAACCACTAAAATTAGATTTAGTGGCATCATGTTCCTTCGTGTAATGCTCCCCATTCGTTGACACCTATCACATGAAGAACAGAAAGTGTAAGCGTCTCGAAATATAGTTGGCCAATAGAAACCACATTGTAAAACTTTAGTCGCTGTTTTCTTAGCGCTGAAATGACCTCCACAAGCTTGTTCATGGCAAAATGAAAGGATATTTTGAATTTCACTTTCTGGGACACATCTTCTAACAATTTGATCTGCACAATACTTGAACAAATATGGGTCATCCCAAAAGAAATTCTTTATTTCTGCAAAGAATTTAGCATTGTCTTGCTTGGTACAATGCTTTGGAAGTTTACCTGTAATAAGATAATTAATTATATCAGCATCCCACGGTAATACTTCCACATTCATTAGTTGTTCATCTGGAAATGACTTATTCAATGGTAATGGCTCTGTAATTGTGTCAAAATGGAGACGAGAGAGATGGTCAGCTACAACATTCTCTGTGCATTTCTTATCTTTAAATTACAAGTCGAACTCCTGCAAAAGTAACACCCAACGAATTAGTCTAGCTTTTGCATCTTTCTTTGTGAGAAGATATTGAAGAGCAACATGATCCGTAAATACAATTATTTTACAACTAATGAGATAAAATCGAAAATTTTCTAATGTAAACACTACTGCTAACATTTTTTTTTTCAGTAGTTGAATAGTTCAACTGTGCATCATTCAATGTCATACTAGCATAGTAAATAGCATGCGGAATTCGATCAACTCTTTGTCCTAATATTGCTCCTACTGCATAATCAGATGCATCACACATGAGTTCAAATGGTAAGCTCCAGTTTGGGGTCTGAATGATGGGTAATGAAGTCAACAACTGCTTTAATTTTTCAAACGCCATAAGACATGAATCATTAAAGATAAAAGGTACATCCTTAGCAAGTAAATTGCATAAGGGTCTAGAAACTTTGCTAAAATCTTTAATGAAACGTCTATAAAAACCAGCATGCCCAAGGAAAGATCTTACTTCTCTGACTGTTTTGGGTGGAGGAAGATTAGAAATGAGATCCACCTTGGCTTTGTCAACCTCAATACCTTTGCTCGAAATGATGTGACCGAGAACAATACCTTGTTGTACCATAAAATGGCACTTCTCCCAATTCAAGACTAAGTTCTTTTCGATACATCTCTGCAAAACTTGTGTTAGATGATGTAAACATTGATCAAACGAGTCACCAAAGACAGAAAAATCATCCATAAAGACTTCAAGGAATCGTTCAAACATATCAGAAAAAATGCTCAACATGCATCGTTGAAATGTAGCAGGTGCCTTACATAATCCAAATGGCATTCTTCTATATGCAAAAGTGCCGAAAGGACAAGTGAAAGTAGTTTTCTCTTGATCTTTTGGTGCTATGGGAATCTGATTATATCCTGAGTAGCCATCTAGAAAGTAATAAAATTCACGGCCTGCTAATCTATCAAGCATTTGATCAATAAATGGTAAAGGAAAATGGTCTTTACATGTGACAGAATTCAACTTTCTATAATCAATGCATACACGTCATCTTGTAGTTACTCTAGTTGATATCAATTCATTATCAGCATTGGTAACTACTGTGACTCCTGACTTTTTAGGGACAACTTGTACAAGACTGACCCATGAACTATCAGAAATGTGATAAATGATACCTGCGTCTAATAGCTTAAGGAATTCAGTTCTAACAACTGTTTCATGTTAGGATTTAACCGATGTTGCATTTTCCTAGTAGGTTTAGCATTTTCATCGAGGTGAATGTAATGCATGCAGTCTACTGGGTTTATACCTTTTATGTCTGCTATGGTCCATCCTAATGCTAATTTGTGCTCTTTTAAAATATCCAACAACTTACCTTTTTGTTCGTCATTGAGGAATGATGAGATGATTACCGGCATAGTACTTTCTTCTCCCAAAAATGAATATTCCAATGTGTTGGGTAATGGTTTGAGCTCGAGTTTCGGTGGTGATTCCGATGATGGGATGAGTTTCTTCTCTGATGGTGCTAGTTGTTCAACTCTTGACTTCCATTTATTAGTGTCCATGGATGGTGCTGAGTCAAGTAGGGCGTTGACCTCATTGACCGATCTGTCAATATCAAAATCCAAACCAAAGTGAGTTAAACATGTTTGTAAAGGATCATCACTAAGGTTTGAAACAAAAGTATTATCAACTAATGCTTCTATTAAATCCACATCAATAATTCCATCATCTGCATTGTAAGGTTGTTTGGCAATGTTGAAAATGATTAGCTCCATAGCCATATTGCCGAAGGACAACTGTATATTTCCAGTCCTGCATTGAATGTGAGTATCCGCAGTTGCCAAGAAAGGTCGACCTAGAATAATGCTTCCTTGAATCTTGTATTGGTTGAGTGTCAATTACAATGAAATCAACAGGAAAATAAAACTTGTCTACCTCGATAAGCACGTCCTCCACAATACCACGAGGTATTTTCGTGGACCGATCTGCAAGCTGTAACACCACTGGAGTTGGGTGTAATTCTCCAAGTCCAAGTTTCACAAATACTGAATAAGGCAACAGATTTACACTAGCTCCTAAATCCAACAAAGCATTCTCAATTGTGTGGTTCCCTATACTACATGAAATAGTGGGGGAGCCTGGGTCTTTGCATTTTAGAGGAATTTTATGTTGGAGGATAAAGTTAATAATTTCTATTAAAAATGCCTTCTTTTGAACATGAATGTTTCTCTTTTTAGTACAAAGGTTTTTAAGAAACTTGGCATAAGATGAAACTTGCTTTATAGCATCATGTAAAGGGATGTTAACACATACCTGTTTGAATATTTCAAGAATCTCACCTGTGGATTTTCCCTTCTTTCCTTTAGCTAACCTCTGAGGAAATGGAGCTTTCAGAATGTATTCTCGTGGGTTGGTTTCTTCTTTCTCCTCCGATGGGGAGTCCTCAACATTCACAGGTACAATTTGATTTTCTTTTGTCACCGACATCTCCACTTTGTTGTCGACTTCTTTTCCTTTTTGCAAGGTCATGACGGCTTTGACCTCTCCATGCTGCTGTGGTGAACTGGTACTTGCTTCATGTACTCCTTTAGGATTAGGTACTGGTTGACTTGAAAATTTGCTTTTCTCAACAGTCATTGCCAAGGTCTGAACTGAAGAAGCAAGTTGTCCCACCATCTTTTCGAGGCTTGAAACTGATTGGGCTTATGAGTTGAAGTCTGCTCGCAACTTATTTCGTAGTCCATCAATGGTGCGGTTCTGTTGCTCAATCGTGGAGTGAGTAATATTCTTGAGATTCTGGAATGATTCCTCCCATGGTCTGGGTTGAGAGTAATTCTGGTTTTGATTGTATGGTCTAAATGGTGGCTGAGAGGCTTGGGGAACTTGAGGAATTTGTTGCATTGGTGGAGCTGGAGCTGCTGGTCCATTTTGTTGGAATCCTTGATACCATGAAAAATTAGGGTGGTCTCTCCATCCAGGGTTATATGTGTTGGAGTATGGGTTGTAATTTGATGGCTTTCTTATTACACCTATGGCATTGGCTTGATCTGAGTATGAGTCATGGTCATGTGATTCTGTTGATTTAGCAGTCGATAACGATGCTATTTGTCGAGCGAGACCTTCAACCATCTCCTTGACTTCTTTGATTCCTGAAGTTGACTCGCCAATGTGAACCTCATTTACTCCCTTAATTCTTCTAGTATTCCTGAGTGATCGACTCCATTGTTGGGAATTATCTGCTTGTCGCTGGAAAAATTCCTAAATCTCTGATGCACTTTTTGACATTAGCTCTCCTCCACTTGTTGCCATTAGCCATTCTTGCACATTCGGCAATAATCTCTCAAAAAAGTATTGGCATTGGTGCCATTTCTCGTACCCATGATGTGGACACTTCAAGAGCAGCCCATTGATTCGCTCCCATGTTTCGAAAAACTACTCATCTTCTCTTTGGGTAAACTCTGAGATTTCCCTACGAATAGCATTGGTTTTATGCACTGAGAAATATTTATTCAAAAATTACTTTACCATTTGTTCCCATGATACAATGCTATTAGCAGGCAATGTATTAAGTCATGAACGAGCTCTATCCTTTAAAGAAAATGGGAATAGTCTAAGTTTTACATCATCATCTGAAAAATTCTCATATTTAAATGTTTGACAAATAGCATGAAAATCATTCAAATGATTATATGGGTCCTCATTTTCTAGGCCATAAAATGTTGGGAGACAATTTAGCACACTAGGTTTTAGTTCAAAACTCCTAACAGCTACATTTGGGTATCTTATACATGATGTGCTCAAATTAGCTAAAGGACTGAAGTAGTCCTTAAATGGCCTCTCCTGTGGTTGCAAATCTATTTTATTTTTAACTTGTTTGTGTGTGCGAAGTGTTTTCTTAAGTTCAAGGTCTATAGGTTCAAAATTAGGTAATAATGACCAACAACCATGCATGCAAAGAACACAAAATAAATTAGAACAAAACAAATAAAAATATAGAAGAATGAGAAATTACGATACTAACCTTATCGCGCTATTACAACTTTACTATAAAAATACACAAAAAATTACGTGAAATAAATTAACTAAAAATAAATTAATAAGATAAACAAAAAAATTTTATAAAGAAAAATAAATTGAAAATTAAATTACAGAATTTTAAAGAAGAGAAAAAGAAAAGAAATACTAACCTTTAAACATAGATTCATTTTTTTTTTCTTTTTTCTTTTTTCTTTTAAAAAAATACAAGAAAATAATTAAATGAAATTATTCACAAAAATTAATTATATGAATTAAAATTACTTACCTCCCCGGCAACGGCGCCAAAAACTTGTTGTGTAAATATTGAACTCGTAGTGCACGAATCTATTGTAGAATAGATTAATCGTGACGAGTGTCGATCCCACGAGGAGGTGGATTTTAATTATATATAGAATTAATTTTGTATGAGGGTGGTTGGATTTGTGGTGAAAGTGACTTAGATTATCCTAAAATTGGAATTGAAATGACCAGAATAAATTGAAGAGAAATCTATTGAAATGAAGCGCTTGGATATCTGGATCCGCATCAACATGCACCATGGACTAAATATTATTTATTAATGCTAATTAAATCATGAGGGGGGAATCCACACCTCATGAACCACACTCTAATCAATATGGTGCTAAGGGCTTATCGTGCCAAATAATAATAACCTTGTACTAGAGAGCCGGTGAAACCATGATGGTATCTAGACAAGACTATTATTATTTGTCGACGAGAAGTCAAAACATCCACAAAAACTAGAGGGGAAGAGAAATTAAATTTACCAAATAAAGCCCACGACACATGTTGAGACTTCACCTTCAACCCAAGCTTGAAAGAAAATTAGCTACTCATAATTGAACTAAGGATAAAATGGAAATTTATTTAAAATACGTAGAAAATACAAGATGGAGAATGAATTACAGAAAATGAAGTCCAAAAATGGATTCAGAGCTATCAAATTAGGGGGGAGGCCCCCTTTTTATAGATACATTGAGTAAATCGTGGCCATCGGATTAAAAACAGTTTGGACGCTCAGGATTGTGCCACGTCATCAGTCAATAGTACGCTGTTTGACCACGTGGGTGAACAGTAACATGGTTTGGTTGAAAATAATCATGTGTAATGCATGTACCATACGCGAGATTTTTGGTCCACTGATATGCTGCCACGTCATCGATCAATAGTGCATAAGAATTTTAGTCCAACAGGATCGTGACACCTCATCTGTCAATGCCACATCATCGGTCAATGCCACGTCATCGATCCGTCTATGTGAACAGTATCATGAACAGTAACGTAGACAGTACCGTACATGTGAATAGTACCGTACATCTGAACAGTGCCATTTTTCCTTTTATGTTTCTCCCAAGGTTTTCGACCGTCCTGAGTTCAAAAGTGATGTCTGTTTTGCCGTCTGATTTCTCGTTCATTATGAAATGACTATGATGCCCTTAAAATACATAAAATACTTAATTATAATACAATAAACATAATTAAATGACAAGAAGTTTAAGTACATGAAAGTAAGGGTGTTAGTAAAACTTGAAGTGTAAAATGACGATTTTCTCCTTTATAAATATACATTTTCTAACACTCAACAGCGGCTGGGGAGGAAAGTATGGATTTTGGGGTCTTTCAATGGTTTTTATCATTGAGGTCCCTGTGGTTCAATAGTATTTTCCTTTTGACAGTTGAGTTTTAAATTTTTGTATTTAAATCAAAAAAACATTTTTGGGCTTAATGAATCGTAGTTTTAGGTCCAATTGAATTTGTACTTAATGGGTTAAAATGCATAGATAAAATTTAACACATTAAATTTATTTTTAGTCCAAAATTTTTATTAAAAGAAGATTTTATTTATTTTCTTTCAAAATTAAAATTGGACCAATAATTAATTTAAAATTCTAATTTTCCCTAATCCGTTAACAAAGACAAGCCTATGGGAGATAGACATTGACAAGAAGCCCAATAAAGATTAGGCTCAGGGTTAATGTGTTTTTTCCATTTTAGGAAAGCCATGAGTTAAGATTATTTAATTATTTTTCTATATGTTATGTTTTGGATGATAACATGTCATATAGAATAGGAAGTGTCACTCTATGCATAATGATACATGTCATTCATTAATTATAAATCTCATTATATTGTTTGAAATTTGCATATGTTTAATAATATTGGATATCATCTAGATAATATTATAGGAATCATACAATTAAAAATATAATTAACGTATGTTTTAAAAGGAAAAACCAATTTTAAAATATTGGGTGGGAGAGGAAAAATTCAAGATAATTTTTTCTACAAGCTCCACTATTACTTCAATAATAAAATTATATGTCTACCTCGACTTCATGATACAGTGATGCTCTCTTCGGATGATAGATATATTAGACATTTTATTTGATAAACTTCTTTAAAGATAAAATTGAAATATTTTTCAATCGATTGTTCACCCCAACAGTAACTATTGATTATGAAAAATACGTAGATTGAAACAATGGTTATACACTCAACTAAATTTTGTTATTAACCTTCCCAACGGAGCTTTGTTAACAAATTTAGGCTCAAAAGGATAATGATAATTATTTATCATGTCTCTACATGAAAGTAAATAATCCAATGGATAATTGGGTCTAGTAAGTGTAGACATGACTTCCCCAATGGATAGTTTGTCAAAGCAGTACTAGATTATTATTACAATAAATTAAAATGCATTTATGGTTTTTTTGCATTTTTGTCATTTATTGTAAATATTGTTTCAAAGTATTTATGCATGTTTATTTTGTTTTTTCAGAAAATGTCTTCCATCAACCCATTATTAATTATCCTTGTAACATATTTACACTAGCTCCTAAATCCAATAAAGCATTCTTAATTGTGTGGTTCCCTATACTACATGAGATAGTGGGAGAGCCTGGGTCTTTGCATTTTAGATGAATTTTGTGTTGGAGTATAGAACTAACGTTTTCTGTTAAAAATGCCTTCTTTTGAACATGAATGTTGTTTTTTTTAATACAAAGGTCTTTAAGAAACTTGGCATAAGATGAAACTTGTTTTATAGCATCAAGTAAAGGGATGTTAACACTTACCTATTTGAAGATTTCAAGAATCTCACCTGTGGATTTTCCTTTCTTTCCTTTAGCTAACCTCTGAGGAAATGGAGCTTTCGAAATGTATTCTCGTGGGTTGGTTTCTTCTCCCTCCTCCGGTGATGAGTCCTCAACATTCACTGGTACAATTTGATTTTCTTTTGTCACCGGCATCTCCATTTTGTTGTGGACTTCTTTTCCTTTTCGCAAGGTCATGACGACTTTGACCTCTCCGTGCTACTATGGTGAACTGGTACTTGCTTCGTGCACTCTTTTAGGATTGGGCACTGGTTGACTTGGAAATTTACCTTTCTCAAAAGTCATTGCCAAGGTTTGAACTGAAGAAGCAAGTTGTCCCACCATCTTCTCGAGGCTTGAAACTGATTGAGCTTGTGAGTTGAAGCTTGCTCTCATCTTATTTCGTAGTCCATCAATGGTGCGGTTCTGTTGCTAAATCATAGAGTGAGTAACATTCTTGAAATTATGGAATGCATCCTCCCATGGTCTGGGTTGAGAGTAGTTGTGGTTCTGATTGTATGATCTAAATGGGGGCTGAGAGACTTGAGGAATTTGAGGAATTGGTTGCATTGGTGGAGCTAGAGCTGTTTATCCATTCTATTGGAATCTTTGAGACTATGAAAAATTTGGGTGGTCTCTCCATCTAGGATTATATGTGTTGGAGTATGGGTTGTAATTTGATGGCTTTCTCATTACACCTATGGTATTGGCTTGATCTGGATATGAGTCAGGGTCATGTGGTTATGTTGATTTAGCAGTCGATAACGATGCTATTTGTCGAGAAAGACTTTCAACCATCTCCTTGACTTCTTTGATTCCCGAACTTGACTCACCAATGTGAACCTCATTTACCCCCTTAATTCTTCTAGTATTCCTGAGTGATCGACTCCGTTGTTGGGAATTATCTGCTTGTCGTTAGAAGAATTCCCAAATTTCTGATGCACTTTTTGACATTAGCTCTCCTCCACTTGTTGCCATTAGTCATTCTTGTACATTTGACAATAATCCCTCCAAAAATTATTGGCATTGGCGCCATTTCTCGTACCCATGACGTGGACACTTCAAGAGTAGCCCATTGAATCGCTCTCATGTTTCGAAAAACTGCTCGTCTTCTCTCTGGGTAAACTCTGAAATTTCCCAGTGAATAGCATTTGTTTTATGCATTGGGAAATATTTATTCAAACACACTTAAAAAAAATACGTGAAATAAATTAACTAAAAATAAATTAATAAGCTAAACAAAAAAATTACAAAGAAAATTAAATTATACAATTTTAAAGAAGAGAAAAAAGAACAGGAATTCTTACATCTAAATGTAGATTCACTTTTTTTTTCTTTTTTCTTTTAAAAAAAATACAAGAAAACAATTAAATAGAATTATTCACAAAATTTAATTATATGAATTAAAATTACTTACCTCCCCGGCAACGGCGCCAAAAACTTATTGTGCAAATTTTATTGAACTCGCAAGTACACGAATCTATTGTAGAATAGATTAATGGTGACGAGTGTCGATCCCACGAGGAGGTGGATTTTAATTATATATAGAATTAATTTTGTATGAGGGTTGTTGGATTTGTGGTGGAAGTGATTTAAATTATCCTAAAATTTGAATTAAAATGGCGAGAATAAATTGAAGAGAAATCTATTGAAATGACGTACTTGGGTATCCGGATCCGTTCAACATGCGCCATGAGCTAAATATTCCGTATTAGTGCCAATTAAATCATGAGGGGGAAATCCACACCTCATGAACCACACTCTAATCAATATGGTACTAAGGGCTTATCGTGCCAAATAATAATAACCTTGTATTAGGGAGCCAGTGAAACTAGGGCGGTATCTAGACAAGATTATTATTATTTATCGACGAGAAGTCAAAACATTCATAAAAACTAGAGGGGAAGAGAAAGTAAATTTACCCAATAAAGCCCATGACACATGTTGAGACTTCACCTTCAACCCAAACTTGAAAGAAAATTAGCTACTCATAATTGAATTAGGGGCAAAATAGAAATTTATTAAAATACGTAGAAAATACAAGATGAAGAAGGAATTACAGAAAATGGAGCCCAAAAATGGATTCAGAGGTATCAAATTAGAGGTGGGAGGCCCCTTTTTTATAGATACATTGAGTAAATCATGGCCATCGGATTAAAAATAGTTTGGACGCTCAGGATTGCGCCACGTCATCAGTCAACAGTACGCGGTTTGACCATGTGGTTTAAACAGTGACACGGTTTGACCCGGCTTGAACAGTAACACGGTTTGGTTGAAAATAATCCTGTGTATATGCATGTACCGTACGCACAATTTTTGGTCCACTAACATGCTGCCACGTCACCCATCAATAGTGCATAAGAATTTTAGTCCAACAGGATTGTGGCACCTCATCAGTCAATGCCACATCATCGGTCAATGCCACGTCATTGATCCGTCTATGTGTACAGTATTATGAACAGTAATGTAGACAGTACCGTACATGTGAACAATGTCATTTTTCCTTTTATGCTCATTCTAAAGTTTTCGACTGTCCTGAGTTCAAAAGTGATGTCCGTTTTGCTGTCTGATCTCTCGTTCATTGTGAAATGACTATGATACCCCTAAAATACATAAAATACTTAATTATAATACAACACACATAATTAAATGACAAGAAGCTTAAATACATAAAAGTAAGGGTGTTAGTAAAACTTGAAGTGTAAAATGACGATTTTCTCCTTTATCAATATATATGTTCTAACTCTCAACACACCCCCCAACCAGCTTATTGCTTGTTCCTAGTAAATAAAGCGAAAACAAAATTCAAATCCAAAATGAATTTTTTTTAACAATCATGTTTATTCAATCAAACTAATAATAGTAAGCAAATAAAAGTATAAGTGTTATCTCCAGTCTAAAGAAATATCACACCCACATGAACCATCCACATGAATCAGCCCAGTGGACTTTGTCATAGCTACTTTCAAGAATGACATGTCAAACTCCAAAATCTCACTGGAAGTAGTGACACTCTCACAAAGAAATTAAACTCAATAAAAATAGTCACTCCAATGAATAGTAATTGAGAGAAAATAATAAAGAAGTGATATCACATGCTCTTACCAAGATGAAAGAAATATGCCCTCAGCTTAGAAATAATACGATCTCAAGTCAAATAAAAATGCTAGTCAACCCAATTTATTGATTTATTATTATTTGTTTTATGCACTACTACATCTTTTTAGCCCATACAACTAGCTTATACTTCAGATTATAGTTCCCTAAAATCAAGAAGGACTTTTATTAGGACGTAACGTAGGTTAGGGACATGGCTAACAAATGAGGGGAAATAAGAAAAACAATGTGTATGTTTGAGAAAAATGTAGAGATTTTTTATTTTTTATTTTTGGAAGTTGCAAGGTGGATTTCACTTATTATTGTTTTTTTAACAACAATTTTTTTTTTGCTTTTGTTTGGCACAACTTCACTGAACAAAATAATTATTTACCTTTTTCTCAAACATAAATAGGTGATAAAACTTGTAAGATATCGGGTAATACTCCAAATTGGAGTGGGTCAAGATGATAAGTTTGACAAAGAAAATGATTTTTTTTAAAGGCTCAAAAAGATTAACTATGGATATTTCACAAAAGGGATGGCTAGAAAGGCTCAAACGGATCAAAGATGGCATTTCCATCGTCTTTTAGGCTCTAAATAATCTTCAATATCTACTAGTTAGATAGGCCTCCAAATGTATCAACACATTTTTTTTTTAATTTTACAATTTTTTTTAGGGTTAACTCAAAAGAAATCTAGAGATCGTGTATAAAATAATAAACTGCTAAGCTGTATAAAGAATGGGCAAATGAGTTATTCTCCAAGAAAAATGATAGGCTCCAAAACTCACTTGGTACTTATTATGACATGTTCATTCCTTCAAGCAACTCATATTTATCTCCGACATCAACATGTAGAGTAGCAAACATAGCGTAACATCACTTAAGACCAAAGATAATACAAATACTAAAATTTGAAATTCATCATGTCATCCAATGTTAAAACAAATCACACAATTTTTTTTTAAACAACATTCTACCCCCCAATCTTTTCTAAACATGAAAGGAAAATATGCATGCAGAAATGTGAAAATGATGCAGAAAAACTAATTAGAAAAGTTACACTTAAAATGATAGAAAAAGAAATAGTTTTTTTTAAAACTAAGAAGATGTGTTTCTAGAGGCACTGCACTCCATATTCCGCCATCTTCGACTCAAAAATTTAAAAATGTATATTTATAAAGGAGAAAGAGGAAGAAAAATGAATATCAAAGCTTAATAAAGAAAAAGAAAATGTCTGAATGTTTTTTAATTTTTTTTTCAAACAATGAAGATGCGTTTCTAGAGTTACTACACTATATATTCAGCCATCTTCAACAAAAAAAGTTAGCAATAATTAGTTTCTACAACAAAATATCAGTAAAAACTTTACCAAGATTCCACAATTGTCGACTATTCCCTCCCCCCAACTAGAACGAAACATTGTCCTCAATGTTTTAAAGGAAAGAAGTATAGTTTAGAAGACATCACCTGCGAGGTGCAACACAGAAGAAAATATTTATAAGCGGAGAGTTAAATCTAATTTGTATTTCTTATTGCGGCTACTGTTACCATCATTATTTGGACGCTCTAACACAAAGGTCCATGGGTCTGGCTCCGGTCTATAAGCTTGTAGCATATCAAGTAGTTGCAGTGTGAGCACAAATAAAAAGCTTTTTCGCATTGGAAGGAATGAATTAGTTTTTAATTGCATGGTTAAGAAATGCGATGAAGCCATCATAAAAGTTATTGACATTTAACAAACCGATGAGTTTCTGGTGAATATGCAAATAGGCCTAAGATGTTAGTGTGATAAGTGCCTCTAGTGTTGCAAGATCTCCTGGAAGGAAAATAAAAGCATCAACATGATTAAACATTTCAATTATTCTTTCTTGCATACCTGAGACGACTAACTCTTCTCCAGTCGGTGGGTCAGACAAATTGTCCAAAGATTTTAGGGCTCTTGGGATGATGCCTAACACTTGGCTTCCTCTGACAAAAGCAGCTTCTGAGGCCAATTTTGATAACCCTCGATTGCCTCCTCCTTACACCAAGTGTAATTTTCTCTCTGCTATGCTTCGACCAAGATCTATGGCTGCCTCAACGAACTCTTTATGTTTGCCATACTTAAATCCAGAAAGCACACAAATGTTCTTGAATCTTAGTGACAGTGGGTCACAACTGTGTATGAGGTGGCATGTTAGTGTCAAATAACGCGTAAAGCACGTGGCTCGCAAGTCAAAAAAGAAACAGTAAAAAGAAAAAGAAACAATGATAAAATAAAATTATTAAAGACAATAATGGAAAAGATAAAACAACAGTAAAATAAAATAACAGTGAAGTGAAATGATATTTACAGGTAGTTGCGATTGTGGCTCACATTGTCCTCTGGTTTTACGTCCAGAAACGGCTTGAACGCCCTCTAGGGGTCGAGGATTGGCTTCCCATTCAGTTTTCTGATGCACGGGATCCTTAGGCTTAAGGCAAGTGCAGAGCATACTCAGTGTAGAAAATTTGGAGGTGAGCGTATCATTATTAATCTAAATAATTGCTTTGATTCCTAGAAGAGAGAGAGAGATTTAGGGAAACATAATGTATGGAATTGTAATTTTTATTTCTTTATGAGCTCCCCTACAACTGAAGACGAAGGTGCTACTTATAGAAAATAATTGAGAATAGGACCTCTCGAATGATTCTAAAGCAATGCACACCAATAAAGACATTTACAAAAGTAAAGCACACCAACAAGGACTTGAACAAAAGACAAACGGGAGTCACATGGAGAGGTGTATCAAAAGCTTGTGCATAAGGTGTTATCATGGAGTGGATGGATAACGAGATGGTGACACATCTCCTGTGTCTTTTTCATATTGTCGTTTGTGCCGACGGATTTGTCGTTGGTCGAGGTATACCTCAGCTTGCTGGTATTTTGCTTCATCAGCTTGAGTCATGTGCTGAGATGTAGATGCAGCAGGAGAGGCTGGAGTGGTGACAGTATAACGGGGATTTTCAGTATGGAGAAGGGACTGAAAGTCTTCCTAGGGATCCTGAACATCTTGGAATAAGACATTGGTGTAGTCAGGACGTTGTTCCATGACAAGGATACCGTGAGGGCTTGAACTTGAACCTGGAGTACATCTTTGTGTTTTGGGAATAAGTTCAAGAGTGTGTGATGGGCCAATAGAGATGTGGTGAATGTCTGTGGCCGGGGAAGGAACATTGTTTAATTCCATAAGGTAAGCTTTGAGAACCGAAGTAACGGATGTGTCATGAATGAGGGTATATGGATGAGGATAAGTTCTCCATTCATATGCCATGTCTTGCGTCCAGTAGTCCCGCGTGTCTGGATGTTGGAAGTAAGGCCTGTGGACAATGAAGACTGTAGTCCACATGTTAGCTTCTTGGTCTGGCATGTTGTCTAATCCATGAAAAGTAATCAACTGCTGGAGTTGTTTACGCCACCAAGTGAGTGGGGAATACCATTCAAGGAGAGTCCATAGGAGGTCTGGTGAGAACTCAGGAGTGGTAAGGTGAGTTAGGACTGGTTTGATGAGAAGAACCAACTTTGTGGCATTCAAGGTGAGACACCACAGATACTAAAGTTCATTGTCACAAATGGATAGAGAGGAGAGAGTGAGGCCTGTGAGAAATAGGTGCTTCATGCAAAGATTAGGAAAACGGTTGGGTTTTTTGGTTTGAACATTAAAGAAGAACCTGTAAAGGAATTTCTTTGCAAAATCCTATAGCTAGTAGGCCGATTTGAAAGAGATGTTCATGGGAAAGTGTCTCTGGGTGAGAGCTTTGAAAGGAAGTTGGCGATTCATAGCTATGATTGGAATGGGTCGGATTGAGGAAATGAGTGAGGGTTTATTTATAGCTGGACGTGTGTGGAAATCGGGAATGAGGTTTTGGTTACCTTTTATGTGTTGAACAGTGAAGTCATACTTAGCAAACCAGGTTTTGAGATTGAGCAGTTGCTTGTCAGGGAGCAACTTGTTCTTGAAGTCAAAAATTCTGGGAAAAGAAGAATTATCCTTGTTGATAAGAAATGTGTGGCTAATGAGATGAAATTCAAAATTTTTAATGCCATACTTGACTGCCAAGATTTCTTTGTAGATCACATGGTAGTTCTTTTCAGAGTTTTTGAATTGTCCGCTTGCATGTGCACAGAAATGACGCACGCCATTGATTTCTTCGAGAAGAATGGCACTCCAGTAATCATCGCTAGCATCAGTCTGGAGGATGCTGTGTCCATTTGTGGGAATCCTAAGTGGAGGAGGGGATTGTGCGATCACCTTTAGCTGCTTGATAGCTTTTGTCTGAGTAGGGCCCCATGGAGGGCACTGTTTTTTGAGCATGCGCGACAACTGGCTTGTGTGAATTACAACTTTTGGCATAAAATCACAGACATAATTAACAATCTCGAGGAATTGTTAGATCTGCTTTCTGTTGACATGTGAGTCTGGAAACTTTAATAATTCAACTGCAATGTGTGGACCAGGCTGATATTGGCCGTCTTTAATTACCATGCCCAAAAAGTCAATTGATTCCTTTCCTATGCTGCTTTTCTTTTTAGAAAGCATGATGCCATGTGCCTGCACAATGTGAAAGAAATCCAAAAGGAGCTTCTGGTGGCTCTCATGGTCAGAGGAAAATAACAAAATATCATCAATATAGACTAATGCATGATGAAGAATAGGACTAAAGATTTTTGCTATGGCTTTTTGAAATAAGGAGGGAGCGACTTTAAGTCCAAAAGGCATAACAGTTTATTGATAATGGGCATCAGGGATGCAGAAGGCAGTTTTGTGACGGTCAACTGGTGAAATACCAAGTTGCCAAAAACTAGCTTTTAAATCGAACTTAGAGAAAATATGAGCCCCTTGAAGATGGACAAACAAGGTCTGGATTTTTGGAAGGGGAAACTTATCATCTTTAAGAAAAGAATTAAGTGGCTGGTAATCAATAACTAATCTCTTTTTTCCACGAATTAATTCAGATCATTTTTCAACATAAAAGGCTTGACAGGCCCAATCTGAATCAGTAAACTCAATAAGGCCTTGTTGGAGTAACTGAGAGCATTCTTTCTTGGCAAGCAGGAGATCTGAAGGAGACATACCCGGGTGTGATGCTTTTGTGGGGTTTATGTCTTCATTGAGTTTGAAGGGAAGGTGAATGAAGAATTGTTCATTTTTCCAAAAGAGGTAAAGGATGGTGGAATTGTGAATAATTTTCTAGATAGAATTCTAAGAACTTTTGTAAGATAAGGCTGTATAGAGATGGTGTTTTTGAAAGGGCATACAGACAGAGAGTATCTGTATAGGGTAAGAACATTTGTTTATAACGAACTCCAGAACTGGTGAGGAAGAGGTTTTTAACCAAATGAAGAATGTCAAAACCTATGAGTAAATCTTTATCTGGGAGTTTGGAGGCTACAATTTTTTTCCAAATTATACAATTCGGAAAGAATTGAATACCAATGGGTTTTTTGGTAATCAAAGTTATTTTAAAAGTTTCACCATTAACTACTCTGAAAAGTTTGGAATAGTGTTCCCAACAGTCTGATGGAAGAACAGAAGGATCAATCATACTGGTGTCTGCACCAGTGTCAATAAACCCGATAACAGGAACAAGTTTATGAAATTTAGAAGGAAGAATGAACATCTTGAGAGAAGGTCTAAGAATGGTGGAAACGTGGTTGACAGTTTGAACTGTAGAGATGACCGAAATATCTTCAGAATCAGAGGATTCTGCTATGAGGAAAGCAGTTTGGTCATCTTGAGCTGACTGTTCAGAAAAATTTGATTCGACATCCTCATTCTCAGATAACAGAGAAGAATGTTGAAGATGTTGGATAAGACGAACAACTTTGGCATATTTATGGGGACAATTTCGGGCAAAGTGACCGCGTTTCTTGCAGACGAAACAACGGTTGGACTTTTTCTTTCGGTATTGAGAAACATATTTCTTTTTGAAATACCGAAAAGGTTTTTTGGAGGATGATTTCTTGTGGAAATGTTTCTGGAAATACCGTTTCTTTGTGGTTGGACAAACACATTTCTTTTCATCCTTACACTCGATTTTGAGATAAGGTTTGTGACAAGCCTGAGAAAATGATTTTTTGTCTTCCATGAGATCTTTGAAGAATTCTTTTTGCTCACAGATTTTATCAAGAGATAGCATGGCCATTTGAAAAATCTTTCCCAAAGAGATATCAGCTATGCTCAGATTAGTTGCTATAAGTTTTCTTTAAAGATCTGGTTGTAATTCAGAAGGAAGAGAGGCTATGAAAACATATTTAAGAGATGGCTCATTGAATCCATTCAGCTTGTAAAATAGAATACTCATTCTTTTGTAATGAGCATCTAGAAGGTGTCTTTTGAGAGAACAACACTTCATCTGGTGATATTCTTTTCTGTCTGCATCAGTGGAAGTAGTTTTTTCACCAAGGAATTGTTCATGAATAAGATTGAGGGCAGTTCCAATTGGGGATTCCATGAATTGGATCTGTCGGTATTCACCTAAGCTTTCTAGCCAGTCTTGTAGAGAACCCATGGATCGGGCTATGAATTCACGAAGAACGGCTTGGGGTTGAGCATTAGGTTTGGTACCTTGGAGATCAATCCATACAGCAAATTCTTGGAGTCTAGCAGACTATTTGTGACGAGGAATGTCATCAAATGTAAACCAAGATGATGAAAATGGTTTTGTTGAGTGTTCATGGACTGGTGGTGGCATTGGGTCTGTTTGAGATGCTTGATCAGAATAATGATCTTCAACAATAGGTGTTGAAGTAGAGGCACCTGGATCTGCAGTTTCAATGGCCATTAATATGCCTGTAATGTCAGCATATTCAGACTCAGAGTCCGTTGAGGTTCCGTCTGAGGTTGTGGAGGAGTGTGAAGAAGACGAGTTGGACTCAGATGGGTTTGACTCATCGACTGTTTCTGGCTCAGAGGAGTCAGAAGATTGGTGCTGGACAATATGGTAATGATACTGGGCCATCGGGTCTTTGTCTTTTTTAAGAGGCTCAGGAATATCCTGTGGCAAACCTTCTGGAGGTATGGTGGAGGTGGAGGAAGATGAAGGGACCTTTGGCTTTGGTTCTGAAATTTTGACCTTGGATTTTGATTTTCTAGGTGAAGATGGTTGAGGAGTTGGTTGAAGGTGCGAGAACCCAAAGAACTGATTGTAAACAGGTTGTTGAGGTTTGGATGGTGTGTAGAAAGGTGTATAGGTTTCAAAGAACGGAGGAGATACCGGTGTTGGTTATGGTTGAGTAAAAAGGGAAGGTCGAGTCTTTTCAGCATCAATTCTCGACAATTCGGCTTTGAGTTTTCTGATCTCAGCTTATTTTTTATTGAACTCTCGACCCCAAATGTGGTTGTTGATCATTCGTCGGAGATCGGTGTCGAGTTCAGAGATCCGATCTTGGAGATGTAAATACATCTGATCAAGATGACTGCTGATTGAATCAACTTTAGTTTCAGTCTGAGAGACTTGGCTGGCAATACGATCAATTTTCTTACCAAGTTGCTGAAGAGTTTGATTCTGAGCACTGGCGTTTTTGGTTTTCCAGTTTAGAACAGCTTCATACTGTTTTGGCTCCTCAGATTGCCCAGAGGCTGTAACTGGAGATTGGACAAAGGGTTTGGAGGTAACTCAGGTTTGTGTGTCTGTCTGTTTTTCAAGTGGAGGAAAAGATTTCTCATAGGAGTGGCTTGAAAACATAAGGCAAGATCTGATTGGTTGGACAAGAGGTTTGGGATCTGGTGGGGGTTGCGGAGGAAAAGATTTGCAAGATGATAGTGGATAAGAAGATTTTTTCTTCTTCTTTTTCTTTCTCCGCATAACTTCCAATTCCTCGTCAATATTCGTATCATCCAAGCAAGGACAATTCGGATTGCACATATGGGCTTCAGGAACATCCCATTGGAAATGACCATTGATTTTACCGGGATATACTGGATACCCTTCAGAGGAAAAACCATGAATAAGAATTTTCTTTTCTTGACCAGTTTGAACTGCTGCGTGTTGAGTGTTAGAAAATGCATATTTATAAAGGAAAAAACCGTCATTTTATATTTCAAGTCTTACTAACAACCCTTACTTTTATGTGTTTAAGCTTCTTGTAATTTAAGTGTGTGTGTTTTATTTTAATTAAGTATTTTATGTGTTTTAGGGGCATCATAGTCAGTTCACAATAAACGAGAGATCAGACGGCAAAACGGACTTCACTTTTGAACTCAGGACAGTCGAAAACCTTAGGAGGAGCATAAAAGGAAAAATGGCATTGTTCACATGTACGTACTATTCACATGTATGGTACTGTCTACGTTACTGTTCACGACATTGTTGATATAGACGGATCGATGACGTGGCATTGACTGATGAGGTGTCACGATTCTGTTGGACTAAAATTCTTATGTACTGTTGATGGTGACATGGCAACATATCAGTGGACTAAAAATCTCGCGTAAGGTACATGCATCACACAGGATTATTTTCAACCAAACCGCGTTACTGTTCAACCCGGGTCAAACCGTGTTACTGTTCATCCGCGTGGTCAAACCGCGTACTATTCACGCGTACTGTTGACTGATGACGTGGCGCAATCCTGAGCATCCAAACTGTTTTTAATCTGATGGCCATGATTTACTCGATGTATCTATAAAAAGGGGACCTCCCCCCGTAATTTGATATCTCTGAATCCATTTGTGGGATCCATTTTCTGTAATTCCTTCTCCATCTTGTATTTTCTACGTATTTTAATAAATTTTCATTTTGCCCCTAGTTCAATTATGAGCAGCTAATTTTCTTTCAAGCTTGGGTTGAAGGTGAAGTCTTAACATATGTCATGGACTTTATTTGGTAAATTTATTTTCTCTTCCCCTCTAGTTTTTTTAGATGTTTTGACTTCTCGTCGACAAATAATAATAAGCTTGTCTAGATACCGCCTTGGTTTCACCGGCTTCCTAGTACAAGGTTATTATTATTTGGCACGATAAGCCCTTAGCACCATATTGATTAGAGCGTGGTTCATGAGGTGTGGATTCCCCCCTCATGATTTAATTGGTATTAATAAGGAATATTTAGCCCATGATGCATGTTGATACGGATCCAGATACCCAAGTACGTCAATTTAATAGATCTACACTTTAATTTTTTCTCGCCATTTCAATTCCAATTTTTAGGATAATTTGAATCACTTCCACCACAAATCCAATCACCTCATACAACATTAATTCTATATATAATTAAAATCCACCTCCTCGTGGGATCGACACTCGTCACCATTAGTCTATTCTACAATAGATTCGTGCGCTTGCGAGTTCAACAAAATTTGCACAACAAGTTTTTGGCGCTGTTGTCGGGAAGATAAGTAATTTTAATTCATAGATTAATTTTTGTGAATAATTTCATTTAATTGTTTTCTTATATTCTTTTCTTTAAAGAAAAAAAAGTGAATCTACATTTAAAGATTAGTATTTCTTTTCTTTTTCTCTTCTTTAAAATTATGTAATTTCATTTTTAATTTTTTTTAAAATTTTTTTGTTTATCTTATTAATTTTTTTAGTTAATTTATTTCACGTATTTTTTTGTGTATTTTTATAGTAAGGTTGTAATAATGCCATAAGGTTAGTATCTTAATTTCTCCCTCTTCTTTATTTTTATTTGTTTTGTTCCCATCTTTATTTTTATTTTATTTGTTTTGCATGCATAATCGTAGGTCATTATTACCTAATCTTGAACCTATAGACCTTGAACTTGAGAAAACACTTCGCACACACAGACACATTAAAAATAGAATGGATTTACAAGCACCACATGAGAGGCCATTTAAGGATTACTTCAGTCCTTTAGCTAATTTGAGCACTCATGTATAAGATACTCAAATGTAGCTGCTAGGAGTTTTGAACTAAAACCTAGTGTGCTAAATTGTCTCCCCACATTCTATGGCCTAGAAAATGATGACCCATATAATCATTTGAATGATTTTCATGCTATTTGTCAAATATTTAAATATGAAAATTTTTCAGATGACGATGTAAAACTTAGACTATTCCCATTTTCTTTAAAGGATAGAGCTCGTTCATGGCTTAATGCATTGCCTGCTAATAGCATTACATCATGGGAACAAATGGTAACTAAATTTTTGAATAAATATTTCCCAGTACATAAAACCAATGTTATTCGCAGGAAAATCTCAGAGTTTACCCAGAGAGAGGACGAGCATTTTTTCGAAATATGGGAGCGATTCAATGGGTTACTCTTGAAGTGTCCACATCATGGGTACGAGAAATGACACCAATGCCAATACTTTTTGGAGGGATTATTGCCTAATATGCAAGAATAGCTAATGGTAACAAGTAGAGGAGAGCTAATGTCAAAAAGTGCATCAGAATTTTGAGAATTCTTCCAGTGACAAGCGGATATTTCCCAACAACGGAGTCGATCACTCAGGAATACTAGAAGAATTAAGGGAGTAAATGAGGTTCACATTGGTGAGTCAAGTTCATAAATCAAAGAAGTCAAGGAGATGGTTGAAGGTCTCGCTCGACAAATAGCATCGCTATCGACTGCTAAATCAACAGAGCCACATGACCATGACTCATACTCAGATCAAGCCAATGCCATATGTGTAATGAGAAAACCATCAAATTACAACCCATACTCCAATACATATAACCCTGGATGGAGAGACCACCCCAATTTTTCATGGTCTCAAGGATTCCAACAAAATGGACTAGCAGCTCCAGCTCCACCAATGCAACTATACAATCAAAACCAGAACTACTCACAACCCAGACCATGGGAGGATGCATTCCAGAATTTCAAGAATGTTACTCACTCCACGATTGACCAACAGAACCGCACCATTGATGGACTACGAAATGAGTTGAGGGTAGGCTTCAACTCACAAGCCCAATCAGTTTCAAGCCTTGAGAAGATGGTGGGATAACTTAATTCTTCAGTTCAGACCTTGGCAATGACTGTTGAGAAAGGTAAGTTTCCAAGTCAACCAGTGCCTAATCCTAAAGAAGTGCATGAAGCAAGTACCAGTTCACCACAGCAGCATCGAGAGGTCAAAGCAGTCATGACCTTGCGAAAAGGAAAAGAAGTCGACAACAAAGTGGAGATGCCGGTGACAAAAGAAAATCAAATTGTACCTGTGAATGTTGAGGACTCACCATCGGAGGAGAAATAAGAAACCAACCCACGGGAATATGTTCCCAAGGCTTCATTTCCTCAGAGATTAGCGAAAGGAAAGAATGGAAAATCCACAGGTGAGATTCTTAAAATCTTCAAACAGGTAAGTGTTAACATCCTTTTGCTTGATGCTATAAAGCAAGTTCAATCTTATGCCAAGTTTCTTAAAGACCTTTGTACTAAAAAGAGAAATATTCATGTTCAAAAGAAGACATTTTTAACAGAAAACGTTGGTTCTACTCCAACACAAAATTCCTCTAAAATGCAAAGACCCAGGCTCCCCCACTATCTCATATAGCATAGGGAACCACACAATTGAGAATGCTTTGTTGGATTTAGGAGCTAGTGTAAATTTGTTGCCTTACTCAGTATTTTTGAAACTTGGACTGAGAGAATTACACCCAACTCCAGTGGTGTTACAACTTACAAATCAGTCCACAAAAATACTTCTTGGTATTGTAGAGGACGTGCTTATCCAGGTAGACAAGTTTTATTTTCCTGTTGATTTCATTGTAATTGACACTCAACCAATACAGGATTCAAGGAAGCACATCCCCATTATTCTAGGCCGACCTTTCTTGGCAACTGCGGATGCTCACATTCAATGTAGGACTGGAAATATGCAGTTGTCCTTCGGCAACATGACTATGTAGCTAAACATCTTCAACATTGCCAAACAACCTCACAATGCAGATGATGGAATTGTTGATGTGGATTTAATAGAAACAATAGTTGATAATACTTTTCTTTCAAACCTCAGTGATGATCTTTTAATGGTTTGGATTTTGATATTGACAGATCGGTCGATGAGGTCAATGCTCTACTTGACTCAACACCATCCATGGACACTAGTAAATGGAAGTTAAGAGTTGAACAACTAGCACCATTAGAGAATAAACTCATCCCATCATCAAAATCTCCACCGAAACTCGAGCTCAAACCATTACCCAACATATTAGAATATGCGTTTTTGGGAGAAGAAAGCACTCTGCCGGTAATCATCTCATCATCCCTCAATGACGAACAAAAAGGTAAGTTGTTGGATGTTTTAAAAGAGTACAAAGGAGCATTAGGATGGACCATAGTAGACATAAAATGTATAAACCCAATAGACTGCATGCATTACACTCACCTTGATGAAAATGCTAAACCAACTAGGGAAATACAACGTTGGTTAAATCCTAACATGAAAGAAGTTGTTAGAACTAAAGTCCTTAAGCTATTAGATGCAGGCATCATTTACCCCATTTCTGATAGTTCATGGATCAGTCCTGTATAAGTTGTCCCCAAAAAGTCAAGAGTCACAGTAGTTACGAATATCGATAATGAATTGATACCCACTAGAGTAACTATAGGACGATGTGTATGCATTGATTATAGAAAGTTGAATTCTGTCACACGTAAAGACCATTTTCCTTTACCATTTATCGATCAAATGCTTGATAGATTGGCAAGCCATGAATTTTATTACTTTCTAGATGGCTACTCAGGATATAATCAGATTCCCATAGCACCAAAAGATCAAGAGAAAACTACTTTCACTTGCCCTTTTGGCACATTTGCATATAGGAGAATGCCATTTGGATTATGTAATGCACATGCTATATTTCAACGATGCATGTTGAGCATTTTTTCTGATATGGTTGAAGGATTCCTTGAAGTCTTTATGGATGACTTTTCTGTCTTTGGTGATTCATTTTATCAATGTTTACATCATCTAACACAAGTTTTGCAGAGATGTATCGAAAAGAACTTAGTCTTGAATTGGGAGAAGTGCCATTTTATGGTACAACAAGGTATTGTTCTCGGTCACATCATTTCGAGCAAAGGTATTGAGGTTGACAAAGCCAAGGTGGATCTCATTTCTAATCTTCCTCCACCCAAAACAGTCAGAGAAGTAAGATCTTTCCTTGGGCATGCTGGTTTCTATAGACGTTTCATTAAAGATTTTAGCAAAGTTTCTAGACCCTTATGCAATTTACTTACTAAGGATGTACCTTTTATCTTTAATGATTCATGTCCTGTGGCTTTTAAAAAATTAAAGCAATTGTTGAAATCATCACCCATCATTCAGGCCCCAAACTGGAGCTTACCATTTGAACTCATGTGTGATGCATCTGATTATGCAGTAGGAGCAGTATTAGGACAAAAAGTTGATTGAATTCCCCATGTTATTTATTATGCTAGTATGACATTGAATGATGCACAGTTGAACTATTCAACTACTGAAAAAGAAATGCTAGCAATAGTGTTTGCATTGGAAAAATTTCGATCTTATCTCATTGGTTGCAAAATAATTGTATTCACAGATCATGCTGCTCTTAAATATCTTCTCACAAAGAAAGATGCAAAAGCTAGACTAATTCGTTGGGTGTTACTTTTGCAGGAATTTGACTTGAAATTTAAAGATAAAAAAGGCACAGAAAATATTGTGGTAGATCATCTCTCTCGGCTCCATTTTGATACAATTATGGAACCATTACCATTGAATGAGTCATTTCCAGATGAACAATTAATGAGTGTGGAAGTATTACCATGGTATGCTGATATTGTTAATTATTTTTTTACAGGTCAACTTCCAGAGCATTGGACCAAGCAAGACAAGGCCAAATTTTTTGCAGAAATAAAAAATTTCTTTTGGAATGACCCGTATTTATTCAAGTATTGTGCAGATTAAATTTTCAGGCGATGTGTCCCAGAAAGTGAAATTCAAAATATCCTTTCATTCTGCCATGAACAAGCTTGTGAAGGCCATTTCAGTGCAAAGAAAACAGCTACAAAAGTTTTATAATGTGGTTTCTATTGGCCAACTATATTTCGAGATGCTTACACTTTCTGTTCTTCATGTGAGGCTTGAGGAATTTGAGGAATTAGTTGCATTGGTGGAGCTGGAGCTGCTAGTCCATTCTGTTGGAATCCTTGAGACTATGAAAAATTTGGGTGGTCTCTCCATCCAGGATTATATGTGTTGGATTATGAGTTGTAATTTGATGGCTTTCTCATTACACCTATGGCATTGGTTTAATCTGGATATGAGTCAAGGTCATGTGGTTCTGTTGATTTAGCAGTCGATAACGATGCTATTTGTCGAGAGAGACTTCCAACCATTTCCTTGACTTCTTTGATTCCCGAACTTGACTCGCCAATGTGAACCTCATTTACTCCCTTAATTCTTCTAGTATTCCTGAGTGATCGACTATGTTGTTGGGAATTATCTGCTTGTCGCTGGAAGAATTCCTAAATTTCTTATGCACTTTTTGACATTAGCTCTCATCCACTTGTTGCCATTTTCCATTCTTGCACATTCGGCAATAATCCCTCCAAAAAGTATTGGCATTAGTTTCATTTCTCGTACCCATGATGTGGACATTTCAAGAGTAGCCCATTGAATCACTCCCATGTGTCGAAAAACTGCTCGTCTTCTCTCTGGGTAAACTCTAAAATTTCTCTGCGAATAGCATTGGTTTTATGCACTGGGAAATATTTATTCAAAAATTTTGTTACTATTTATTCTCATGATGTGATGCTATTGGCAGGTAATGTATTGAGCCATGAACGAGCTCTATCCTTTAAAGAAAATGAGAATAATCTAAGTTTAACATCATCGTTTGACAAATAACATGAAAATCATTCAAATGATTATATGAGTTCTCATTTTTTAGGTCATAGAATGTTGGGAGACAATTTAGCACACTAGGTTTTAATTCAAAACTCCTAACAGCTACATTTGGGTATCTTATGCATGATAAGCTCAAATTAGCTAAGGTGCTGAAATAATCCTTAAATGACCTCTCCTGTGGTGGTGCTTGTTGTTACAAATCCATTCTATTTTTAATGTGTTTGTGTGTGCGAAGTATTTTTTCAAGTTCAAGATCTATAGGTTCAAGATTAGGTAATAATGACCTACGACCATGCATGTAAAGAACACAAAATAAATGAGAACAAAACAAATAAAAATAAAGAAGAATGAGAAATTACGGTACTAACCTTATTACGCTGTTACAAAATTTCTATAAAAAAAACTCACTTAAAAAAAATACGTGAAATAAATTAACTAAATAATTAATAAGCTGAACAAAAAAATTACAAAGAAAATTAAATTAAAAATTAAAGAAGAGAAAAAAGAAAAGAAATTCTTACCTCTAAATGTAGATTCACTTTTTTTTTCTTTTTTTTAATAAAAAAATTACAGGAAAAAAAATAAAAGAAATTATTCACAAAAATTAATTCTACGAATTAAAATAACCTATCTCCCCGGCAACGGTGCCGAAAATTTATTGTGCAAATTTTATTAAACTTGCAAGTGCACGAATCTATTGTAGAATAGATTAATGGTGACGAGTGTCGATCCCACGAGGAGGTGGATTTTAATTATATGTAGAATTAATTTTGTGTGAGGGTTGTTGGATTTGTGATGGAAGTGATTTAAATTATCCTAAAATTTGAATTAAAATGATGAGAATAAATTGAAGAGAAATCTATTAAAATGACGTACCTGAGTATTTGGATCCGTATCAACATGTGCCATGGGCTAAATATTCCATATTAGTGCCAATTAAATCATGAGGGGGAATCCACATTAGAGGTGGCAAAAATACCCGTCCGGTCCGGACCCGAACCGTACCCAGGCTTTGCGGGCCGAGTATGAAGCCGGGTCGGTCTTGGGCATCACTTGATAAACCCGGAACCCGAATTTTATTTAAAAAAATTATAATATATATATATTTTAAATATTTTATATTTATTTGACTCATTTATTATACATATATAAAGTTTTAAACACTTAAAGTTTATATTTTCATGTCAAATTTTATTGAAATAAATTTAAAAATTATAAAATTACCAAAAATAAAAAATATATACACATAAAATATTAAAAAATATAAAATTCGGGTACCCGGATTAAAACCTGGCCCAGACCCGGACCCGGACCGGTTGCATCCGGGCAGGGTCCGGTCATGGCATACCCGGACCCGGCCCGGTGTTTTGCCATCTCTAAACCACACTCTAATCAATATGGTGTTAAGGGCTTATCGTGCCAAATAATAATAATCAGGGTGGTATTTAGACAAGATTATTATTATTTGTCGACGAGAAGTCAAAATATCCACAAAAACTAGAGGGGAAGAGAAAGTAAATTTACCAATTAAAGCCCATGACACATGTTGAGACTTCACCTTCAACCCAGACTTGAAAGAAAATTAGCTACTCATAATTGAATTAGGGGCAAAATGGAAATTTATTAAAATATGTAGAAAATACAAGATAGAGAAGGAATTATAGAAAATAGATCCCAAAAATGGATTAAGAGGTATCAAATTAGGGGGGGAGGCCCCCTTTCTATAGATATATTGAGTAAATCATGGTCATCGGATTAAAAACAGTTTGGACGCTCAGGATTGCGCCACGTCATCAGTCAACAGTATGCGGTTTGAACGGTGACATGGTTTGACCCGACTTGAACAGTAACGCGGTTTGGTTGAAAATAATTCTGTGTATATGCATGTACCGTACGCGTAATTTTTGGTCCACTAACATGCTGCCACGTCACCCATCAACAGTGCATAAGAATTTTAGTCCAACAGGATCGTGACACCTCATCAGTCAATGCCACATCATCGGTCAATGCCACGTCATCGATCTGTCTATGTGAACAGTATCATGAACAGTAACGTAGACAGTACCGTACATGTGAATAGTGTCGTACATGTGAACAGTGCCATTTTTCATTTTATGCTCCTCTTAAGGTTTTCGACCGTCCTGAATTCAAAAATGATGTCCGTTTTACCGTCTGATCTCTCGTTCATTGTGAAATAACTATGATGTCCCTAAAATACATAAAATACTTAATTATAATACAACACACATAATTAAATGACAAGAAGCTTAAATACATAAAAGTAAGGGTGTTAGTAAAACTTGAAGTGTAAAATAATGATTTCTCCTTTATAAATATACATTTTTTAACTCTCAACAGCTATAAATTGGCTTCGATTTCTGTGGAATTGCATAAGAAACATCGGAGCACGGAAACAACCACTAAAATAATGGCTAGTCTTCATTAGATGTTTGGGCAGAATACTCATTTTTCCAGAGAAGCAGCGTTGAAATGTATTACAGATACTAAGATGGAAGAGGGCACCAGAGTTCGTGATCATGTCCTCAAAATAATTGACTATTTGAATGAAGTAGAGATTCATGGTGTTCAAATTGATGATAAAACAAATATTAACATGGTGATTAAATCCTTGCCTGATACATTCAAATAGTTTAAGGTTAGCTATATCTTAAACAATAAAGATATGACCTTAATTGAATTAATGCACGAACTACATGCTATAGAAGAATTTTATCATTGCAAAAATCTTCCTGAAAAATAATTATCTTCAAGGCTTAAGTCGAAAGACAGGAATAAGCAAGAAAGAGTTGGGATTGGCAAACTGTCCACTAAAAGAAGTGGAAAGCCAAAAGGCAAGTGTTACAAATGTGGACAGAAGGATCATTGGAAGAAAGATTGTCCTAAGATTATTAAAATCAGGCATAGGAAATTTTTAAGCTTCCTAATTAGTTCAGATTGCTATTGATTAATGCAATAGTGAATTATAAGATAACTAATCTTATTTGCAATTCATTTATTTGGTTTTCAAGAAACCAAGAGATTAAGTGAAAAAAAAACTTCAAATAGTAGTTCAGGGCATGCTAGTTTATATTAGTTGAAAGGCTAGATCAATTTATGAGACTTTAGTTTTGATATTTATCTTTTCCAAATATTAGAGGAATTTAATTTTGGTGGCTTGTTTTAATAAACAAGAATACATTGTTATTTTTGGATAATTTGTTTATTACTTATTTTGGTTATTTATAAAGACAATTTATATCATATAAGTCCATTGATCTATTCGAAGCAAGATATAATGATAAATAATAGATGTACTTATCCAAGAAAAGAAATATTTCTTCTAACCAATATCACCTCTGATATTTATGCTTAAGTCATATAAACTATAATAAGATTTTAAGAAAATGATTAATGATAGCCTTGTGGCCTATTAAGATTGATCATTGTAACACTATAAATCTTATTTAGAAAAGTAATATGACGAGGATGCTCTTTTTGAGCTAAAAGCATAACATTGTATTGAATGATTTAGCATATACAAATGTATACGAACTAATCAGTTTACATGTTATAAGAGGTTATGAGTATTCTATCAATCTTGTTCATGAATATTCATTTCATTTATATTTGTCTAAATGCATCATGATTCCATTGCTTTTGAAATTCAAAAGGGTACATGGATAAGACATAAGCAATTAGGCAGGAGCATAAAAGAACTTCGATATGATTGAAACAAAGAATATCTCTCTGGAAAATTCAAGCTCCATTTGGTTGTCAAATGGGATAAACTCCCATATATAATGAACACTATGATACAATAGTGTAATTAAATGGAGAAACAAGACTCTTTTGGATAAGAAAATATATATGCTAAGTGGTTTATCATTTACCTTTTTGATTCCAGATACTAGTATTTAAAACTGCAAAGTTTATTGAACTTAGTTTCATCTACCTCGGTGTTTACTACTCCAAGAAATTATGAAAAAGTCACAAACATAGTTTGAGACACATTCGTATTTGGAGTTTACTAGTATTTGTACTAGAATCAGAGGTAGAGAAGATGGATTTGTGTTCAGAAGCTTGCATGTCTTAGGTATCTTAAAGGAATAAGGGAAAGTTTGAATTATAGTCCTCAAGATAGGAATGTATTTATAGACATATTCTTTACTTTCTTTGAGGAAGACTATATAAATGACTTATTTTTTACTTTCTTTGAGTAAGGTAAAACTAGAGAAATAAAAAAAAAGGATCAGGTTGATGCTCAGCTTTCAACACCTGTTATTGAACATAAAGAACAACAACAACCAGCTAATCAACACATGATTATCCCTGAACAACAATCACTTTTAGAACCTCATCGTAGTGGGAGGGTAACTAGGTTACCTGCGAGATACATGTTATTGGGAGAAACCTATACGACTATCTCAAAAGAACATGTACAAGATCCCACTAGTTACAACGAAGGTAATCAAGAAATAAAATTTATGTATTCCAATAAAGTTTGGAAACATGTAGAGGCACCAAATAGGGTAAAACCTATAAGGTGCAAGTGAATCTACAAGAGAAAAAGAGGACGGAAGAATGGAAACGTCTAAAGCAAGATTAGTAGCCAAAGGGTATACTCAGAAAGAGGGAATCAATTGTGAGGAAACCTTTTCTCCGATTAATATGTTTAAATCCATTAGAATTCCGCTCTCCATTGCTGCAGTGCTAGATTATGAAATTTGGCAAATAGAAGTCAAGACTGCCTTTCTTAATGGGCATATTGAAGAAGACATCTACATGCAACAACCAGATAGATCTATATAAAAGGTCCAAGGACACATGGTATGTAAGTTGCAAAGATCCATTTATCGATTGAAGCAAGCATCCCGGTCATGGAACATCAGATTTGATCAAGCGATTAAATCGTATGGATTCATTAAAAATATTGATGATTCATGCGTGTATAAGAAAATTTAGGGAAAATTTGTAGCCTTCCTAGTTCTTTATGTGGACGATATTCTCATAATTGGAAATGATATAGGAGTATTGACTACGATAAAGAGTTGGTTATCAAAAAAATTTGATATAAAAGACTTAGGAGAAGCAAGTTATATTTTGGTATAAAATTACTATGAGATTGGAAGAGTAAAACTTTAGCCTTATCTCAAGCGATCTATATCGACAAGATATTGCTTAGATTTAGCATGGAAAATTTCTAGACTGGTTTATTACCATTTAGACATGAAATTGTATTCTCTAAGGATCAGTCACCTAAAACATCTAAAGAGATAGAGAAAATGAGACGAGTTCCCTATGCAGAAGTTGTGGGAAGTCTCATGTATACCATGCTTTACACTAGACCAGACATCTGTTTTGCGGTATGGATGGTTAGCAGATATCAAATCCTATAATGAAGTATTTGAAAAGAACTAAAAATTATATGCTTGTGTATTCTGGTGATGAACTCATTCCAGTGGGTTATATGAATTTTGACTTTATGTCAGATAAGGATTCTAGAAAATCAACTTTTGGCTATGTGTTTACATTAGAAAGTTGAGCTATTAGTTGGAAGAGTGTGAAACAATCTTGTATCACAAACTCCACAACTGAAGCTGAATATGTGGCTGCATTTGAAGCTGCATGGCTCCATAAGTTCCTATAAGATCTTGAGGTGGCACATGTTGTAACTAAACCTTTAAACTATTTTGTGATAATGGTGGTGCGGTAACTCAATCTAAGGAACCAAGGAACCACAAGAAACAAAAACATATTGAGAGGAAGTATCTTCTTATAAGGGAATAATGTAGAAAGACTATATGACAATATCCCAAATGGCATTAGATGCTATATGGTAGATCTTATTACAATGGTCATTAGTGGGAAACCTTTATAACCTGCACTTAGAGCCCTAGAGTATGTGCAATATGCCAGATATACTTTGAGAGCTAGTGGGAGATTGTTGGGATTATATGCTCTTTAAAGCATATTTTAATAAAATATTTGAGATACTTTCAATTACATAAATATTTTGAATAAGGTCTGTTTAATCATATTATATGTACTTATGTGATCATCATATGGATTTACAGAAGACATAAATACAAGTTATCTTATGATTAAATAAATTAAGTTCGCACTTGATAAATAGAGTTGGGCGCTCTATTTATGTTTAGACTGTAATAAATTCATTGAATGATTTGTCTTAATCATGTATGAATTTATTAATATAGTACGACTACATTGAACATGATCACATATGAGATTTAATTAACTTTGTAATAACTATCAAACTTATTAAATCTCATAGGCATTGATTTTACTGTAATCTTAATCTTGAGTTAGTTATGATTTCATGATTTTAATTGTTATTTCATTTGAGTTACCAATGGGCACGACGTATACTTGTAGTCAAGATTACCCGGTATCTTGGTGGGAGCAATTATGAGTATTGAAGTTATAGATTAACAATATAGAATTTGTACTACACATCTCTTGATGGGTTTTCGGCACTTGATCATAAAAATCAAATAACAATGAAACAACACTAACAATAGGTACATAAAAAATAAATAACAATGAAACATCACTAACAGTAGGTACATTAAAAAGGAAAAAAATACCATAGCCATATTGCTCGCTTGTGTTGGGATTGTAGTAGCCACTTGAGAAAATAAATCGTGTACGTCCGAAAATAAGCAAGACACATTTAAATTTGTATTAAATTAAATAAAAATGAATTTGTATTACATTAATTTGTGTTGACATTTTGAAACTTTACAATTTGTCTGACACTCCCCTGTCCTACTAGGATATTTCCACCAAACTTTTGAGTTTTTGTCTAGAGTCTCATTATGAGTTTACCCATCCAAACCCATTGTGGAAAAATAACTCAATGAAGTATTGTCTCGCTTCTGTTTTGGCTTTTTAAACTGCTTTTGTTTTCTTTGAGAAGGTGCACGACCCTTACGACGAGATACTACTGAATCCTGTATGATTTCCATACAACATCCCGCCCCACCAACAACAGTTGTATCTTCACTTTCACAGCGAACATTCAAAGATACATCATTCATTGCTTTTTCGATCCAAGTCAAAACACTTTTATGATTTTCTTCATTTTTTGAAGCTACATCAGTAACATCATAAAAAGCAACTCACTCTTCTTTATATCGTTGGTGTACACTGCTCGAACTCCTCACATCATAACTAATTTTCACTCGACTGTAGCATCTCCGTACATCTTTCCTTCATCTACATATGATATATTTCTCAAGAAGTAATGTTATACGGCTATATATCAACACTGCAATGGCATGTCTGCAAATAATCCCTCCAAATTCAAACATTGAACATGCACAACAAATTTCACAGTCGTGTTTTTCAAAAATAACTTAAAAAGTCTTCTCTTTACTCTTTTCATCATTTTCGACGACTTCATATTCTAATCCCCCACAACTGAAAACCTCACAATACATCTTATCCATTAGTTCTTATTGAAATTCTTAAAACTTGGAAATAATGTATACTTCCTCAACTTGTTTTTCCATTGTAAAATTGGTATGACATGGCATCCATTGGCTGAAGCACCTAGCATCTGCTTGCCACTCTTTTTCAATTTTATTTTCTATTGCTTTCTTATATTTCTCCACAAACTGCTTCCAAGTTGTTTTTGAGTTAACATACCCATAAAAGAAATCATTCATACTTTCACTACGTTGAGTGGTTGACATGCCAGCCCAAAAAGTAGTCTTAACAAAACATGGAACCCAATGATATATTTCCTCATATAAACCATTTAACCATTGATTATCACCAAGATCATATTTTCTAACATGTCATGCCAAGCTTCTTCAAATTCAACAGGAGCATGTGAATCATAAACAACAGCATGTAATAAAAATCTAATGGCATGATATTTTGCATACTTTCCTAACTTCTCAGGCACCTTTTTTTCAGAATACACCACAAACACCATCGATGCTTAGTATTTAGAAAAACAATCTCAATTGCATTTTTCATCGCTTTGTCTTGGTCTGTGATAATTCCAAGGGGAGGAGAGCCGGACATACATGATAGCTGTTGTGCAAATTTTAATGAACTCGCAAGCGCACGAATCTATTGTAGTATAGACTAATGGTGACGAGTGTCGATCCCACGAGGAGGTGGATTTTAATTATATATAGAATTAATTTTGTATGAGATGATTGGATTTGTGGTGGAAATGATTTGGAATATGCTAAAACTTAAATTAAAATGACGAGAATAAATTC
>MKYO02021010.1:9190-85732 GCA_002013955.2 Citrus medica | reverse complement strand
AGAAAATACAAGATGGAGAGGGAATTACAGAAAATGGAGTCCAAAAATGGATTCAGGGATATCAAATTAGGGGGGGAGGCCCCCTTTTTATAGATACATGGAGTAAATCATGGCCATCGGATTAAAAACAGTTTGGACGCTCAGGATTGCGCCACGTCAGCAGTCAACAATCCACGGTTTGACCGGATGAACAGTAACGCGGTTTGACCGGATGAACAGTAACGCGGTTTGGTTGACAATAATCCTGTGTGATGCATGTACCGTACGCGAGATTTTTCATCCACTGATATGCTGCCACGTCACCATCAACAGTACATAAGAATTTTAGCCCAACAGGATCGTGACACCTCATCAGTCAATGCCACATCATCGGTCAATGCCACGTCATCATCCGTCTATGTGAACAGTGTCGTGAACAGTAACATATACAGTATTGTACACTTGAATAGTACCGTACATGTGAATAGTGTCATTTTTTCCTTTTATGCTCCTCCTAAGGTTTTCGACCGTCCTGAGTTCAAAAGTGATGTTCGTTTTGCCGTCTGATATCTCCTTTATTGTGAAATGACGCTAATGCTCCTAAAATACATAAAATACTTAATTAAAATAAAACGCACGGAATTAAATCAAAAGAAGGTTAAATTCATAAAAGTAAAGGTGTTAGTAAAACTTGTAGTGTAAAATGACGATTTTCTCCTTCATAAATATACATTTTCTAACACTCAACAATAGCCATGTGTCAAATAATCACGTAAAGATCTCCGTGTCTTCATGCGAAATCAACCCACATCCTAACAAAATAGAATAACTGTGATGATTAACTCTAATAAAAGGAGCAAATGGCATGTCATATTTATTCATAAGGTATGTGGTGTCAAATGTAATAATATCTCCAAAGTCTTTGTAGGTTGCTCTGCTTCTGGGATTTGCCCAAAATATATTTTTTAACCGACCTTCTTCATCTAAGTCAAGATTAAAGAAAAATCCATCATTTTCTACTTGCATTTTCTTAAAATATTTATGAATCGCAGTCGCATCCCCTTCTCCAAGCCTTAATTGCCTTGCTTTATCAACATGATTTCTAGCATCTTTTTCTAAGAATGGGACACTTTCGTAGCCACTAGCCTCAACAACAATAAACTTAAAACTTTGAGCCATTTTAATTCCTGCTTCTTCATTTATTTCAAGTTATTTTTTTTACATAAGGACTAATGCTATGGTTGCATTGATAATACCTACTCTTGCTCGGACTTACGGCATGGTTGTGTTTAAGGAACAAATTTCCAATTACCCATTTTCCACTAACAAAATCCAAACGTCCTCCAATTTTAGCATTGCATCCAATTTTCTGGTTAGGTTAAAGCCGCAAAACATGATTGGATTTTCTTTTTGACTTGTCGTTTCGCTCGCAAGTAAATGTCACATATCTCATACTCCGCATCACTGGAAATTCCTCTTGTTAGCCATAAGGTTTGTAATATTCAAATATTTGATCCAGAATATTAAAACACATCCCAACCTTAGGCTCAACAACGTTTTCCACCAATTTTTCATTATTTCCTTCAAAATCAACCTCCTGTAAATCTTGCAATTCCTCCACTTTATCAACCTCTACTTCCTCCACTTCATCAACTTCATCCATTAATGCTACAAATTATAATAGTTCATAATATTACTAATTAATTTTCCCAAATTCATTAAGTTTAGAAACAAATAAAAATATAGACTGAATATTACTAATTAATTATCCCTAATTCATTAAGTTTAGAAATAAATTAAAATATAGACTGAATATTATTAATTAATTATCCCTAATTCACTAAGTTTAGAAAAAAATTAAATTATAAATTGAACATTATTAATTAATGCCCAAATTCATTAAATTTAGAAACAATAATATAGATACAAATGGTCACGGTTCAGCTCACAAATCAAAATGAAACAACTTAAGATCATTAAATTTCGGGCCAAATTCAGAATGTTTAAATTTCGGTCACTAGTTATCTCAAATTCATTAAATTTATAAACAATAGTTGAAACAAATGCTAATATAGACACAAATACTCAAGATCAAATTCCAAAACGAACCAGTTCAAGATTCAAGTAAAATAAAGGTTGAGGAATTGTTGGCTGCCCAATTCTAGCCTAAGTTTGTGTTAGCTTTGTGAGTGCTGGTTGTCTGGGATTGCAACGGCGACCTCAATTGCGTGATGGCTGTGGTCTGTCCTCTGTCCTCTATGGCTCCCGTGAGGAATGCTTCATGAAAACGGTTCATTTTGGAGCTTCATTCGGAGTGTTTTCAATTTAGGTAAGTTTCCAAACGAGAGGAAAAAAATTTTCAAATGGTGCGGTTTTAATTTAAGTTAAACGGTGAGTTTCATTCGAGGTACAAGTTGGGTTAAATAGCTTTTTCCAAGATTTTAATTTGTCTATGTTACTAAATTGTTAACATGATGAAATTCAAATTCAAATTAAAAAAGCATAAAATGGAAATGGAATCACGGTTCATACTTCATAGTTAAATTTTTAAAGTTTAAATCATTTAAGCGCCGTTGTCATCTTAATCATTTTGTTCGTTACAATTGTTACCCAAACGAAAAATTTGTCTCAGTGGTCCACGTGGTCCCACCACGTTTAACACTGATTTCTCTATGACTTATCATCTCATCTCATTTGATGACATCTCGTGCTTAGCGTTCGCGCAATCAACGGTGGTTAAAAATTTCAAGGGAAATCCATCTCAATGAAACGTGTAACACACATACCCATTCGATGTCCACCACGTGTCCCCAGATGCGCTGGATCCCACGAGGCTTTCGTTCATTAGAAAACAACCAGAGACAGCCGCTTCCATGAGTTCTATATTCCACAGATTTCAACAGTTTCAACCTTAAAAACCCCAAACCCAGCAACCCTCATCCTCCGCCAGTTGTATTTATATTTATATTTACATTTTTTTAAAATTTTGTTCTCTTTATTTTCTGCGTTTATTGGAAAGGAAAAAAAATGGCTGGTTTTGAGCAGCAGGTGAAGGCAAGAGCCAAGGATCTCAAGGTTTTGTTCAAGAAAGGTGTCAAGATTGTGGGAGATTCATGTAAGAAAGGCTGGCACAAAGTCAAGCAGATGAGAAAATAGAATTAAAAAATGATAATCTTACTTTATTTGGAGTTTTTTTTTTAATGTTTTAGTTTTCATCCTCTTGTAAAGATCTCTGAGTCAGTGTTTGGTCTTGTTTTTTATTTCTTGGTTGAACTTTGATATTGAAATCCTGCTGTTGTCTTATTGATGGTATAAAAATTTTCATGTTATTTTATTTCTTTGGTTGAACTTTGGTACTGAGATCTTATTATTGTCTTATTGATGGTATAAAAATTTTCATTATTCATTCGCTGTTCTGCTATTTACATACTTGATGAAATAAGTGTTTTTTATCATGTTATAAATTTTTATTTGTCCCACAATTTGATTGATTGGGATTCTAGAAAGTAGAAACCTCGAGGGAACTTATTCTGGAATACAGGTTACTTCCGTTTATTTGGAAGCATTGTATTGGTTTCAGTTTTGGCCTGTTCATAAGCTTAATGTTTATGGAAAGTGTCAAAGGCATTGTATGCTGTGAACCTCATGAACTATTCCATTTAGCTTGACCCTTGCGCAATTGATTCATAAATGATTAAATATATGTTAACGTTCTCTTGCTTATTTTAATTTATGTCTGTCTCACACGCTCTATATTATTTTTCCAGTATGTCATGTACCTATATGTTTCTTTTGATGTGGTTGATAATCATCCTGTAACTTGAAATTAATGTGGGTTAAAAATTTCCTCGGAAAAGTTGACTCATACAATTTCTTTTAGAACAGAGTCACAGACCTTTTGTCAAAGTCTTCTAAGACTCGTCTCTTGACAACAACACTGTGGCTTTGTCACTTCCAAATTCAAATTGGAACTTTAGTTGGTTTTTAAGACTTGTTTAGTTCTTTAATTTGCCCAAATATGCAAAACATCTTTCTTCTTTTCCACCCTGTGGTTGATCCTCCGTTACTTGCTAGTTTCGCATGGAATAAAATTGGTAGAATTATCAAGATATTCTTGTAGTTGTTCTTCTGCTATACCATCAAACCATAGCCGTGTTTGGTATCATGAACTTATCATTAATCAAATTTCCAAATTGTTCAAGTAATTCACCATTTTTTCCAGACTGCTTATAGTTGGTGGAAGTACGGATGAATTTAGTGTTCAAAGTGTTACATGACAGAATCCATTTATCATTTCTACTTGTTGCTGCAAATTTTAAGTTTCTGGTTACAAATTTTAACCGGGTAAAGAATCCTTTTAGATCATTGTCTTCTAATTTCAGTTTTGACTGTGGGTGGCAGAGGATGTCTCAATTCAATCAAGTAACAAGTTTCTTCATATAGTACTCTTGTATAACCAATTAAGCTGTTTAATATATTGCGTTTTCGAAAAATTGTGAATTAGTTGTATGTATTTAATTTATTTCCCATGCCTGGCTATATAATCAATGGTAATACTAACGAATTCACATTGAAGTACATTCTCCGAAATTGAGTGTTATATCGGTAAAGCAAGAGTTTGATTCATAGAGCTAAATGTGGCTCCGCTTCTGCTTGCTGTAGGGTTTGAGCAAAGAAGATGGAATTCATTATACCGATCACCTTGCTGTAGCTAGGCTAATTGAGTTCCTGCAATTAATTACTGTAGAAATACGATTCCAGCGGCGGAGTTGCTCATTTGCAACAAGATTCTTCGATTATTTTACGATCTCATATTGATTAATATAAGTCATAGGATGATTCTGGGAGATCCGGAACATGTGATGACGTTCTTTTGCTTCCTTTAAACAAACCATTTAGTTATGGATGGTTCTGGCATAGGGCAAGGGCGGCCGGCCCGTTTCATTAAACAAACTCCTACAGCATGAACTTAATTAAATGTCCTCATGAGTTGAAAAATGTAAAACCCCGCTTCTATGAATTTAATTAAAATGACCTATAAGTTGAAACTATGATCAATTATGTTGATTATTGTTAAGTTGCTCCCTGTAAATTAAGTTTAAGATTTCATCCCTGCATCTGGAATAATAAAGGATTGGAGTCCTTTCCTTATCTTCTTCTTCTTCTTTTTTTCTCCTTACGTCTTCCTTATTTAATGACTGGTTAAAATTATGGGTGGAACATAGTGAAAACTAGTCGGGCTGTGAAACCGATAAAAAAATTGGAAAAAAAATAATATGTAAATTTTACACTAAATTGTAACACAAGTTGAAAAATATCCCCAAATTAATTAGTATATTCACAATATCTTTAGTCTTTGAATATCCCTAAAACCTATAATATAATTTTGATATCCCTGAAAATTTTCTATAATATACAGATCGGAATTTTCATTTAAACCAAAAAATAAAAAACTAAAAATCTAAAATACTCATCCGATAGCAATCCCCCAAGTTAAATCCCAACACCGACCCTCTCTCACACAACTCATCTGTCTCGTAACCCTTCCAACTGAACTCAGCCCCTAGTAGCCCCACGCCGTGCTGTGCCACGCCAAGTCACCAGCCTACCAGCGGTCATCTTCGGTAAGCCACTCAGTTTCTACTAATCATGTAAGCCTCTCTTTTTCTTTTATGGATTATTATTTTTAAATTCTTTTGGCAATTTAATGTTACAACAAAATCATGATCTTTCCGTACATGGCATAAGTTACAATTGCATTGACTTTTATTTTCTAGAATACATTTTGTAATTTCCGTAATTTAAGAATAAATTAATAGCATAATTATGGGAGAGTGCATTGTTCCTATAATCAAGCTATTCTTGCAAATCTCTCATACTATATAATAGATGTTTCTATCCTATATTGGGCATTAGAGAATTCAATCAAAATAAAGCATTATTTGTTTGTCTTTTTTCAGTGTATCTATTAACATATACGTTTCCATAATATTGATCTTGAAGATAACAAACATGAAATTCTAAGTGTGTAATTCAAGAGGGGAGTGAATGAGATTTCTAAAAAATTATGAATGTTTGAATGAAAATAATGCAAATATAAAACAAATTCAAGGCAGTAATGGAAAACTAAAACAGTTAAAAGTAAGGAGTTAAGGAAAGAGAGATTCAAACATAGGGTTTTTTATGTGGTTCGACCAACCTTGTCTATATCCACACCTCCAAGCTCACCGGACTTAAGGATTCCACTATTCAAGCCTTCTGAGGCTTCAAGAATTCTTACAATTGACTTCTCATGTATCAACCTTTACAACAAGAGATAATTTCAAATCTCTTAACCCAAGTATTTTCCACACTTACAATCACTCAAAAATAAAGATTACAAATGAATTTTTTTTCACACAATTTATATGTTTACAAATGAAAGTTCAAAGTGTGAATCAATAAAACAATGACAAGTTGAAGCTTAATAAGAATTGTGTACTTAATAAGAAGCTCAATAATGATTGTAGAATCTCTCTTGTTTGAATTTGATTTAGCCTCTTTATAATTGAAACTTAAAACTAGCCGTTGTTGACTTTCAACTCATAATCGGATCACCGTTAGACGTTGTTGGATCACTGTTTTGACTTGAGTAAGTTACCATTGGACCGAAATTCAAGTTGTCATATCACTGTTTTCTAGATGTCAGATCACCATTAGCTTCCAGTAACCTGCAAAAAAGATATCGGCTTACTGTTTTCTAAAAGTTGGTTTGTAGTGTTCAAAAGCTAAAGTTTCAATTTTACTCGATATCAATTAACCGTTTTGATCCAAAAACAAAACTTCAATTTTTACTTGATAACGGTAGCCGTTTACACACTAACGGTTAGCCAATTGCATCTAGAGAGGTTGTAATCTTGCCTCAGTGTAATCGGTTAGCTATTTTCTAAGTTAACCGGAAACTGTTTATTATCACAAATTTATTCCATGCTCAATTCATTACATGACTTAAGAGATTTGATCTGTTTAACGACTGCTTTATATTTAATCAACTTAAAATGTGTTTGTTATCATCAAAATCATTATTATGGAAACATACATGTTAACATCTCCCCTTTTTTTATGATGACAAACCTTACAAGATATTAGAAAAAGATTATGCAATTTTACTCCCCCTAAATATGCACTCCTGCTTAGTATATGGCCAGTCAATTTTTAACCAAAAGTATATTTATCCAATTAATCACAATATCATAAGAATATATCTCCCCCTTCATTATAAAAAAGAAAAGAATTCAAAAGGCTAAAGAGATAAATATAGATATTACCCAGTTTGTGTGAGCAAAAATTTTAGTAGAACCTTCCCTTTAAAAAAGAAAGCATACCCTCAACTACAAAAGTGGCTAAAAACACTCCCAAATATTTTCAAATCATCTCAACTTCAACAACAATGCAACTGCATATCAACTTCATTAAACCATAATATAACCATAATATCAACTTCATAAAAAACCATAATATAACCATCAAGCATCAAAATCATCCAGTTAAGTTTTAAACAACTATGTAATCCAATCATCATAAAAAGCGAAAATATAATATAATAATATCATCCAAAAGAAGTGCAGTAGTGTATGTGCGAAAACATAAAGACATAAACTAAAGAGGAGGAGGCTGAGATGGAGAACACAGTGGTGAAACATGAAGAGCAGAAAGTAGACGCTGCTGAGTATCCATAATCTACTATTGTTGATCGAGAATATGTTGCTGTTGGAGCTGAAATGTAGCAAACTGAGACTGTGTCTGAGCTTGGAACACAACAAACTGAGATTGAAACTCGTTCTGCTACTTAGAAAGAGATTGAATCTCACTTAAAATTTGCTACACAGAATGCTCAGAGACAGAAGGCTCATTAGGTCCATGAGACTCCTTAGGAGCTGGAGGCTCGTCAGTGTCCATGTCTGTCGCTGAAGCACGTGCCGCTGAAGTCTCTATTCCGAAAGGATGAGCTACTATCTGAGCTCTCGCTCCCAAACGAAAATCAGGAAGCTCATCAACCATGTAAATATTATCAGCATCCGTTCATCCTCAGCTGCAACTAATGTGTCTTGGTTTTTTACAAAAGAAGTCTTAACCCATTGCCCACGTCTCTTATCAAATCCTAAGGCAGTTATGGCCTCTCCACCCAATTTCTTGGTCACATTAAATACAAGCTCCCAAAAAGGTACATGAAATTCTTTAAGGATTCTAGGAATAATGCTACCATAGGGAGTAAGCAATTGTTCAATAAGGGTGTGAGCAACATATGACTAAGAATGGTGTATCCTATGTCAATCGGTTTCCTCTGCAAAATAGAATTTAAAAGTCCAACATCCAACCTAGTTATCTCATTGGTATGACCCTATCTAAGAGTAACAACATGCTGCAGAATACTATAAAGAATTAAAACAGGAAGAGGTAAGAGATGAGATGTAAAGAAAAGAGAACAAATATCGTCTGTAAGGTCTCTATGCCTACATATGTTCCGAACTCCATCAGCATGTCAGAAGTGATTAAAATGAAGATCCTTACTAGAGGTATAAATAACCAAACCTTTATTTATGTAATATGCATAGATTCTTCCATAGCTAAAGTTCTTTTAAAGCTAGTTGTACGTGGGGTTGTTATACCAAAACTACAACAGTTAAAACTGTACTTTGGACCAGTAGTCCGTAAGTTCGGGTTTCCAGCCGATATACACTTATCCATTTAATACCAAATCCGAAATCATAGTTGAAAATAATTTTTCACGATACCACCTGAAACTCGGAACTCAGGGCCTTCAAAGAGGGTGAACGTTGTGAGAAAATACCGTCATTTTATAAAATTGGTTTTAGAAGATAAAAACAAGACTTTTCTGATGCACATGATCCTTAGGCTTAAGGCAAGTGCAGAGCATACTCAGTTTAGAAAATTTGGAGGTGAGCGTATCATTATTAATATAAATAATTGCTTTGATTCCTAGAAGAGAGAGAGAGATTTAGGGAAACATAATGTATAAAACTGGAATTTTTTATTTCTTGATGAGCTCCCCACAACTGAAGCTGAATGTGCTATTTATAGAAAATCATTGAGAACAGGACCTCTCGAATGATCGTAAAGCAAAGTACACCAATAAAGACATTTACAAAAGTAAAGCACGATGACAAGGACTTTTACGAAAGGAAAGCATACCGACAAGGACTTTAACAAAAGTAAAGCATACCGACAAGGACTTTAACAAAAGTAAAGCGCACTGACAAGGACTTTAACAAAAGACAAACATGAGTCACATGGATAGGGTTATTAAAAGCTTGTTCAGAAGTCGTTATCATGGAGTGGATGGATAACGAGATGGTGACACGTCTCTTGTGTCTTTTTCATATTGTCGTTTGTGCCGACGAATTTGGCATTGGTTGAGGTATACCTCAGCTTGCTGGTATTTTGCTTCGTCAGTTTCAGTCATGTGTTGAGATGTAAATGCAGCAGGAGAGTCTGGAGTGGTGACAGTATAATGGGAATTTTCAGTATGGAGAAGGGACTGAAAGTCTTCCCATGGATCCTGAGCATCTTAGAATAAGACATTGGTGTAGTCAGGACGTTGTTCTATGACAAGGATACCCTGAGGGCTTGAAGTTGAGCTTGGAGTACAGCCTTGTGTTTTGGAAATAATTTCAAGGGTGTGTGATAGTTCAATAGAGGTGTGGTGAATGTCTGTGGCCGGGGAAGGAACATTGTTTAGTTCTATAAGGTAGGCTTTGAGAACCGAAGTAACAGATGTGTCATGAATGAGGGTATATGGATGAGGATAAGTTCTCCATTCGTAGGCCATGTCTTGTGTCCAATAGTCCCGCGTTTCTGAATGCTGGAAGTAAGGCCTGTGGACAATGAAGACTGTAGTCCACATGTTAGCTTCTTGGTCTGGCATGTTGTCTAATCCATGAAAAGTAATCAACTACTGGAGTTGTTTACGCCACCAAGTGAGTGGAGAATACCATTCAAGGAGAGTCCATAGAAGGTCTGGTGAGAACTCAGGAGTGGTAAGGTGAGTTAGGACTGGTTTGATGGGAAGAACCAACTTTGTGGCATACAAAGTGGTGAGACACCACATATACCAAAGTTCATCATCACAGATGAATAGGGAGGAGAGAGTGAGGCCTGTGAGAAACAAGTGCTCCAGACAAAGATTAGGAAAACGGTCGGGTTTTTTTGGTTTGAACATTAAAGAATAACCTATAAAGGAATTTCTTTGCAAAATCCTGTAGCTGGTAGGCCGATTGGAAAGAGATGTTCATGGGAATGTTTCTCTAAGTGAGAGCTTTAAAAGGAAGTTGGTGATTCATAGCTATGACTGGAATTGTTTGGATTGAGGAAATGAGTGAGGGTTTATTTATAGCTGGACGTGTGAGGAAATCAGGAATGAGGTTTTGGTTGCCTTTTATGTATTAAACAATAAAGTCATACTTAGCAAACCAGGTTTTGAGATTGAGCAGTTGCTTGTCAGGGAGCAACTTGTTTTTGAAGTCAAAAATTCTGGGAAAAGAAGAATTACCCATGTTGATAAGAAATGTGTGGCTGATTAGATGAAATTCGAATTTTTTAATGCCATACTTGACTGCTAAGATTTCTTTGTAGATCACATGGTAGTTCTTTTTAGAGTCTTTTAATTGTCCGCTTGCATGTGCACAAAAATAACGCACGCCATGGATTTCTTCGAGAAGAATGGCAATCTAATAATCATCGCTGGCATCAGTATGGAGGATGCGGTGTCCATTTGTGGAAATCCTGAGTAGAGGAGGGGATTGTGCGATCACCTTTAGGTGCTTGACAGCTTTTGTCTGAACAGGGCGCCATGGAGGGCATTGTTTTTTGAGCATGCGTGACAGCTGGCTTGTGTGAATTGTAACTTTTGGGATAAAATCACGGACATAATTAACAATCTTGAGGAATTGTTGGATCTGCTTTCTGTTAAGATGTGTGTCCAGAAACTTTAATAATTCAACTGTAATGTGTGGACCAGGTTGATATTGGCCGTCTTTAATTACCATGCCAAGAAAGTCAATTGATTCCTTTCCTATGCTGCTTTTCTTTTCGGAAAGCATGAGGCCATGTGCCTGCACAATGTGAAAGAAATACAAAAGGAGCTTCTGGTGGATCTCATGGTCAGAGAAAAACAACAAAATATCATCAATGTAGACTAATGCATGATGAAGATTAGGACTAAAGATTTTTGTCATGGCTTTTTGAAATAAGGAGGGAGCGACTTTAAGTCCAAAAGGCATAACAGTCCATTGAGAATGGGCATCAGGGATGCAGAAGGCAGTTTTGTGAAGGTCAACTAGTGAAATACCAAGTTGCCAAAAACCAGCTTTTAAATCGAACTTAGAGAAGATACGAGCCCTTTGAAGATGGACAAACAGAGTCTGAAATTTTTAAAGGGGCTTGACAAGCCCATTCTGAACTTGTGGGCTCAATAAGACCTTGTTTTAGCAACTGAGAACATTCTTCTTAGGCTAGTTTCAGGTTGGACGGAGTCATTCATGGATGGGTAGCTTTGGTTGGGTTGATGTCTTCGTTAAGCTTGAAAGGGAGCTTAATGAAGAAGCTTTCATTTTTCCATAGAGGGGCAGGAAGAAGAAATTGACTATGACTTTCTGGACAGTGAAGAAGAAAACAGGATTTGAGAAGATCATATGAAGGAGGAGAGCTTGAGATAGAGAACAATCTCAAGGTATCCATATAAGGTTGAAACATCTGCATATAACAGATTCTAGAAGCTGTGATATGGAGTTTTTTAATCAGGTTAAGAATATCAAACCCGATTAAAAGATCTTTGTCAGGAAGGTTGGATCCAACAAGTTTTATCGAAAGAACATATCCTGGAAAGAATTGAATACCAATGGGTTTTTTGGTAATTAGATTTGTATGAAACCGTTCTCCATTAGCTGCCTTGAAATATTCTGTATGCTTTTCCCAGAAATGGGATGGGAGAATTGAAGGATTAAGTATATTTTTCTGAGTTCCAGTATCAACAAATCCTATGATAGGAATTGGTTTGCCAAATTTTTCAGGAAAAAGGTGGATCTTGATAGAAAGGATAGGAATGGTTGGTTGGACTTTCTGAATCTGTTGTACTGTTTGAATTACAGAAACCTTCTCTAGATCAAAATATTTTGTTTTAGCAAGAACAAAAGCTGTTTGGTCGTCATATTCTTCTTGTTCAGAGAAGAAGGACTCAACATTTGGTATCAAGTTGTAAACAATCCAACCATTTCCGTCAGTATAACGTATTTTGGAATACTTTTATTCCAAATTTGCCCTTTCTACATTTGATCCAAATTGTGTATTTGGTTGTCCAATAGCTTGAATAATGCCAACAATGCCTTTTCTTCTCTCCTAGACCAATTCATGAAGTCTTGTATCTTGAATTACATTTTTAGTCCACATTTTCTCAATTAATCCATTTAAAACAGCTTGCATCTTTTTGGCTCTAGCTCTTGTAATTGGGCCTCTATGAATGTGCAAAGGATTACTTGAAACTTTAATGGTATTCCCTTGATGGTTCTCATCAGACTATCACAAACAATTCCCTATATATCATAATCTAATGCTTGCAAGTATATTATCATCGTAGTTTTTGAATAACGATAATCATTTCCATCAAAGAATTGCGATCTAGTTGTGAATTGACCTTCCCTAAATGTTATTTTGGGTTGCCATTGACCTTTTTTACTAGACGATTTAAGTCCTAATAAGAGAACATTGCTTTAATACCAAACTTAAATTCTAAGTGTGCAACATAGAGAGGGGTGAATGACTAGCATTAATAATGGTGGGTTAGTGAAGACTTTTGAAGCACCCTTTGACAAACCTATGCTTGGAGGGTTGTTCCTTAGGATCTTGGGTTTCTTTTAGCCTATTTAAACCCAACAGCCTTGCTATGTAGACAATTAGAGATTAATTTTATTTGAATTTGAAAGAATTATTTTTTTCTTTGGTTCTTTTTAGAACTAGTAAACTTAACAAGAATTATCATTCCAAATCTAGACTTATCACTCACCTTCTTATCTACATATTGAGTCTGGCATCAATATTATTCTCTATAACTCTGGTTCATGTTTTCTTAAGCATTGCGTCGAGGTTTTGTTTGTCTTAAATTTGTTTAGTACTTTCTTGGGAAGTTGAAACTTCAAATTAAGTGTGGGTTTCAAAGTTTTGTTGTGGGGTTCGCATTATTTGGTATCAGAGCTAGTTTCTAATATGGTTTGAATGTCAGAAAAAAATTCAAAAAAAACCTGATTGTGTTGGCTTTCTTGCTTTCTTTTCGTCAATTTCCTTTTGCATTTTGTGTGTCTTCTTAATTCATTTTCTTTGTTTAGTGTGTTGGTTTGTCATATTTGGTGTGCCACCTGGGTTTTTTCTTGATTTTGTTTATTTAGTTCAATAAAGAACTAGAGGAAAGAATTAAGTGTGGTAAAAAAAATTAAAAATAAAAGTTTGTGAGATCATTAGAAGGTAAAAACCAATTTGTGTGTTAAACACGAGAGTTGAGTGACATCAAATTGAGTGAAACACGTGAGGGAGTGTTGTAAGCTCGTTTTGCTAACATTCATTTCAGATCTCAAATATGTCAAAAGATCAAGAAGCTATAGGCCAATCAATCATGCTCAAAGCCATGCAACAATAATTTGAGCACATTAATATGATGTTTGGAGAGATCTGTGACAAATTGGAGAGACAAGACACTGTCATAGCCAATCTACAAAGGGGGCAACAACCAATAGCCTTGATGTAAGAGATGATTAAGGGCGTACTATGATGGTGATGATATAGATAATTTTGATGACCGGGCCACTGTTGACATACACGGAAGAGATGATAGAAGGGCAAGACGTATAGATCGTGATTTGGGGAGTATCAAACTAAAAATTCCTTTTTTTCAAGGTAAAAAATGGTTTAAATCAAGATATTGCTAATGTGATTGACTTGCAGCACTATGTTGAGTTGGAAGACATGGTTCACATGGCCATAAAAGTGGCACGACAACTGAAAAAGAAAGGTTCCACTAGAACCAATTTGGGTTCATCTCCCTTTGAGCAATCTTTTTTAAAGTAGTGACAGCAAGTGTGTGGTTGTCATTCCATTCTGGTGGCTTTTTCTTTAATAAAGCTGAAAGCTGATTGGGATGGTGATCGACATGTAGAATAAAGTCTCTGATATAATTGATGATACCAAGGAATTAGTGTATCTACTTTTTGATGAGATTCTGATCTGGAAAGTGGATCAATTCTTGGGCAATGTGTTTTCCTGGCTAGTAGTGTCCGTCTTTGATAATAATTCCAAGGTATTCAATATTATCTGTTGCAATGGAGCTTTTCTTGGCTGATAACATAATTCTATAAGTCTGGATGATATCAAAAAATTGATTTAATAATTAGCGATGTTCTTTATGTGTTCTTGAAAACAACAAAATATCGTCAATATAAATCAATGCATGATACAAGATGGGTTGAAAGACTCGGGCCATGGCTTTTTGAAATATGGAAGGGGCAGTTTTAATACCAAAAGGTAAAATTGTCCACTAGTAATGGGCATTTGGGATGCAAAAAGTCGTTTTGGATATTTCGGAGGGTTCAATGCCAATTTGCCAAAAACCTAACTTGAGGTCAAATTTTGAAAAGATCTGGGCATTTTTTGGATAAGTGAAGATGTTTTGTCTCTTTGGTAAAGGAAACTTGTCATCTTCTAAGAACATGTTTAAGGGTTGATAGTCAATGACTTCGCTTTTTTTCCCTAACAAGTTCCGAACGTTTTTCAACATAAAACGCCTGACAAGCCCATTGAGAGGTTGTGGGCTCGATAAGACCTTGGGCCAAGAGTTGTGAACATTCCTTTTGGGCTAAGGCTAAGTCAAATGGGCTCATTCCTGGATGAGTAGGGATGGCAAAACCCCAGGCTGGGTCCGGATATTGCAATGACTGAACCCTGCCCGGATGCAACCGGTCTCAGTCTCGGTCTCGGTCTGGGTCCGGGCCTAGGCCCGGTTTTAATTCGGGTACCCGAATTTTATATTTTTAATATCATATGTGTATATATTTTTTATTTTTTAGTAATTTTATAAGTTTTAAATTTATTTCAATAAAATTTGACATGAAAATATAAACTTTAAGTGTTTAAAACTTTATATATGTATAATAAATGAGTCAAATAAATATAAATATTTAAAATAATATATATTTTATAATATTTTTTTAATAAAATCTGGGTTCCGGATTTATCAAGTGATGCCCAAGACCGACCCGGGTTCATACCCGGGCCAGGTAATACCTGGCCCACAACTCCCGGGTACGGTCCGGGTCCGGACTGGGCAAGTATTTTTGCCACCTCTATGGATGAGTAGCCTTAGTAGGATTGATGTCTTCATTCAATTTGAAAGGTAACTGAATAAAGAAAGACTTGTTTTTCCATAAACAGTTTGGATGGGAAAATTCAGAATGGGACTCCGGACAATATTTCAAAAGTTGGGTTGAAATGTCTTTGTAGGACTGTGGTGAATTAGTCAAACTATAAAGTTTGAGAATTTCTGTGTAAGGTTTGAACATGGTTTTGACTCATATTCCAGAGGAAAGGATTTGGAGGTGTTTGATCTGGTGAATGATATCAAATCCTAACAAGATATCCTTGTCAGGAAGTTTTGAACCAATGACTCTTGTCCAAATAACATTGTTTGGGAAAATCTGAATACCAATGGGTTTTTTGGTAATCAATGTTGTTGAAAACATTTTTCCATCTGCAACACGAAAATTTTCAGTGTGCTGATTCCAGTATTGGGTTGGAAGAATGTCTGGGTTTAACATACTTCGTAGAGCACCAGTGTCTATGAGGGCAATGACTGAAATTGGTCTTTGGAATTTCGAGGGTAAAATTTGGAGTTTAATGGAAGGAATTGAAATGGTGGTGTCTATGGACAAGGATTGTTGGTGGAAAATATTTTGGAACTCATCACTTTCTGATTCCTCAAATGAGTTTTCCAGTGCGAACATTGTTTCATCAGTAGGTTCCTCTTGTTCAGAGAAATAGAACTCTACTTCTTCATTCTCAGGAGAGTACCCAGTAACCATCTGTAAATGCTTCATCAATCTGCTTGATTTGTCCTTCTTGTTTGGACAGTTCTTTGCATAGTGGCCTTTTTTGTTGCAAATAAAGCATCTGCTGGATTTATGTTTCCTCTGTTCCTTTGAAGAAAATGATCGTTTCCTGAAAAACCTGTTTGGTTTTCTGTGGTTGTTCCATCTTCGAGATTTGGATTTTAAAGCAGAATCTGGACATCTGAACTTCTTAAAATGTATTTTCTTCTTTGGCTCACAATCACAATTCTTTTTTTCTTTGCACTTGATTTGGAAATATGGTTTCTTGCAGGCACTTCTGAAAGGCTCTTTATCTTTCATTAGATCTTTGAAAAACTGTTTCTGTTTACAGAGCTTCTCCAAACATCCCTTGGTAATCTGGAAAATCCTTCCTAAGGAGATGTTGTCAATATTAATATTGTGCGCTGCAAATTGTCTTTGTATTTCTGGTTGCAATTCTTTAAGTAGAGAAGCAAGAAAGACATGTTTTAGAGTCAGATCATTGAATCCATTGAGCTTATAAAACAAGATTGACATCCTCTTGTAATGGAAATCAAGATCTTTGGAATTTAAGGAACATTACTTCATGTCTAGGTAGTCTCGTCTTGCAGCTTCGAAAACTGCACTTGGTTGTCCGATGAATTGTTCATGTAAAACAGCAAGAGCACTAGAAACATTAGGCAATTGGTCAAACTGCATTTGTCTGTATTGTCCTAACTATCAAACCAATCTCTTAGAGATCCCGTGAAATGAGTGGTGAATTCTCTAAGGTCTGATTCTGTTGTTGCATCAGCTCTTATCATCTGGAGATCAATTCATGCTGACATTTCTTGGACTCTTTCTCGCCATTTGGATGAGGGAATATCATCAAAGGTGAAACATGGGCCATTTGATGGTCTATGAGAGGTTTGTGCATGAGGCCGAGGTTGTTGATTTGTTACTGAAGCTTCAGCTGGTTCATCAACATCTGAGGGTATCTCAAAGTAAAATTCTGGATGGGCTGATTCTGTTTCTTCTGGTTGTGCCATTAAAAGTTTAGTAATGTCTGCATAAGCTTTTTCAGAGTCACTAGTCGAGATTGAAGATTTTGTCTCAGACTAAGTAACTGAAGTATCCCCATCAGTAACAAAGGTAGTACACTCAGATTCAGAGGGTGAAAAGGTCTCAAATTTTTTAGAACTGTATTGGTGCATAGGTTTTTTTGTCTTTGGTTTGGGTTGGTTGAGGTTGAGTCTGTGGTGGAGCAAGTGTATATCCTGGGGATTGTTGTTCAGTAGTTAAAGTAACTGGTGGATGAATTTTGACTGGCCTGGGAGTAGCTTTTGGTTTTTGCCTTGGCTGGGGTTGTAAAGGCTGATTTTTAAAAAGAGTGTGTGTCACACCGAACAATTTGGAGGGGTCATAAGGTTTCATTGGAGCAAGCATAGGAGTGAATGGATGATAAGTCGGGCTTATGGTAGGTATTGGTGGTGACTTGGTGAAAAGTGTAGGTCTTTGTCTTTCTGAATCAATTTGATCAAGCTCTGCTTTCAAGTGCCTGATTCCCTTTCCTTTTGGTCAAACTCAGGACCATAGTATCGTTGTCTGAGCATGGCACGTAATTCTGAATCCAGCTGGATTATTTTGGATTGTTGTAGTTATGAGGTTATTGTATCAACCTTGGATTCAATCTTATCAGTTCGTAAACTAATCCTGTCAACCTGTTTATGAATGTCCACCAAGGTATCATTTTGTGCTCTGGCATTTTGAGTCTGCCAGTCGAAGACTACCTCAAAAGTTTTGGGTTCTTCAAAATGGCCAGCGGAGGTTATGGCCGAAGGAATGAGGGTTTTGAAACAACTTTTTTGGAAAATTTATGGAAAATTTAGAAAATTTGTGGAATAGTCTTTGGAGGTAGAGGCAAACATCATACAAACAGTGGGCTATATGATTGGTGTATGGTTTTGAACTGGTGAAAGAACTTCAGACTTGCAGTGTTTTGCAATCCATTTGAGTTTTTTTTTTTTTGTAAATGGGTAATGGATTTGGTGAAGGTGGAGGTGGATCATTATGTGGCATGGGTTGGAAATGTTTACATGGATGATGGAGTTTCTTTTTTGGCTTTGTTTTCCTTCTGGAAACTAAATCATCTTCTTCCCAATCATCCCAACAGGGACAATCTGGGTCACAATTTCCTGATCCAGGTGCATCCCATAAGAAATGGCCATTCATTTTGGTTGGGTAGACTGGATATCCTTCTTTATTGAACTCGGCGATAGGTAAATCTTCCTGGGCTGTATGGATAGCAGTGATCATAGAAGATTGTGTGAAAGATAGCCTTGGAGGCTCTTGAGGAGCACTTGGTGGAGGCTGGAAAGTCATTCTAACTGTTCCGTCATGCCTTCTTTCAAACATTCCTTCTGATGTCTAAATTGGAGCAGTGTTGTTGTGAAATTGCTCATAATTTGATATCCATTCTAAAGGCATGAGTTTAATTAGCTCGTCTCGAGGGATATGCCTTGGGATTTGATTTATGGTTGGAATTTGATCTGATTCTGCTAACACCATAAGGGCGTCAGAGTTGTGTTCAGGTACAGGTAGATCTAAGGCATGATTTTGAAGCCTATAAACTAATTGATGATGAAGTGTTGCAATCTTTGAAGATGGGATTTGTTCTGCTCCTTGTATCTGGACTTGTACTTTTAGAGAAATTGGCAAGTTGGTGTCTTGAAAAGAAAGGTTGAAATTTGGATAAAAAGTGAGAAGTACACTTCTTGCATGTAGTGTGCTTAATACAGTACCAATGACAGCATCTTGATATTGCTTGAACCTTGAATCTAACATAACAATTCTAGCTGTAACACGTAATCCCTTCCTACCATGTAGCGTTATGATTAATCTTACTCATCCGAGATGGAGATGAGTATATCCTTCTCTTTTCTAGTTTGTTATCAACTTTTGGGGGATTTCAAGAGTGACATACTGTTCAGCTGTGGTAGCTTGGAGACTGTATTGATCCAATCGAGATGACTGGATGTATTCCTTGGGGTGTGGCCTTTTGTAGAAATAAAGGTTTTGATACTTCGAGTGAAGGAATTTCCTCTCTTATATAATTGATAAGGACTGATAAGAGGAAAAGAGGATTCATTAATCTGGGCTGACTCTGAGATGTAGGAATATTCAACAAGGTTTTCGATTTTGTTGGTGGTTGTTTGGTGCAAGACGTTGGAAGAGATAAGGTCGAAGAAAGAGAAACATGAGAATATGTAATTGCGTTTTCATTTGATGAAGTTGAGGCCATGTTTTGGAGGACTCTCTCTATTTCTGAAGTCATAAAATCAAATTTAAAGAAGATTTAAATCATACCACTTTGGTCTTTGCAGAACAGAGTTTTGAAAATTTTAAACTTTCAAGGAAATGTATGGCTCTGATACCAAAATAGGCAACAAAGTACGTGGCATTGTTAGACCAAAGAAATGACGAAAAGATCGTCCTTTGGACCAGTAGTCCGCATGCTTGGGTTTCTAGCCGATATACTCAAATGAAAAATAGAAAACTTTAAAACATTTTCATCTCGGGTTATATAACCTAAAACAGGGTACCAAACCAGATAAGAAATTATCAAAAGTTTTCTGATGCACAAGATCCTTGAAAGAGGCAAGTGCATAGTATACTTCCTTAAGTTTGAAAATGAATAGATTTATATCTTCTTTATTTTCTATCTCAGAGCTTCATTGTAGAGAGAGAGAGAGAGAGAGAGAGAGAGAATTTAGAAACTCATAGATGAAGAAAACCTTTTTTTATTTTCTGCCAAGCTTATCTTAAAAAGAGAGGGGCTTCTCTTTTATAGAGAGGAGAAAGCCTTGAAAAAGCATCTTGATAAGACAAGACCCTTATCAAGAAAAACATGAGAGCAAAAGCAAAGTATGCTTAATCCTTCAATTCTTCCATCCCATTTATGGGAAAAACATACATAATATTTTAGAGCAGCTAATGGAGAATTGTTTCATACAAATCTGATTACCAAAAAACCCATTGGTATTCAATTCTTTCCAGGATGTGTTCTTTGGATAAAGCTTGTTGGATCCAATCTTCCTGACAAAGATCTTTTAATCGGGTTTGATATTCTTCACCTGGTTAAAAAACTCCATATAACAGCTTCTGGAATCCATTATAAACAGATGTTTCAGCCTTATATGGATACCCTGAGATTGTTCTCTATCTCAAGCTCTCCTCCTTCATATGATCCTCTCAAATCTTGTTTCTTCTTCATTGTCCAGAAAGTCATAGTCAATTCCTTCCTCCTACCCCTCTATGGAAAAATGAAAGCTTCTTCATTAAGCTCCCTTTCAAGCTTAATGAAGACATTAACCCAACCAGGAATGACTCCATTCGACCTGAAATTAGCTCAAGAAGAATGTTCTCAGTTGCTAAAACAAGGCCTTATTGAGCCTATAGGTTCAGAATATGCTTGTCAAGCTTTTTATGTGGAAAAAAAGGTCTGATATAGTTAGAGGCAAAAAAACGTCTTGTTATTGATTACTAGCCTCTCAACTGTTTTCTTAAAGACGATAAGTTATCCAATCCTTATTTGTTCATATCCAAAATGCTAAGGTCTTCTCAAAATTTGACCTTAAAGCAGGTTTCTGGAAATTAGGAATCCACCCTAATGACAGACCTAAAACAACTTTTTGCATTCCAAATGCCCACTACCAATGGAAAGTAATGCCTTTTGGCCTTAAGGTAGGCCCATTACTTTTCCAAAAGGCCATGATCAAGATCTTTGAACCGATCCTTCATCATGCACTTATCTATATAGTTGACGTGCTATTATTCTCCAAAGATCATGACTCCCACCAATAATTACTTTCCCATTTCCTGAATATAGTGGAAACATATGGCATAATGTTGTCTAACAAAAAGAGTATCCTAGGCCAAAACACTGTAACCTTTCTTAACATAACTCTAAAAGATGGATACTATAGCCCTGGTCCACATATAGCCCAGGAGCTCATTCATTTTCCAGATGAACATTTGTAAAAAAAGCAGATTCAACAATTCCTAGGTATTATCAATTACCTTCGGGAATTCTTTCCACATATAGCTGTCCACACTAGCCAACTTTCAAAGATGCTAAAAAAATCAGCGCCACCATGGGGCCTCTCTCAGACTACTGTTGTCCAACACCTCAAGCAGATCGCTCAGCATCCTCCTCCATTGAGAATCCCCACTGACGGTCAATGTATTCTTCAAACTGATGCAAGTGATGAATACTGGGGAGCCGTTCTTTTGGAAAAACATGATGGGAAAGAATCTTATTGTGCTCATGCCAATGGATAATTCAAGGAATCAGAAAAAAACTACCATGTGATCTACAAAGAAATCCTAGCCGTCAAATATGGAATTTAAAATTTTGAATTTCATCTCATTGGCCATAATTTCCTTGTCAGATTAGACAATTTCTCCTTTCCAAAAATCATTGAATTAAAAAATAAAGTCCTCCCAAACAAACATCTCCTCCGACTCAAAACATGGTTCTTAAAATATGACTTCACAGTCCAGCATATAAAAGGAGACCAGAACCTCATCCCTGATCTCTTGTCCCGACCTTTATCTTCATCCCTGAGAGTCTTTTTTGCCTCAGTTCCAGTCATCTTCATGGCTCCTACTTTACCCAATACAGCTTTGACAAAAAAGTCTTTCCCTTGCAATCTCACTTTCTTCAGCCCTTATCAGATCCAAGATTTTGCAAAGAAATTTATTTTTTGATATTTCATGAACCACCTCTTTCTTACAGGCCTAAAGATCAATCCCTCTAGGGATGTCATAGAAGATGAATTATGGTATATATGGTGTCTTACTATCTTAAACGCCACCAAACTGATCTTTCATGTACAACCATTGTTTTGGTGTCTCACAGATCCAAACCAGGCTCACTCTCTCACATGGACACTTTTTAAGTGGTTCTCTCTTTTCTCCTGGTTGAGAAAATAACTAGATCTCATCATCAAACACCACCACATTAATCTCCTCATTGACCAAGAAGGAGAACAGTTCACCTCGGCCTTTATTGTCCATCGTCCTTATTTCCAGCACCCTGTTACCAAAATTTTTTGGACTCAGGATCAAGCTTACGAATGGAAGACTGTTCCTCATAGTTTTCCTCTGGATCATAATCCAAACCCTGTCTCTGCCTTGAAACAAGACCTCTTTGAACTAAACAATATTCAGTCCACCCCTATTCACATTCAACACACCTCCCTTGGTCCGCAACTTGAGCTTATGGTTATCCCGACCACCAGGTCACCTTCATCCAGTAATCCTCCTCCCTCTGGGATTTTGATTAAAGAAGAAAAGCATGTGGGAAGAATTCACCTCAATTCTGCATCCCACTGAAACATCACATGCTCTCTCTACAAGTACTGTTCCACTGACAGATTCACCTACCCGACAATATTATGAGAACTTGCCTTGGTGGAAAGAGCCATTTGCTGAAGTTGACACTGATGTTGACAACTTATCTCCCGCGCACAATTTTTAAAGCATTTTGTAATAATTGCTTTTGCTTTCGTAAAAGCAAAGTGTTTGTTTTACTTTATCTTCACTTTGAAGCATCTTCCTTTTGATTTGTCTCACCATTGACAACATTTCCTTGGGCAAAATCTTTCAGATCACTAAAGGATGTTTGGAAAAATTATGTGAACAGAAACAGTTCTTCAAAGAGAAGGTTATACTCATCTCCATATCGGAGGAGTTAGACTAATCCTAACCTTACATGGAATGAAAGGATTACCAGTCACAGCCAGAATTGCTATGCTGGATACTAGGTTCCCACATTACCAAGATGTTGTTATTGGTACTGTCTTAACCACTTAAAGAGTTCCGTTTGAACTTTATCATCTTGTTCAAGGATGGATGGGTGAGGGGTGGTGAACCATTCAAAAACTTGGTCTTGAGTCCAGAAGAAGTGTGTGTCTGAGTGTTGGAAGTATGGTCTATGAATAATTAACAAAGTCATCTTTTCTAAAGATAAAGATGAGATTGACAGCTCATCTGATTTAGACTACATGAATCTCTCATCTCCGTGATTCATGCAAGTTGGGGGTCTTATCCTGTCGGGAATCTTTTGCTTTTACTTTTGCTTTTGTTATAGACGATAAGGCTTGTTTCGTCATCTTCCTTTGAATTTTTCTATATAAGGAGAATTCATTCTCTGTTGTAAGTACCTCAGATTTTGGAAATAAGAATCCGAGTTTTCCAATAGCATGACTTTCTAAAAATTCTCTCTTTTCCTTTATTTCCCTAGGAAGGACAACATATTCTCATAATAATTCACTTCAATCTCTTTTAACGAGTGTACTCTGCACTCGCCTCTTTGTAGGATATTGTGCATCAGAAAGTTGTTTGGCTTTGAGAACGATCCAATCAACCACAATTCATCCTAAATTACAGCCAAGGAGTGGCTTCACCGTTGGGTGGTAGTGGTTGTCCGACTGGTAAGGTAAAGGCTATTAAGGAGTGGCCTACACCTAAAAGTGTAAGTGACGTAAGAAGTTAGTTTTTATAGAAGATTTGTGAAAGATTTTAGCACCCTTGCTGCACCATTAACTAAAATTGTGAAGAAACATGTGGGATTTAAGTGGGGTAGTGAACAAAAAAAGGCATTTAATCTTATTCAGGAGAAATTAGTTTATGCACCATTACTTGCTTTACCTAAATTTGCTAAAACTTTTGAAATTGAGTGTGATGCTTTAGGTATAAGTATTGGAGGCGTTTTGATGCAAGAAGGGTGTCCAATTGCCTATTTTAGTGAGAAATTGAGTGGAGCAGCCCTAAACTATCCTACCTATGATAAAGAGATGTATGCATTAGTGAGAGCATTGGAGACAACATTATCTTCTACCTAAAGAGTTTGTTATACACACTAATCATAAGTGCTTGAAGCATTTGAAAGAGCAAGGTAAGTTACATAAGAGACATGCCAAATGGGTTGAATTTACTGAGCTACTTCCTTATGTGATCAAATACAAAAAAGGTAAGGAGAATGTGGTGGTTAATGCATTATCTAGAAGGTATGCAGTTATCTCTACATTGAATGAATTATATGTTAATGATCATGATTTTGCTAATGTGTTTAATGCTTGTGAGAAAGTTGCATTTGGTAAGTTCATAGGCATGATAGGTTCTTATTTAAAGAAAATAAATTGTGTGTGCCTCATAGTTCTTTGTGTGAATTGCTTATGTGTGAAGCTCATGGGGGAGGTTTAATAGGACATTTTGGCATTGTTTTAAAAGAACACTTCTTTTAGCCACATATGAAATGTGATGTTGAAAGAATATGTGAGAAGTGTATCACTTGTAAACATGCTAAATTTAGAGTTTTATCCCATGGATTGTATAACACTTTACCCATACCTGACAAACCTTGGGCTGATATTTCTATGGACTTTGTTTTGGGTTTACCTAGGTCAAAAAGGGGAAAGGATTTTGTTTTTGTTGTTGTTGATAGGTTTTCAAAGAGGGCACATTTCTATATAAGACAATTAGAGATTAATGTTATTTGAATTTGAAAGAATTATTCTTTCTTTGGTTCTTTTGAGAACTAGTGAACTTATCATGAATTTGCATTCTTGTGGCGTTCCAAATCTAGACTTATCACTCACCTTCTCATTTACATCTTGAGTGTGGCAATTCTCTGTACCTCTGGTTCATGTTTTCTTAAGAATTGGGCCAAGGTTTTTTTGTTTTAAATCTGTTTAGAACTTTCTTGGGTAGTTGAAACTTCAAATTAAGCGTGGGTTTCAAAGTTTCATTGTGGGGTTCTCATCAATGGACACATACAGTAAAAGCCTTCGCTATTCTGGATTGTCGAACAATCAACTGACACAATAGACTTGCAACTTGAGAGAATTTTTATCACTTGCAACATATGTATCCAAATTTCTAGCCGTGGGAAAAGGTTGATTTGAAAAGGTGGGATTATCGAAAAAAATCATGATCTTTCCAAACAGAGCATATGTTATAATTGAATTGACTTTTATTTTCTAAAACAAGCTTAGTAATTTCTGCAATTCAGGAATAAATTAGTATCATAATTATGGGCGAGTGAATTGTTCTTGTAATCAAGTTATTCTTGTAATTCTCTCGTACTATATGAAAGAGGTTTTTATCATGTATCGGGCATCAGAGAATTCAATCAAAACAAAGCATTATTTGTTTGTCTTTTTAGTGTATCTTCTTTGTGGTCATTACATTTGATTGACATGGAATGTGCTTTGGCGTTTTGTTTTTTGAAGTTTTGATTTGATAGTTTTAGGTTGTATTTAATACCCACTTAATGATTTTAATACCATTATCATGATCATTAAGAGATGAATAAGGGTCTTGCTGGTTCAGTTGGTTCATTGATGCTTTTAATAAGTAGCCAACGAAGTGCCCTAATCAAATTCTTAATATATTAAGCAATTAAATATGAAGATAAATGAAAAAGAAAAATTAAGTGGCATGTTGCTTGTAAGTGTGAAGCAAATTACTTTAATAACGCAAGAAAGTCTTACATTGTCCTTTTTATTTTACAAGCCAAAGCTAGAGATTAAGGTGTAGAGATATGATTGAATTAATTAAAGGAGCATTGTTTCTAGATGCATGCATTTTTAGTGTGACATAAAGTTTCTTAGTTAACAAATAAATTCTTAAATAAAGTTTCTAGATGCATGTATTATGGAAATCAATGATCTGGCTCAATCTTGGCAATTTGACCCAATTCTATTTTTGCAACGACTGATCCGCCCCTATTTTTTTGGGCTTTGAGCCGAATATTTGGGTTCGGGCCAAAGTTTTTAGGCCTAATCAAATTTTAGGTCAGGGTCAGGCTTAAACAGACTCGGCCCTATTTAAAAAAAATGATGTAGTTTTACACACGCGCACATCACAACATCACACATGCACACATCACAGATCAATGTATCAGCATCACAGGGAATATCATTAAAGCTTTAAGTGATCCTTTGCACATTCATAGAGGCCCAATTTACAAGAGCTAGAGCCAAAAAGATGCAAACTGTTTTAAATGGATTAATTCAGAAAATGTAGACTGAAAATGCAATTCAAGATGCAAGACATCATGAATTGGCCTTAGAGAGAAGACAAGGCATTGTTGGCATTATTCAAGCTATTGGGCAGCCAAATACACAATTTGGATCTAATGTAGAAAGAGAAAATTTGGAGTAAAACTAGTATTGATTGAGCCATAACTAATGTGCAAGCTATATACCGTTGGAAAGATAATTAAGTTAACTTTCCAATGCATTTTACAGAGTTGGATTTGGAGTTCTCTAGAAGGAGTTATGAGCAGTTTATTATAGTTTATTCAGCCTTTGGAATTCCAACGACTCCTTTGTTTATTCAACTTCAGTTATTTTTTTTTTTTTTTTAAGTAGGTTAGCATTAAGTTTGTCAATGACTAGCATTAATACCGATGGGTTGGTGAAGACTTTTGAAGCACCCTTTGACAAACCTATGATTGGAGGGTTGTTTTAATGTTTCCATTTGTATTTTTAGGATCTTTGGTTTCTTTTAACCTATTTAAACTCAGCAACCTTGCTATGTAAGATAATTAGAGATTAATGTTATTTGAATATAAAGATTATTCTTTCTTTGGTTCTTTTGAGAACTAGTGAACTTCTCAAGAATTTGCATTCTTGTAGTGTTTCAAATCTAGACTTATCACTCACCTTCTCATCTACATCTTGAGCGCGACGTCAATATCATTCTCTATACCTCTGGTTCATGTTTTCTTAAGCATTAGGTCAAGGTTTTGTTTGTCTTAAAAAGTTGAAAATACAAATTAAGTGTGAGTTTCAAAGTTTCATTGTGGGATTCGCATCATTTGGTATGAGAGCTAGTTTCTAATCAGGTTTGAATGTTTGAATGTCTTACTTATTTTGATTATAAAAAAAAGAAAAAAAAATGTAGAAAAAAAAACAGATTGCAAAAGGAATCAAGTATTTCTACTTTCATGAAATTAAATTTTAGTTATTCATTTTCCTTGACATTGTTTACACACAATATCAATTGTGTTGCTTTACTTTTTTGCTTTCTTTTCATCAATTTCCTTTGTTGTTCTTTGTGTCCTCTTAATTTCTTTTCTTGGTTTAGTGTGTTGGTTTGTCCTATTTGGTGTGCCACTTGGGCTTTTCTTGATTTTGTTTATTTAGTTTAACAAAGAACTGAAAGAGAGAATTAAGTGTGGTTAAAAAAAAAGTTTGTGAGATCATTAGAGGGTAAAAGCCAATTTGTGTGTTAAAAAGGAGAGTTAAGTGACATCAAATTGAGTGAAACACATGAGAGAGTGTTGGGAGATCTTTTTGCTAACATTTTTCTAAGATCATAAATATGTCAAAAGATCAAGAAACCATAGACCAATCAATCATGCTTAAAGCCATGCAACAACAATTTGAGCACACTAATATAATGTTTGGAGAGATCAATGACAAATTGGAGAGGTAAGAGTTGGTAGGACAGGAAGAACAAGTTTTGTAGGAAACAAGACTGTGAGACACCACATGTACCATAACTCATCTTCAGAGATGGTTAGGCTAGGGACGATGGTGAAACTAGTGAGGAACATGTGTTCTAAACTCAAAGAGGGAAATATTTCTAGTTCGGTTCTATGGACATTCATGAAATACCTGTAAAGGAATTTTTTTACAAAGTCTTGAATTTGGAAGGTAGATCTGAAAGTAAGGTTTAAAGGAAAAGCCTTTTGAGTTAAAGCTTTGAAGGGAAGTGATCAATTCATGGCTATAACTGGTATGGTTTTTATGGAGGAGATGAGAACATGGCTATTTGTAGATGGACAGGTAAGAAAATCAAGGATAAGATTTTTATGACCTTTAATGTGCTAGACTGTGAAATTATACTTTGCGAACCATGTCTTTAAATTGAGTAATTGCTTGTCAGAAAGCAATTTGTTCTTGAAGTCCAAGCAATTGTGGCTGATTAGATGAAATTCAAATTTTTTGATTTCATTTTTGACCGCGAGAATTTCCTTGTAGATCACATGATAATTCTTTTCTAAGTCTTTGAACTGTTCGCTTGCATGAGCGCAATAGGACTCTATGTCACCTATCTTTTCCAAAAGGATAACACTCCAAAAGTCATCAATAGCATCTGTCTGGTGAATACGTTGGCCTGTAGTGGGAATTTTGAGTGGGGGAGGTGACTGGGCTATCTTTTTTAGCTGCTTTACAGCTTCTGTTTGAGCCAGACCCCATGGTGGAGTTTTTTTTTTAAGCATGCATGATAGTTGGCTAGTGTGGACCGCAACTTTAGGAATAAAGTCTCTGACATAATTAACAATTCCAAGGAATAGTTGAATTTGCTTTTTGTTGAGATCAATGTCTGGAAACTTTAATAATTCAGCTGCGATAGGTGGTCCTGGATGATAGTGACCATCTTTTAGAACCATGCCAAGAAAATCAATAGATTCCTTTCCTATGCTGCTTTTCTTTTCAGAAAGCATGATGCCGTGTGTCTGGACAATTTCTAGGAAATTTAAAAGGAGTTGTTGATGTATTTAGTGGTTGTGGGAGAACAACAGAATATCATCAATGTAGATCAAAGCATAATGGAGAATTGCGGAAAAGATCTTAACTATTGTTTTTTGAAATAAAGAGGGAGCAACTTTAAGATCGAAGGGTAAAACTGTCCACTAATAATGAGCATCAGGGATACATAAGGTTGCTTTGGGACGGTCTTCTGGTGAAATGCCAAGTTGCACCTTGAAAATACTTTTGCACCTTGAAGATGAATGAATAAGGACTGGATCTTTGGAAGGGGAAATTTATCATCTTTAAGGAAAGCATTTAGTGGCTGGTAATCAATAACTAATCTCTTTTTTCCATGGGCTAATTCAGACCGTTTTTCATCATAGAAGGCTTGGCAAGCCCAATCTGAAGGAGTGGGTTCTATGAGACCTTGCCGAAGCAATTGAGTACATTCTTGCTTGCCGAGAGAGAGATCAGTTGGAGGCATCCCTGGATGGGTGGCTTTTGTGGGATTAACATCTTTATTGAGTTTGAACGAAAGATGTATGAAGAATTGTTTATTTTTCCAAAGTGGTGATGGATGAGTAAACTGTGAGTGATTTTCAGGACAAAGTTCAATGAACTTTTGGGAAATGGAGGTATAAGGAGGAGTTGTATCTGACAGAGTATACAAACAAAGAACATCTGTATAAGGCATAAACATCTAGTCGCTTCCTCCTTATTTCAAAAAGCCATGACAAAAATCTTTAACCCTATTCTTCATCATGCATTGGTCTACATTGATGATATTTTGTTATTTCCTGTTGGAGTAATAAAAAACTTTTTTACCAGTTGGAGGATATCAAATCCTATGAGGAGGTCTTTGTCTGGTAAATCTGAACCAATAATTTTTTGCCAAATGATATAGTTTGGAAAAAACTGGATACTAATGGGCTTTTTGGGAATGAGGGAGGTTTTAAAAATATTTCCATTTGCAGCTCTGAATTACTCAGTATAGTTTTCCCAATAATCAGGAGGAAGGACTTTAGGGTTGAGCATACTGCGCTGTGCGCCAGTATCAAGGAAACCAATGATTGAGATAGGTTTATGGTATTTGGAAGTGATGACTGAGATTTTAACCGAAGGTCCAATAGGTTTAGAGTAGACCTAGTTAATTTCTTGAACAGTAAAGATAACAAAAATTTCTTCTATTTCTGAATCTGTTGATTCTACAAGAATGAAGGTTGTACAGTAATCTTTTTCTAACTGTTCTGAGAAGTTGGATTCGACATCTTCGTTGTCAAAAAGCATGGAAGATTGTTGTACGTGTTGAATGAGACGAACAACTTTTGCTTACTTATTTGGGTAATTACGGGCAAAATGTCTGCGCTTGTTACAAATAAAACAACGATTATGTTTCTTTTTTCTGAACTGGGAAGAATCCTTCTTTCTGAAATATCTGTAAGGCTTCTTTGATTTTTTTGAAGAGGATCTGTGGAATTGTTTTTGAAAGTGCTTTTTTTTGCTGGTTAGACAAGTGTACTTTTTGTCATCTTTACACTGAATTTTGAGGTAGGGTTTTTTTCAGGCTGAGGCAAAGGGTTCTTTGTGTTCAATAAGATCCTTGAAGAAATCGTTTTGCTCATAGATCTTATCAAGGCATAACATGGTTAATTGAAAGATTTTTCCAAGTGAGACATTGGTTATGTCAAGATTGAAGGCTGTCAATTGTCTTTGAAGTTCTGGCTGAAGCTCTGGGGGCAAGGATACAGCAAAGACATGCTTCAAGGATGGATCATTGAATCCATTCAATTTGTAATAAAGCATGCTCATTCTTTTGTAATGCATTTCCAGGTGATGTCGTTTAAGAGAACAACATTTCATTTGGTGGTATTCTTTTCTAGATGCTTTAGTTGATACTGTTGGTTCTCCAATAAATTGCTCATAAATGACTAAAAGAGTTGTAGCAATGGTGGTTTGAATCAATTGAAGTTGCATGTATTCTCCTAGACTTTCAAACCAATCTCGTAATGAACTAGTGAATCTGGAACAAAATTCATGGAGAACATTTTGTGTCTGTGCATGGGGTTTTGTCATTTACACATCAATCCATGCAGCAAATTCTTGATGTCGCGCCTGCCATTTGTGACGAGGAATGTCATCAAATGTAAACCATGGTAAAGATGATAGTTTTGAAGAATTTTCAGAAACTGGAGGGACCGGGGGAACCGATTCTGTTTGTGAGCCTTGGTCATCATTGTTATCATCAAAGGATTCATCTACAACTAGGGTAGATGTACTTGGCTCTTCAGTCTTTGTGGCCATTAGAAGACTAGAAATGTCTGCATATTGGGACTCTGAATCTGAAGAAGTTTGTTCAGATGAGCTGGGCTCAATGGAGGAGAATTAATCTTCTTCTGAAGTTGAATCTGAGTCACTGTTTCGGTGATCAATATGCTGGTAATAGTATTGGTAAGCTGGGGCTTTGTCTTTCTTTGGTGGTTCAAGAGTTGCTTTAGGAGAGTTTTCTGGGACTTGAAGATCTTCCTTTGGCAGAGCTGTTGAAATTTTGACTTTTGATCTGGTTTTTCTCTGTGAAGAAGGATTTGTTGGTGGAGATGGGAGAGACCAAAGAATTGGTCGTAGGTTGACTGTTTAGGAAGATTGTAGAAAGGTTGGTATGATGTGAATAACGGTGCTGGTATAGGTATGGACTGAGTTTTGGTGAAAATGGATGGTTGTGCTTTATCAGCATCAATCCTAACCAATTCTACTTTCAGCTTGCTAATCTCTGCTTATTTTTTATTGAATTCCGGACCCCAAATACAATTGTTTATCATCGTTCTGAGATCAATATCCAATTCAGAGATTCTGTTTTGCAGATTTGAATAAATCTGTTCAAGCCGAGCATTCATTGTGTCCACCTTTGTTTTTGTCTGTGACACTTGTGATGCCACTTTGTCAATCTTCTTTCTGAGATGGTGGATAGCTTGGTTCTGAGCATTAGCATTTTGGGATTGCCAATTCAACATTGCTTTATACTGCTTTGGTGCTTCAGGTTGTCCTGAAGTTATAATTTGCAATTGGACATAAGGTTGAGAGACAACTTTGGTTTGTGGATCTGTATGTCTTTCAAGTGGGGGAAAGGACTCTTGGTATGATTGGCTAGAGGATGAAAACATTAAGCATTACTTGATTTTTGGTTGAGGGGGAACAGGCTTGAAGGATGATTCTTTTTCTATTTGCCTGAGTGCTTTTTTATACATCGGTAAAGGTTGATCTGGTTTTAGATCTTCCAGTGGTCTTGGAGAATAAGGCCGACACGGGGTTATTGGAGACTTTTTCTTTTTCTTTCTTCTTCTCCTCATTATTTCAAAGTCTTCACCATCATCGGTGTCATCCAAGCAGGGACAATCTGGATTACACATATGGGCTTCTGGAACATCCCATAAGAAGTGACCATTAACTTTGTCAGGATATACAAGATATCCTTCTGAGGAAAATCCATAGATTGGAATATTTGACTCTTGTCCAGTAGAAACTGCTGTAATCATAGCAGTATAAGAGAGCTGTGGAGGATCTAGACTTGGTTTGTTTGGATTCTGAAAGGACAATTTGACTTGTCCGTCTGTTCTTCTCTCGAAGACAGCTTGAGATGTTTGGACAGGTTCTGAATTCTGATGGAATTGCTCATAGTTAGTAAGCCATTCCAAAGGCATGAGTTTGAGCAACTCCTACTTTTGAATCTGTTTGGGAATCTGGATTATAGTTGGGATTGTGTCTGTGTCTGCAAGGATCATCAATTCATCAGTGGTTGTTTGTGCAGTTGGGAGATCTAGCGCATGATTTTGCAATCGAAACATTATTTGATGATGGAGAGTGACTATTTTAGAAGTGGGTGTTTGCTCTACTCCTTGGAGCTGAATTTGGACTTTCAGTGTTGTTGCAAGGTTAGGATCTTCTAATGACATGTTGAAATTAGGATAAAAGGTCAACAAGACACTTCCAGCATGGAGAGTGGTTAGAACAGTTCTAATAACAACATATTGATATTGTTTGAATCTTGTATCAAGGAGAGCAATTCTGGCTATGACAGGTAAGCCTTTTCTACCATGTAAAGTTATGATCAATCTGACACCTCCAAGGTGAAGGTGTTTATACCCTTCTCGTTTCCAGTTGGTCACGAGATCTGTTGGTATATCTATGGTAACATATTGCTCACTTTGAGAGGCTTGAAGAGCACATTGATCAAGTCGTGAAGACTGGATGTACTCTTGAGAAGAGGTCTTTTTGTGGAAATTAGGGTTTTAATGCTTCTAGTGAAAGAGGTCTTGTGTTTATAAAGATATGGACTCATATTAGGAAATTGTGATTCATTAATCTGGGCAGATTTAGGAATGTATGAGAACTCAACAAGATTTTTTATTTTTGAGGCTACATGTTTTTTACAAGAACGAGCCAAACGAACTCGTTGACCTTCTATCCTAATTTCAACATGTCATTAGAAGATCCCAACCTTCTAACAACACTGAAAGTCCAAATCCAGCTCCAAGTGAGACTTGGCTATGTCAAGATTGAAGGCTGTCAATTGTCTTTGAAGTTCTGGCTGAAGCTCTGGGGGTAAGGATGCAACAAAGACATGCTTCAAGGATGGATCATTCAATCCATTCAATTTGTAATAAAGCATGCTCATTCTTTTGTAATGCATTTCCAGGTGATGTCGTTTAACAGAACAACATTTCATCTGGTGGTATTCTTTTCTAGATGTTTCAGTTGATGTTGCTGGTTCTCCAATAAATTGCTCATAAATGACTAAAAGAGTTGTAGCAATGGTGGTTTGAATCAACTTCAATTCCTTCCTTTCAAGGTAAAAAATGCTCCGGAAGCTTATTTAGAGTGAGAAAAAAAGGTGGAGTTAGTCTTTGATTGCCACAACTACTCGGAGGAGAAATAGGTAAAACTAGCTGATGTTGAATTTACTAATTATGCTATAATTAGGTGGATCGGCTTATTTTGAATAGGAGACGAAATCGTAAAAGGCCAAACAAATCTCCTCAGCAAAAATTGCCACCCTGCACCATCAACTTGTTTATAGGTTGCAGAATCATGTTTTAGATTTACCAACTCCACATACTATAAATTCTAAAGCTCTTATGATTATTGTAGAATCAGATGAAATTCCAACCATTATCCAAATACTAAGGCAAATTCCTCATAAAGAATTAATCAAATTGATGCCTTTAGAATGGTTGTCCAATTATGAATAATTTCATCAAAATTTTGAACCCATCCATACTTCTGAAAGTCAGTTTTAGAAAAATCCAGATGGAACTGTTCATCTCACTTTTAAGCCTCCACCCAACTCTTCTTCTGAGCCACCGAGATTATCTTTCACTTATTCTTCAATGATCACTTCTGTCCACACAGAATAAGAGAATCTACCTATTTCAGTATTTACTGCTCAAGGTTCTCCTATATACCTAGCAAAACTCAATGGACATTTCCTTTGAGATGTCCCAGCCTCTGGCAATTGTGATGCAAGCTGCCTTTGTTGGGATGACATTGAAGAAAATGATGAACCTCAAAGACGCAAGCGTAAGTCCAAAAAGATCATATATCCAGCTTGCAAAAACCATGTTGCTCATCCAGAAGATCCACCTGAGCTTGATTCTCAAGCACCTTCGCCCATTTATCACAAAGGTCTTGCTTGGATCCAAAAATATGAGCCTACTTTCTTAAATTGCAGGACACAATCATCTTGTAAAACCCCAGATGAATCTCCTCCTCTTATACAGTCATGTATGATGTTTTCTCCCTCGACATCTAAAGAATACCAAGCCCAGTTTCCACCTTTAGAAAAATAGACTGACCAACAAAGGAATTTCAATTCTAAACCATCTATCACCTTTGCAGTTACCCCTGCTGGCCACCTTGAAGAACCTCGTTCTTTTGAAGTAGTACTAAACTGGCAAACCCAAAATGCTATTGCACAAAACTAAGCAATCACTACCTTACATCACAAGGTAGACCACATCACCCACAAATCAAACCAGGTTGAAAAAAAGGTTAATACCATCTCAGACAGATTAAATCAGATCTATCAGAATCTTCACAACAGAGTTACACAACTTGACTTTGAACTTCGAGCCATGCTCGCTCAAAGAATCTACAGTCCTGATTTTGATCAAAAGGAAGCTGAAATCAGAGCCCTGAAAGCTTAAATTAGCATAATTGATTCAGAAAAGATTCAACCTACTCTTTTTACCAGTTCTGCTCCGCTCCCAGTCATCAACCCCACTTATCACCCTTTTCTTCCATCAACGTCTTCTAGAATGTATGATCCTTTTAAACGTTTTGGATTGACTCATACCTTTTTCCCTTCAAAACCCCCACCAAAACTAAAGAAAACACCTAATCCACTTCTAAAATCCATGCCTCACACCAGCCCTCAAACATCCAGGTTTGAACCATCACCACCCTCTTTGCCGGTGACTACTTCACCATCAATTCAACCTCCAGTTTCTTTAGAAAAGTAACCAATGCACCAGTCTTCTGCTCATCAAGTTTCTCATCTTTCATCTTTGCCTTCTTCCACTGAAACTTCTTCCCCATAATCAGATTCATCCACAATTGATTCTGAAACTACTGATATTGACTCAGACACTTCTGATTCAAATCTAGTAGACATTTCCAAACTTCTCATGGTTGAACCCACTGAGACCACTGAACCTACAGCTGAGGTTATTGACAGTGATGACGAGCAAGAAACTACTCGTGAAACTGACGAGTCTTCTCACTCTGTTCCTCCACAACTAAAAGTCCCCAAACCTTCAAATGGTCCTTGGTTTACTTTTGATGATATCCCTATAACAAAGTGGAGAGAGAGATTACAAGAGTTGTCTGCCTAGATTGATGTCCAAATGCTAGCCTCTGGTGCTACAACCCAAACTGTCCTGTGAAAATTTAGTACTCGGTTTACTGGTTCTCTCCGAGATTAGTTTGACAGTTTAGGACAATACAGACAGCTTCAATTCATTCAAATCCCCGAAGTCTCTCAAGTTTTGGTACTCCTTCACGATCAATTTATTAGAGAGCCCAGCGTGACTTTTGAAGCAGCCAGAAAAGATTATCTTAATATGAAGTGTTGTTCCCTCAACACAAAAGATCTCCATTATCATTACAATCGGATGTCTTTGCTTTATTACAAGCTGAATGGATCCAATGATGCTACACTTAGACATGTCTTCCTGGATTCAATGATGCTACACTTAGACAACCAGAAATCCACCGACAGTTAGCAACGCATAAGCTTAACATTGATGCTTTATCATTGGGGAAAATTTTTCATATCGCTATAGGATGTCTTGATAAGTTATTTGAACAAAAGAAATTCTTCCAAGAGCTCATCAAGGACAAGGAACCTTTCTGATCTACTTGCAAAAAGCTTTATCTGGCTATCAAATGTAAAAATCCAAAAAAGTGTGTATGTTCACCTAAGAAGAAGTCTGATTTCAAAAAATCCAAGTTTCCATCTTCATCAAGGAAGCGGCATCCAAAACAATTTCGATTCTTCATAAGAAAACAGTCCCATTCCAAGCATGTTCCTAGCCACAAGAAAAGCATATGCTTCGGGAATCTTTTGGTTTTACTTTTTCTTTTGCTTTTGTAAAAGAGGATAAGGCTTGTTTCGTCCTCTTCCTTTAAATTTTCTTATATAAGGAGAATTCATCCTCAGTTGTATTAAGCTCAGATTTTGGGAAATAATAATCTGAGTTTTCCAATATCATGACTTTATAAAAACTCTCTCTTTTCCTTTATTTCCCTAGGAAGGACAATAGGTTCTCATAATAGTTCACTTCAATCTCTTTTAACAAGTATGCTCTGCACTCGCCTCTTTGTAGGATCTTGTGCATCGGAAAGTTGTTTGGCTTTGAGATCAATCCAACCAACCATAGTTCATCATGTATCATAGCTAAGGAGTGGCTTCACCATTGGGGGGTAGTGGTAGGCCGACTAAGGGGGCCAAGAGAAGAATTTTCCATGATTGGCGAAGCTTACATGGATAAAAAAAATACAAATATGATCTTGCAATAAATCAAATCTATATATTAGACTGCACAATAGCCATGTCCCATAAATAATATATGGTAATATTTGGTAATGATGCCCTACACATCAACTGAAAACCCAAAGTGAGTCAAGTTTTATGTGTCCAAGTAAAAATGCATTTCCAAGAAAATTGAACCATGTGGTAGTAAATGGATAACTCATACTCTTATTCCTACAATCCTTAGCTATTAAACTAGTCTAGTAAAGATATCTCTTGAGAAACATAAGAAATAGATATGTATACACTCAATGATTATTTTGTAGGAATGGAGCAATGTACGAATTTCGATCCAATAACACTTTAGACAATTCCCTTTGGGAACAAATTTGAGTTTTGGAAGTAAATTTAAATTACTAGATAGTCACCAATGCATTTTAGACAATTTGTAGAATTGCAACCCACAAGATAAAATAAAAGAATTCGGTGCACTCTTGCATTACTTTAGATAGATTAATGATCATATAAACAATAAAAATTTTGTAGTCTAAATATTGGTTAATTTATTTGACAATCAATTGTCCCAATTTATTTAACAATCAGTTGTCCCAATCCATATTTTTTTATGTTTTCATGCATTTCATGAAACAATAGAATTTGGTAGAAAAGAAATAAGACAAAATTACTATGTTAGCCATTTAATTAAACCTTCACAGCATCTCCAATGTAGCACTAAACCTAACATCAAATCACCTTTTACACCATTTTTGGTATAAAATGTTTCTCCAATGTAACACTAAAATCAACACCAAAATGGTGTAATGAATAGTATTGCACCAAATATGGTGCAATACTATTCATTACATCATATTTGGTGCTAGGAAAAAAAAGTCTTAAATATCATGGTGCAATACTATTCATTACATCATATTTGGTGCTAGGAAAAAAAAGTCTTAAATATCCTTATTTTTTATCTTATTTACATATATGTCATATTTTATATAATATTTTAAGTTATTATTATTATTATTTTTTTGTTATTTTTTTAATTTTTAAATATTATACTAATATTTTTTAAATAAAAAAATATTCAACACAAAAATTAATAATAAAAATAAAATGCCAATAACATTAATTACTAGATTACATATTACAAAATTAAAAATACAAAATTAAATTAACACAAATTAAAAAAGCTACTACTACTAGCATAAATCAGAACAATTATTTAGTAATGTGGAAGATCATTATTAGATCCTCCAATATCATCAGAATATTGGCCAATATTATTGGAAGTATTTTGAGATACTTGGCCAAATATTGACGTAAGCTCAGATCACTTATCGAATTTAAATCTTTAAGTAAAATTTTGTTTTCCTCGCGATATGTGACCATCTCCAATTTGTTTTTCTCATTTTGGATTCGTATCATTTGAATTTGATAATTTTGTTGCCTATCTTCATTGCCTTTTTTGAGAATTTCAAGAATGTCTTGCCCGACACAAACAAATCAACGATAAAGAGGCTCACATTGCACTCTGAAATGCACTAATTGATCATTTTAGGATGAATTTAGTCATTCGAATAACTAGAGTATTATTGTTATTGTATTGTATTTTTCTATATTATTGTTGTTATTTATTGTTATTGTATTTTTATATATTAATGTAATGTTTAATTTTCATAATGTACTAATTTAGTTAGTTAAATGTAAATTTAATAATTTTCTATATTTTTTTTGTTAATCGATACAAAATTACTTATTACTTAATTATCTATATTAATAGTAATATTTATTGTGTTAATTGAATTAATTCTTGAGAATGAAATGAATAAAAAGAAGAATATTCTTTTTGGTGTAAAATTTGGTGTAAATGGGTTAGAGATAAAATAGTAATTTGGTGTGAAAAAGGTACATTTTTGGTGTTGGTGTTACACCAAAATAGTGTTATGAATTGGAGATGGCCTCAGGCAGTGCATCGTCGTTGTCGTCGTCCAACAATTTTGTAAACATTGTGAAGGCTTAATGATACTAGACATTGTTTAGACAGTATAGTTGAAGCATGTAGACAGAAGATAATTACATTAGAAAGTGCTAAAGAAGAATTAATTAGACATAGTATTGTATTACAAACTAAAGTCTGCATATTTATTTTAATATGTTTACAACATTCATTCATGTCTATACTATATTAGGTATACAATCTATACTACTACTTTATTTTTTACGTCTATTTTTGCACTAGCTATTTGTGCTTGTGCATGGTCATAAAATATATTGTCATATACGTATATACGTATATATGTGTTTTTGTGTCTAACCCTTCTCTTGGTTGACAAAGAGTTCCTATGACTATTATTCCCATGTGTATATCTATAAAGTTCTATTTTCTTTAGATAAACTCTTCATATTAGACTAATTAATGTTAATTCTTCTCTTCTATTTACATCAGTGTAAATATACAAGCTATTATTCATTTTTACATTATTCCCTCATTATATAATTTTTTCTTTGTTAATTTTGCAGAGTATTTTTCTAATAATTTATCTGGGTCTTCTTCATCAATTATGTTTGTTGTTCTCTATTATTTCTTTACCTTTACAAGAAAAACGACAATGATCTTCTGATTCTTTCTACTAAAGTGACGTCTACACTACTATTTCTTACTAGTTTCATTGTTTTTTAAATTACTTTATATGTCTACTTTTCTTGGTACAAAAATTAGTCGTCCTAAATTTAATCTTTCAACTTTATTTGTTAATATATTTAATTCTTGATCTAAATTATCTAGTGAATTACTAAGTTCCAAATGTGACACTTCTTTGCTTTTTCTAGAAGTTTGGAAATTAGTTTCTAATTTAATTAATCTGTCATCTAAATGTTCTATTTATTACAGATCTTAACTAATAATTTAATTATTGGATTCGCTTGGGCTTGTTGCAAGTTATTACTTTCTTGATTACATTCTTTACACCTATAACCTAAATGTTCTAATTTATTACAGATCTTAACTAATAATTTAATTATGGGATTCGCTTGTGCTTGTTGCAAGTTATTACTTTCTTGATTACATTCTTTACAACTATAACCTATATGATTAATGTTTGTTAACTCATACTTTAATATGCTAAGAATTCTGTTAATTGCTCTTCTAGTCTCATTTACTTACTATTAATTTTATTGAATCTAATTGTATTTGTAAATCTGTGCAAATTTAACAGTTTCTGTTTCAATTTTTAACAAGACTTTTGATTTCTAACTCCACGGGGCTTAGGTGTCTTAATGTCTAATAAGTGTTAATTCTACTATTTCTCTTTTATTAGGGAATCGTCTAATTTTTCTTAGTCGGTCATTTGGCGAATTGCAGTTGCATATGTAATCTCACTTTTTATCTATTTATTAATATTTATAACGAGTTCTAAATTGTGTGGGTGTGTATATATCTCAAACTATATTGAGAAGATATATGAGATATGAGAAAAACAAAGTGATCAGCCCTTGTATTCACACACACAAGCAATAAAATTTTCTTTACATATTTCCTTTCAAACTTATAAAGTTTAGACATTATTTAGAAAGCAATTAGCAACTAAGTTACTTTACTTGCAGATATGAACTATAACAGCATACTATGTCCATGTCATGCCTAATTAATAGTTGGGAACAAAGCCTATAACAGCATACAGCTCATGTTCCCACAAAAAGGGACTGAATGTTCCTAAAAGGTCAGAATGATTCACAAGAGTAATCACACTGTTTTAGGCAAGAAAAACTACACAATTCCAAAAGAAAGGGACACCGCTTTTGAAAAGTAAAACATAGATGACCACAAGAGAACAAACAGAACACAACAGTTGGAAGATATTTCAAGTGATAAGAAAGGTAAGTGTTGACGATCACAAAGCAAAAATGTGTTATGAAGAAGCAGTTTATCTAGCACCATCTCTTAGAAAAGTGAGGCATACATTTGATGAGGCAGGCAGACCCAGACATGGTTCCTGGCTGTCATAAAATCTAGTCCCAGAATTTTTCTTATTTGCAAAATTTTCAAAAATAAGAACTTGAATAAGGTGGAATGGCAAGTTAATGGCAAAAGCAAAGACAATACACTATATGGACGTTACGAAAACAAAAAAGGAAAATAAACATTTAAAGATGACACAATGGTTAAAATGCTGAATATCAAATAAAGCTTCACTCAAACACTTCCAAGAGCTTACTTTTTTGAACACCCAACAACTTCATTCAAGAAATGAGTCAATGATACCAACTAAACAATTATCAGACCCTGAGATGATAAAACCAAGCAGTAGGTTAGGATGTACAGATTATCCAACAAAAACCAACATTTTAAAGCCAGATCATTGGCAATAAGCATGTCCCAAAAAATTAAAAAAAAAAAACTTGTTGGATTGATCCCTAACCTATCCATAGATACAAAATAAATAACCATAATTTCATCACTGAAGACCATGCATTTAGGGTATCCAACTTCAAACTATAGCAGAAACAAATTTATAAATAGCTAAAATATTATTCACCCAGCTATATTAGTTGAAAGTAAGCACTTCAAAAGAGAAAGAAAAACAATCTAACAAAAAGCTCACAAGCAACTAGTGTCCATTGTTTTCAGCAGCAGTCTCTTCCTTCCCAAGTGCCAAGACAACTTTCTTTAAGATCGCTTCAGTTGGCTGGTGAGAGTTCTCCACAGCCTTAGAAACAGCTTGCCATTTCTCACCGTGCTTTGGCTCAGCAGCAACACACCTCTTCAGCACATCCTTCTGGTTGTCCTCACTACCATGCTGCAGCTCGAACTTGTAGTACAATGCCCAGAAATCCCCAATATCTGGAGCAAGGGTCACTGCCCGGTTGAGCCAAGTCCTTGCCTTATCAACCTTCCTGTCATGCCAGAACAACTTAGCCACAGCAGCTATTACATGCGGATCATGATCACAATTCTTGTAAGCATCTGCACTCTTGCTTCTGCGCTGAGGACGGGGAACCATCTCAATTGATGCAGCCCACAATATACCACTCTTCCGACACACCTGCAATGCCTTGGCCATTAACGAATCAGCTTCTTTCTTATTTCCATGCTTCAACTCAGCTCGAATCGCAGCAAGCCAGAGTTCTGCATTTTGAGGATTCTTCTTCCTAGCCATAGTGAGCACTGCTCGAGCTTTGCTCAGCCCATTCATCATTCCTTCCAAATTGGAAAGTGAAAGCCAAAGAGGAATACAGTTAGGACAGTGCTTAAGACCCGACTCATAAGCTTCTTTTGCCTGTTCCAAGCGACCAAGGCGCTCCTCCAACTGTCCCAGCATCAACCACAGCTTGAAAAATGATGGGAATTGCTTCAACCCTTCATCAAGCAACCTCCTCTCCTCTGTGGTGTTCTCCAATTCTCTTTCAACAATTGCTGATTTCATCCATACTCTCTCCGTACCACCCCTATCTCTTGCCTTAGCAAGAAGCATTCTTGCTCTCTCAGGTTCATGGTTCTCAAACTCAAGCTTAAATGCTGCAAGCCAAATCTCCTCTGAATTTGGTATAGCAGCATAAGCTTCTTGAAGAATAGCTCGTGCTGCAGGCACATCTCCTGCAAGCCACTTCTCTTTAGCACCCATAAGCCAAAGAACCTCAGCCTGTGGGCAATAGGTCACAGCTTTTCTCAATAAAGCATCAAGAGATTCTCTTGTACCATGGCTCTTCTCAAGTTGAGCTGCCTTAAGCCAAATGCTCTTTTTAGTCAAAAAAACAGTGAGGGCATGGGCGTAAATGGCCCTGGCAGTCTCAATAGACCCCCTTTTCTTACACTCCTCTGCATCTGCCACCCAAGTTCTCTTCCTATCCTCTTCTTCAACACCAATCCCAATCGTATTCTTAATGATGGCTTGACAAGTTATCACAGACCCTGCTCTCTCAGCAACTTCAGCCTCTTTCATCCATGCTTCTCTGTCAATAACAACGTCTTCTCTTTGCAATGCCCTTATACTCCTCTCAATAATCTTCCCTACCATAGAAGTATTCCCATTGGCTTCCTCCAGCTTAGCAGCTGTTATCCAAATTGCTCGTTCTTTAGGCAACTTCTCCCGAGCCATGTTAAGCACCTTTCTTGCTTCATCAAAAGTTTCCAACCTAGCTAACGCCAGCCACAAATCCACATCTAAAGGACAACATTCAACAGCTCTATGTAACAACAACTTGGCTTCCTCCTCATTTGCTAACTCCACAACAGCCTTCCACAACCTAACTGAATCAGGCACATTCTCCAGCCCCTTGCGTAACACTCTGCTCTTATTTGTATCATCATGTTCTAATTTTGCAGCCTGTAACCACAACTTAACAGAGTTTGGAATCATTTTCACTCCACTAGCAATGACAGCTTTGGCCTCATCAGGACTGGCAAGCCTACAAGCTTCTAACCAAACATCTTCATTCTTTGGACACTCTTCGCAACCTTTTTTTATCAACTGTCTAGCTGCAGCTACCTTCCCAGCGACTTCCTCCAACCTAGCAGCAGCAATCCAACCCGGAGGATGTTTTGGATTAGTTTGAGTTACACTCTTCAACAACAACCTAGCCTTCTTAATATCCGAAATCTCAGCATCACTAGTAATTTTCATACTCTTTAAGTCAGTTAAATAACCTTTTGGATCAACCACAGTCAACCCTGATACAGAATCAGATAAGCGATCCAATTTCAATGACAAAACCGTACCTCTACCTTCACCTACAGCAGTCAAATCAGTTACAGGCGTCTGACTCCAAGGCGTCTCAGTCCCACCAGCAGCACGGCTCTTGGGGTCCAATGCCGTCACGTGCTCTTGCTCTTGTCTGGCTTTCTCCAACAAAGTATCAGGCACCGGCACAAAACTTTCAAATCTCTTTTTCTTATTCCTCAAGGAATAATCACCAATTTCTGGAATGCTCTCCCATTCTTTTGCAGATAACGAGTACAACTTCCTCTTCAAATCGGCAAACTGTTCAGTAATTTTGGGATTCGAAGCACGATACTTCTCAATCTCTTGCTTCAACCTTGCCTCACGCCGGTCCTTTCTTCGTAAATCCATTCGCTTATCAATCGCTTCCCACACAGCATCTGCCTCTTTATCATCTTCATCGTACTCTAAATTTGCAAACAAACCCACATCATTTCCTTCAAATTCATCGAACTTCTGATTCTCATCATACCCTTTATCTTCCCCTTCGTCGTCATCATCATCATCTCCAGGCTTCCCCCGTCCTCTCCCCGTTCCAGCAGAACCAGAAGCGCCGCCAATAGTGGTGGCAGAACGATCAGGCAAGTCAGGAGCTGCACGAGCCGGTCCAATATCAGACCGGGTGGTGAAACCAGTGGCTCCGCGTCCAAGACCGGCAACATAGTTGGCAGGGGGCTTGGAGTTGAGGAAATCGAGACGGGGTTTGGAAGCCGGAGGAGGAGGCGCAGCGGCGTTGGTGCCGGGTACACCACCACCGAGGAAAGGGATGTGGAGGGTTAGGGTCGAGTAATGGGTGATGCCGAGTTGGGAAAGAAGGGTAGAATCGTCATAATCGGATTGGATTAGAAAGTGTTGAAGAGAAATTGGGATTTGGGTTTGTTGATGGAGGGTTTGCTTGAGGGAAAAAAGAGTTGTGGTTTTAGGGTTTATGTTGAGGAAGATGGTTCTTGAATTTGGTGGTGATATGAACACCATTTTTGCTAATTTTGCTGTATTCGAAGGTTTTGATTTTGATGACAGTTTTTTCACTTTTTCATAACTCGTGCGTAGATTTAAAAAAGGATCATTAATGGGGGAAGGGTATATTAGTAAGGATCGCAGTTCGACGGACTTTGATTTTGGGCCGACTGATTTTCGGACTTTGACCTATTCATTCAGGGTTTGGGTTCAGTTTGTGCCAAAAATTTTAAGTTCGACCAAATTTTAAATTAGGATTGGGTTTACACTATCTGATCAGACCCAACCCTATATTTAAAACAAAGTGAATAGTTCTGAAATAAAATTGAGCGTGGAATAAATGGTCGTGGAATTGAATTATGTGTTTTAAATTTAATTGTATTGTGTGGTTTTATTATTAGATTATGGAATTGAATGGTAAAAAATCATTCATATTAATACGGTTGTTTTGTGAATTATTTTGTAATTAATTATATTATATATTTTTTCTATTACGTTGTGAATTATTTTATGTTAGAAAATTTGTTTCTTTTATTTTATATTCATGATATTTTAACTAGAAAGAGAATAAAAATTGGGATTTAACATGAATAAAATTGGGATGTAATCATAAAATTATAAGACATTGACAAAATAGTGTAGCTTAGATTTATTTATCTTGAAAATAAATTTATCCGACTTGATCCGATTGTGGCCCCAACTGAGTTGAGCTTGAAGCACAAATGATAAGGCTTTCTTTAGGGTCAGGTTTTTAATTTCATTGGCTGAGTCCAAGTCCAACCCGACCAATTTTCATTCATATATATTTGTGGGCCTTGTTCAGCCCGATTCTTGAAGAATGCATTGGGGGCACTTCTTTTCTTTCGGTAAGTCAAGGATAACCAAAGGGTGGTGATGTTTTAACCTTAATTATTCTCAACAATCTTAACTTGTCTCACTTGTCAATTAAGCGAACCATAAATTAAAAAAAAAAAACTCATCTCTCAACATTTCTTGTGCAACACCCACCTTACCATTGTTTTTCATTTTTATCTTCTTAATATGTTGTCTTTCTATTGTCACTTGTTTTTAACAGTGTTGATATCGAAAAACAACCTAAAAAGGTGAATTTATTTTTTGGAGGATTAATAGAATCCTAACTCAAATGTCAATCCAAAAGCAATTTTTTACACCTATTGTTGTACAAATTTTATTGTACTCACAAGCGCATAAGTATATTGTAATATAGATTAATGGTAACTAGTGTCGATCCAACGAAGAGATAGATTGAATTATGCGTAGGATTAATTTTTCAAGTTTATATAGGAGTTGATTAAATGTGAATTATATTATTCTAAGATTTAAAATAAAATGGCAAGAATGAACTAAAAATGAAATAATGTAAAATGAAGCGCTTGAGTTTCTAAATTTATATTCAACATTTCACCTTGGTTTTAATATTCCTTTTTAGTTCTAGTTAATTTATGGAGAGTATTTTCACTTCTCATAGTCCTGATTCTTATAAATATTGTATCAATCACTCATTATGTTAAGGAGAAATAATCTTCTAGTAAATGTAGTATCAAGTACATATTGTGTCAGGTGACAAAAATCCTTCTATTACAATGTGGCAGGACTATATACTAAATAACTTAGATGAATTCTTTATTAGTACTAAGTTAAGATGAACTACTAATATTATAGGAGAGTTTCTCACTAATAAATATAGTTTAAAGTGTTCACCGACCACCCATTTTTTCGCACATTTTAAAAAATATACAATTCTTAATTTTTTTGGGTGAACTCCACTTGAAGTTATATTATTTTGCACATGTCCACTTCTGTCTTCAAAATGTTAAGAGAACTAACGTAATATTGTGTAAATGACCTTTTTATCCCCAAATATAAAAGGCAAATTATCCACCGACCACATTTTTTTCGTATTTTTTCAAAAATACACAATTCTTCTTCTTTTTTTTATGTGAACTCTACTTGAAGTTATACTGTTTTGCACCCGTCCACTTCTGCCTTCAAACAATGTCTTTGTCAAATGCCAATTTTATCCTTATGATGTCAGAAAATTCTAACAGTGTTATAACGTGAGTGGACTAGTGAAAAAATATTAATTTCAGGTGGATCGCTGCCAAAAAGAAAAAAAATTGTATTTTTTAAAAAGGTAGAAAAAATAAGTGGTCGGTGGATAATTTCATTTATTTATTTTTCTTTTTTTAAATTATCATTATATTTTTTTTCCTTTTTTTTGGTAGTGCACCACTTTTCTAAAATGAAAAATCCTTGATTTTTTTTAAAGCATAAATGAGTGATGGAAAACACATAATACATGGTAATACTTCAAATTAGAGTTAGATATGATGATAAGCTAAGAAAGAAAAAGTTTTTTTTTTCATTTCTAACACACACACACACATAGATACATACATACATACATACATGTATGTATGTATGTATGTATGTATGTATGTATGTATGTATACTCAAAAGGGGTGACTATGGGTACTTTACAATAAGGATGGTTAGAAAATGCTCAAACGGACTAAAGATAGCTTTTCTGTCATTTTTTTTAGGGTTTTCAATGACCTTTCATATCTACTAGTTCCATGGACTTTCAAATGTACAATACAATTATTTTTTTTCTCGTCTCAAAAGAGAATGATAGAGATCATGTATAAAATAATAAGCTATTAAGTTATGATAAAAGGTTACTCTCCAAGATAAATAATACGCTCAAAAACTTGCTTGGAACTTATTATGATATGTACATTTCTTCAAATAATTTAATCAATTTCACCCGTCAAATTTCTCAGTTCACACTTGTCACCAACATCAATATGCAATGTGGCAAATATGGTGTAATATAACTCAAAGCTAAAGATAAATACTAAATTTAGAAGTCATCATACCATCCAATGTCAAAAGATCACACAAAAAACCTTAAATTTTATTTTTGTTATCTTTTCAGTATTATTTTTTAAACTAAACTCCAAGATTAGAAAGATACATTAAGTAAACTCCATGTTTAACCTTTTTCGACTCAAAAATTTAGAAACTAACACAACTATTAGTTATCATTCCACAACTATCATTTTTTCCTCCCCCAATTTGAATGATACATTGTCCTCAATGTCTAAAAAAAGGAAGTAGAGTTTAGAAGACATCACCTGAATGTTGTAACACAAGAAAATATTTACAAATAGAGGGTTAAATTTAATTTGTGCTTTTTACTACTACTGATATCATCATTAGTCAACCAATCTAATGTAAGAGTCTTGAGATCTGGCTCTGATATGTAAACTTGTAAAAGATCAAGTAACCCGTTAGTAGTAAGAGCACAAATAAATAATTTTTTCACTGTGAATGGAATGAAATGATTCTTTATTGCATAGTTAAGAAATGTTATTCAGTCATTATAAAAGTTATTAATATTTAACAAACCAATGGGTTTTTTATGAATATTCAAATGGGTTCAAGATGTAAATGTAATCAACACCTCCTGAGTTGCAAGAGCTTCTGGCAAGAAAATGAAGGTGTTAGCATTATTTAACATTTCAATTATTCTTTATTGCATACTTGAGACGACTAGCTCTTATTGTTGTGCAAATTTTATTGAACTCGCAAGTGCATGAATCTATTGTAGAATAGATCAATGGTGACGAGTGTCGATCCCATGAGAAGGTGGATTTTAATTATGTGTAGAATTAATTTTCTAAGTGGGTGGTTGGATTTGTGGTGAAAATGATTAGGAATATCCTAAAATTTAAATTAGAATAGCGAGAATAAATTAAGATCGATCGATAAATTAGAACAACCTCACAATGCAGATGATGGAATTGTTGATGTAGATTTAATAGAAACAATAGTTGTTAATACTTTTCTTTCAAACCTCAGTGATGATCCTTTACAAACATGTTTAACTCACTTTGGTTTGGATTTTGATATTGACAGATCGATCGATAAGGTCAACGCTCTACTTGACTCAATACCATCCATGGACACTAGTAAATAGAAGTCAAGAGTTGAACAACTAGCACGATCAGAGAAGAAACTCATCCCATCATCAGAATCTCCACCGAAACTCGAGCTCAAACCATTACCCAACACATTGGAATATGCGTTTTTGGGAGAAGAAAGCACTCTACCGGTAATCATCTCATCATCCCTAAACGACAAACAAAAAGGTAAGTTGTTGGATGTTTTAAAAGAGCACAAAGGAGCATTAGGATGGACCATAGCGGACATAAAAGGTATAAACCCAGTAGACTGCATGCATTACATTCACCTTGATGAAAATGTAAAATCTACTAGGGAAATGCAACATCGGTTAAATCCTAATATGAAAGAAGTTGTTAAAACAGAAGTCCTGAAGCTATTAGACTCAGGTATCATTTACCCTATTTCTGATAGTTCATGGGTCAGTCCTGTACAAGTTGTCCCCAAAAAGTCAGGAGTCACTGTAGTTACGAATGCCGATAATGAATTGATACCAACTAGAGTGACTACAGGATGGCGTGTATGCATTGATTATAGAAAGTTGAATTCTGTCACACGTAAAGACCATTTTCCTTTACCATTTATTGATCAAATGCTTGATAGATTAGCAGGCCATGAATTTTATTGCTTTCTAGATGGCTACTCAGGATATAATCAGATTCCCATAGCACCAAAAGATCAAGAGAAAACTACTTTCACTTGCCCTTTTGGCACATTTGCATATAGGAGGATGCCATTTGGATTATGTAATGCACCTGCTACATTTCAACGATGCATGTTGAGCATTTTTTCTGATATGGTTGAACGATTCCTTGAAGTCTTTATGGATGACTTTTTTGTTTTTGGTGACTCGTTCGATCAATATTTACATCATCTAACACTAGTTTTGCAGAGATGTATCGAGAAGAACTTGGTCTTAAATTGGGAGAAGTTCCATTTTATGGTAAAACAAGGTATTGTTCTCGGTCACATCATTTCGAGCAAAGGTATTGAGGTTGACAAAGCCAAGGTGGATCTCATTTCTAATCTTCCTCCACCCAAAACAGTCAGAGAAGTAAGATCTTTCCTTGGGTATGCTGGTTTTTATTGACGTTTCATTAAAGATTTTATCAAAGTTTCTAGACCCTTATGCAATCTACTTGCTAAGGATGTACCTTTCATCTTTAATGATTCATGTCTTGTGGCTTTTGAAAAATTAAAGCAATTGTTGATATCATCACCCATCATTCAAGCCCTAAATTAGAGCTTACCATTTGAACTCATGTGTGATGCATCTGATTATGCAATAGGAGCAGTATTAAGATAAAGAGTTGATCGAATTCCCCATGTTATTTATTATGCTAGTATGACATTAAATGATGCACAATTAAACTATTCAACCACTGAAAAAGAAATGCTAGCAGTAGTATTTGCATTGGAAAAATTTCGATCTTATCTCATTGGTTGTAAAATAATTATGTTCACTAATCATGCTGCTCTTAAATATCTTCTCACAAAGAAAGATGCAAAAGCTAGACTAATTCGTTGGGTGTTACTTTTGTAAGAATTTGACTTGGAATTCAAAGATAAGAAAGGCACAGAAAAATGTTGTGGCAGACCATCTCTCTCGTCTCCACTTTGACACAATTATGGAATCATTACCATTGAATGAGTCATTCTCAGATGAACAATTGATGAGTGTGGAAGTATTACCATGGTATGCTGATATCGTTAATTATCTTGTTACCGGTCAACTTCCAGAGCATTGGACCAAGCAAGGCAAGGCTAAATTCTTTGCAGAAATAAAGAATTTCTTTTGGGATGATCCGTATTTGTTCAAGTATTGTGCAGATCAAATTGTCAGACGATGTCTCCCAGAAAGTGAAATTCAGAATATCCTTTCATTCTGTCATGAACAAGCTTGTGGAGGCCATTTCAGTGCTAAGAAAACAGCTATTAAAGTTTTACAATGTGGTTTCTATTGGCCAACTATATTTTGAGACGCTTACACTTTCTGTTCTTCATATGATAGGTGTCAGTGAATGGGGAGCATTACACGAAGGAACATGATGCAACTAAATCCAATTTTAGTGGTTAAGATTTTTGACGTATGGGGTATTGACTTCATGGAACCCTTTCCTCCTTCTTTTGGCCATCAATACATATTGGTTACTGTTGAGTACGTATCGAAATAGGTAGAAGTAATTCCATGTAGAACCAATGATCACAAGGTGGTGATAGGATTTTTGAAAAACAATATTGTTTCACACTTTGGATTCCCTCGAGCAATAATCAGTGATGGTGGTGCCCACTTTTGTAACAAAGCATTCAAAGCTCTTTTGACAAAGTATTCAATCACTCACAAAGTGGCGACCCTATATAATCCCAAACCAGTGGCCAAGTTGAGATCTCCAATTGAGAAATAAAGCACATATTAGAAAAGACGATGAGGCCAGACAGAAAAAATTGGTCATTAAGACTTGATGATGCATTATGGGCATGTAGAACAGCTTTCAAGACCCTGATTGGGATGTCACCTTACAGGCTAGTGTATGGAAAAGCTTGCCACCTACCTGTGGAACTCGAGCATCGTGCATATTGGGCCATCAAGAAATTCAACTTTGACATGCAGCAAGCCAGCTCAGAAAGAAGATTACAACTGGCAGAACTTGAAGAAATTCGCAATGATGCATACGAAAATGCCAAGATTTACAAGCAACGAATGAAAGTCTTTCATGACAAGCAAATTATGAGAAAATCGTTCACTCCAGGTCAGAAAGTGCTTTTATTCAATTCTCGCTTGCATCTATTCCCAGGTAAGTTACGCTCTCGTTGGTCTGGCCCATTTATTGTTCATACTGTTTTTCCACATGGGGCAATTGAAATTAAGGACCCAAAGAACGGTGTCACGTTTAAAGTTAATGGTCAAAGATTAAAGCCATATCTAGAATACCAACCACATGGAGAAGACACCGAAATAAATTTGAGTGACCCACCAAATTTGAATTGATTTTTTTTTTTTTCTTTTCGTTGATTTGATTTTTTTTTTTTTTCTTTATATTATTCTTCTGCTAATTGAAATTATTTTTGCATAAGTGTGTTTGTTTAACTATTAAGTTTTCTTTTATCGTTTTTAATCATGAGTATCTTACTTAGACCGTTCCTCCTGAACATTCTTAAACCACTTCAACGTGTCAAAACTCATCTCAAAAGGCAGATCCAATTTTGTAAAACACATCGTATTTGGGCTCTGCAACCACCAGAGTTAGTATCCTATGTTGAGGGTTTAGAAAGCCAACTCAGAGACATTGAGAGAAGTGTTTACGACATCCAATTGGAACTTGAGGTAAATTCAATAAGAGGATGATTTTGATTTTTTTTTTGTGTTTTAATTTGTTTTTCTGTTGGTGTGCTTTAGTTTGTTACCCCGGTGAAGTGGTGGATAACGGTACTCCGTGACAATCAAGTCGGTTACTTTAGTTTCCCATAATAACTGATATTTTGAAGTGAAGGTATGGACAGAACCAAATTCTAGTAAAGCTTCACAAGCGATTCCCTTCACTTCCTCAGAATGCCCTCCTTACGATCTATAAAGCCCGGTCCGAACGCATGCGATTACTCATGAGGAATAACATACCTGCAGACATCCGTTGGTTAATCGAGGCTAAAGTACGATTGGCAGGTGAGTTACCTCCAAAATTTATTGCATACATGCCTGGTTGTGGTAAAGGAAATTATGCAAGAAAACGACGAGCTCGAAGAATTTCTGTTGCTTGTCATAAGTGTGCCAGAATGAGTTGCGATAAAAACCCATGTTCTTTAGGAATGGTGTCTGATAATAGAGAAGATAAGATTCAATTCATTAGGGATGGCTTGAATAAGGAGTCATTGGATGATATCCTTCTGTCTCTTGAAACGCATCCCAGTGGATATGTGCAAGGAGCGATTCTCCAGTTATGGCCATTATTCCAGAAAGAGCATGCACGATATAGTCTCGGGAATCTGACTATAAACGACCCTGTTTGCCAGTTTATAAGAAAACTGGATGGGAAGCCTATCCTCGACCCATAGAGGGCGTTCAAGCCGTTTCTGGACGTAAAACCAGAGGACGATGTGAGCCACATTTGCAACTACCTGTCAATATCCTTTTACTTTACTGTTATTTTATTTTATTTCACTGTTGTTTTATTGTTTGCATTATTGTCTTTGATAATTTTATTACTGTTTGTTGTTTTTTTTCTTTTTACTGTTTGCTTTTTGACTATCGAGCCATGTGCTTTACGCGTTATTTGACACTGACATGCCACCTTATACACAGTTGTGATCCACTGTCACCAAGATTCTTAAATATGACTTTTTGTTAAGTACTCACAAATTGTTTTTGAGAAATATTCCAATGGTAGCTACTCCCAATAGACAATTCAAGAACATTTGTGTGCTTTCTGGATTTACCTATGGCAAACATAAAGAGTTCGTTGATTCAGCCATAGATGTTGGTCGAAGCATAATAGAGAGAAAATTACACTTGGTGTATAGAGGAGGTAACCGAGGGTTATCAAAATTGGTCTCAGAAGCTGCTTTTATCAGAGGGAGCCAAGTCTTAGGCATCATCCCAAGAGTCCTAAAACCTTTGGGCAGTTTGTCTGACTCATCGACTAGATGTGTATAAGAGACAGGGAGGTAACCGAGGGTTATCAAAATTGGTCTCAGAAGCTGCTTTTATCAGAGGGAGCCAAGTCTTAGGCATCATCCCAAGAGTCCTAAAACCTTTGGGCAGTTTGTCTGACTCATCGACTAGATGTGTATAAGAGACAGCCAGAAACCCATCGGTTTGTTAAATGTCAATAATTTTTATGATGGCTTTATCGCATTTCTTAACCATGCAATAAAAAATGTTTTTGTTCCTTCCAATGCCAAAAAGCTTTTTATTTGTGCTCACATTATTAATGAGCTACTTGATAAGTTACAAGCTTATAAACCGGAGCCAGACCCCTGGACCTTTGTGTTCGAGCATCCAAATGATGACGGTAACAGTAGCCGCAGTAAGAAGTACAAATTAGATTTAACTCTCCGCCTGTAAATATTTTCTTTTGTATTGCACCACCCAGGTGATGTCTTCTAAACTCTACTTCTTTCCTTTAAAACATTGAGGACAATGTTTCGTTCTGGTTGGGGGGAGGGAATAGTTGACAATTATAGAATCTTGATTAAGTTTTTACTAATTTTTTGTTGTAGAAACTAACTGTTGCTAACTTTTTGTGTTGAAGATGGCTGAATATGAAGTGTAGTGACTCTAGAAATGCATCTTCATCGTTTGAAAAAAAATTTAAAAAAAAAATTCAGACATTTTCTTTTTCTTTATTAAGTTTTTATGTTCATTTTTCTTCTTCTTTTTAATTTCTCCTTTATAAATATACATTTTCAAATATTGGAGTTGAAGATGGCTGAATATGGAGTGTAGTACCTCTAGAAACATATCTTCTTAGTTAAAAAAAACAAAAATTTTTTTTTGCTTTCTATCATTTTCTAATTAGTTTTTCGGCATCATTTTCACATTTTTGCATGCATATTTTCCTTTTATGTTTAGAATAGGTTGGGGGGGTAGGATGTTGTTTTAAAAAAAAATGTGTGATTTGTTTTAACATTGGATGACATGATTAATTTCAAATTTTAGTATTTGTATTATCTTTGGTCTTAAGTGATGTTACGCTATGTTTACTACTTTACATGTTGATGTCGGAGACAAATATGAGTTTCTTAAAGGAATGAACATGTCATAATAAGTACCAAGTAAGTTCTTGTGCCTATTATTTTTCTTGGAGAGTAACCATTTTGCCCATTCTTTATACAACTTAGTAGTTTATTATTTTATACACGATCTTTAGATTTCTTTTGAGTTAACCCTTAAAAAAATTGTAAAAAAAAAAGGAAAAAATGTGTGTTGCTACATTTGGAGGCCCATCTAACTAGTAGATATGGAAGATTATTTAGAACCCTAAAAGACGATGGAAAGGCCATCTTTGACCTGTTTGAGCCTTTTTAGCCATCCCTTTTATGAAATATCCATATTACCCAATATCTTATAAGTTCTATAACCTATTTATATTTGAGAAAAATGTAAATAAACATTGTGTACAGTGAAGTTATCCCTAGTTCGAAAAAAAAATTGTCGTTTCTTTATAAAAAAAAAGAATTTTTTTTTCAAAAATAAAAATAATAATAATAGGTGAAATTCACCTTGCAACTTTCAAAAAAAAAAATTTCTCTGCATTTTTCTCAAACATACACTTTGTTTTTCTTATTTCCCTTCTTTGTTAACCATGTCTATAGCCTACGTTACGTCCTAATAAAAGTCCTTCTTGAATTTAGGGAACTATAGTGTGAAGTATAAGCTAGTTATATGAGCTAAAAAAATGTAGTGGTGCATAAAAATAATAATAATAATAAATAAATAAATTGGGTTGACTATCATTTTTATTTGACTTAAGATCGTATTATTTCTAAGCTGAGGGCATATTTCTTTCATTGTGGTGAGAGCATGTGATATCACTTCTTTATTATTTTCTCTCAATTAGCATTCGTTGGAGTGACTATTTTTATTGGGTTTAATTTCTTTGTAAGAGTGTCACTACTTCCAGTGAGATTTTGGGGTTTGACATGTCATTCTTGAAAGTAGCTATGACAATCTACTAGGCTGATTCATGTGGATGGTTGACGTGGGTGTGATGTTTCTTTAGATTGAAGATAATACTTATACTTTTATTTTATTGTTATCATTAGTCTGATTGAATAAACACGAGTGTTTTAAAAAAAAATCATTTTGGATTTGAATTTTGTTTTCGCTTTATTTGCTAGGGACTAGCAATAAGCTGGTTGGGGGATGTGTTGAGTGTTAGAAAATACGTATTTATAAAGGAGAAAACCGTCATTTTACATTTCAAGTCTTACTAACAACCCTTACTTTTATGTGTTTAAGCTTTTTGTAATTTAATTATGTGTGTTTTATTTTAATTAAGTATTTTATGTGTTTTAGGGGCATCATAGTCATTTCATAATAAATGAGAGATCAGACGGCAAAACGAACATCACTTTTGAACTCAAGACGGTTGAAAACCTTAGGAGAAACACAAAAGGTAAAATGACACTATTTACATGTATGGTACTATTCACTTATACGGTACTGTCTACGTTACTGTTCACGACATTGTTCATATAGACGGATCGATGATGTGGCATTGACCGATGATGTGGTATTGACTGATGAGGTGTCACGATCCTATTGGACTAAAATTCTTATGTACTGTTGATGGTGACGTGGAAGCATATCAGTGGACCAAAAATCTCGCGTACGGTACATGCATCACACAGGATTATTTTCAACCAAACCGCATTACTGTTCAACTCGGGTCAAACCGTGTTACTGTTCATCTGCGTGGTCAAACCGCGTACTGTTCACGTGGACTGTTGACTGATGACGTGGCGCAATCCTGAGCGTCCAAACTGTTTTTAATCCGATGGCCATGATTTACTCGATGTATCTATAAAAAGGGGGCCTTCCCCCCTAATTTGATATCTCTGAATCTATTTTTGGGATCTATTTTCTGTAATTCCTTCTCCATCTTGTATTTTCTACGTATTTTAATAAATTTCTATTTTACCCGTAGTTCAATTATGAGTAGCTAATTTTCTTTCAAGCTTGGGTTGAAGGTGAAGTCTCAACATGTGTCATGGGCTTTATTGGTAAATTTATTTTCTTTTCCCCTCTAATTTTTGTGGATGATTTGACTTTTCGTCGACAAATAATAATAATCTTGTCTAGATACCGCCTTGGTTACACCGGCTCTCTAGTATAAGGTTATTATTATTTGGCACGATAAGCCCTTAGCACCATATTGATTAGAGCGTGGTTCATGAGGTGTGGATTCCCCCCTCATGATTTAATTGGTATTAATAAGGAATATTTAGCCCATGATGCATGTTGATACGGATCCAGATACCCAAGTACGTCAATTTAATAGATCTACACTTGAATTTCTTCTCGCCATTTCAATTCTAATTTTTAGGATAATTTGAATCACTTCCACCATAAATCCAATCACCCATTTACAAAATTAATTCTATACACAATTAAATTCCACCTTCTCGTGGGATCAACACTTGTCACAATTAGTCTAGACTATAATAGATTTGTGCGCTTGCGAGTTCAACAAAATTTCCACAACAAGTTCCACAGGTAAGTGGCAAGCTTTTCCATACACTTGCCTGTAGGGTGACATCCCAATTGGGGTCTTGAAAGTCATTCTATATGCCCATAATGCATCATTGAGTCTTAATGACCAATCTTTTCTGTCCAGTCTCATCGTCTTTTCTAATATGTGCTTTATTTCTCAATTGGAGATCTCAACTTTGCCACTAGTTTGCAGATGATATGGGGTCGCCACTTTGTGATTGGTGGAATACTTGGTCAAAAGAGCTTTAAATGTTTTGTCACAAAAGTGGGCACCACCATCACTGATTATTGAATCCAAAGCGTGAAACAATGTTGCATTTTAAAAATCCTATCACCACCTTGTGATCATTGGTTCTACATGGAATTGCTTTTACCCATTTCAATACGTAGTCAACAACAACCAATATGTATCGATGGCCAAAAAAAGGGGGAAAGCGTCCCATGAAGTCAATACCCCATACATAAAAAATCTCAACCACTAAAATTAGATTTAGTGGCATCATATTCCTTCGTGTAATGCTCCTTATTCATTGACACATATCACATGAAGAACAAAAAGTGTAAGCATCTCGAAATATAGTTGGCCAATAAAAACCACATTGTAAAACTTTAGTGGCTGATTTCTTAGCGTTGAAATGACCTCCACAAGCTTATTTATAGCAGAATGAAAGGATACTTTGAAATTCATTTTCTAGGATACATCGTCTAACAATTTGATCTGCATAATACTTGAACAAATAAGGGTCATCCCAAAAGAAATTTTTATTTCTGCAAAAAATTTAGCTTTGTCTTGCTTGGTCTAATGCTCTGGAAGTTGACTTGTGACAAGATAATTAACGTATCAGCATACCACGGTAATACTTCAACATTCATTAATTGTTCATCTGAAAATGACTCATTCTTTGTTAATGGTTCTGTAATTGTGTCAAAATTGAGACGAGAGAGATGGTCAGCCACAACATTTTCTGTGCCTTTCTTATCTTTAAATTCTAAGTCGAATTCCTACAAAAGTAACACCCAACGAATTAGCCTAGCTTTTGCATATTTCTTTGTGAGAAGATAGTTTAAGAGTAGCATGATATGTGAATACAATTATTTTACAACCAATGAGATAAGATCGAAATTTCTCTAATGCAAACACTACTGCTAGCATTTCTTTTTTAGTGGTTGAATAGTTCAACTGTGCATCATTCAATGTCATACTATCATAGTAAATAACATGGGGAATTCGATCAACTCTTTGTCATAATATTGCTCCTACTGCATAATCAGATGTATCACATATGAGCTCAAATGATAAGCTCTAGTTTGGGGGCTGAATGATGGGTGATGATGTTAATAACTGCTTTAGTTTTTCAAATGCCACAAGACATGAATCATCAAAGATAAAATGTACATCCTTAGCAAGTAGATTACATAAGGGTCTAGAAACTTTGCTAAAATCTTTAATGAATCGTTTATAAAAACCAGCATGCCCAAGGAAAGATCTTACTTCTCTAACAGTTTTAGGTGGAGGAAGATTGGAATGAGATCCACCTTAGCTTTGTCAACCTCAATACCTTTACTCGAAATGATGTGACCCATAACAATACCTTGTTTTACTATAAAATGACACTTCTTCCAATTTAAGACGAAGTTCTTCTCTATACATCTCTGGAGAACTAGTGTTAGATGATGTAAACATTAATCGAATGAATCACCAAAAATAGAAAAGTCATCTATATTGACTTCAAGGAATCGTTCAACCATATCAGAAAAAATACTTTAACTTGCATTGTTGAAATGTAGCAGGTGCATTACATAATTCAAATGGCATTCTCCTATATGTAAAAGTGCCAAAAGGGCAAGTGAAAGTGAAAGTGGTCTTCTCTTTATCTTTTGGTAATATAGGAATTTGATTATATGCTGAGTAACCATCTAGAAAGTAATAAAATTCATGGCTTGCCAATCTATCAAGCATTTGATCGATAAATGGTAAAGGAAAATGATCTTTACGTGTGACAGAATTCAACTTTCTCTAATCAATGCATACACGTCATCCTGTAGTCACTCTAGTGGGTATTAATTCATTATCAGCATTGGTAACTACTGTGACTCCTGACTTTTCAGGGACAACTTGTACATGATTTACCCATGAACTATCAGAAATTGGGTAAATGATACCTGCTTCTAATAGTTTAAGACTTCAGTTCTAACAACTTCTTGCATGTTTGGATTTAACCATCGTTACATTTCCCTTGTAGGTTTAGCATTTTCATCAAGGTGAATGTAATGGATGCAGTCTACTGGGTTTATACCTTTTATGTTGGCTATGGTCCATCCTAATGCTCCTTTGTGCTCTTTTAAAACATCTAAACTTATTGAGTGTCAATTACAATGAAATCAATAGGAAAATAAAACTTGTCTACATGAATAAGCATGTCCTTCATAATACCACGAGGTATTTTTTTGAATCGATCTGCAAGCTGTAACACCACTGGAGTTAGGTATAATTCTCCCAGTCCAAGTTTCACAAATATTGAATAAGGCAATAAATTTACACTAGCTCCTAAGTCCAACAAAGCATTCTCAATTGTATGGTTCCCTATACTACATGAGATAGTGGGGAAGCCTAGTCTTTGCATTTTAGAGAAATTTTGTGTTGGAGTATGAGCTTACGTTTTCTATTAAAAAGGTCTTCTTTTGAGCATGAATGTTTCTCTTTTTAGTACAAAAGTCTTTAAGAAATTTGGCATAAGATGACACTTGTTTTATAGCATCAAGCAAATGGATGTTAACACTTACCTGTTTGAAGATTTCAAAAATCTCACCTGTGGATTTTTCCTTCATTCATTTAGCTAACCTCTGAGGAAATAGAGCTTTATGAACGTATTCTCGTGAGTTGGTTTTTTCTTTCTCCTCCGACGATGAGTCTTCAGCATTTACAAGTACAATTTGATTTGTTTTTGTCATCAGCATGTCCACTTTGTTGTCGACTTCTTTCCCTTTTCGCAAGGTCATGACAGCTTTGACCTCTCCATGTTGCTGTTGTAAACTGGTACTTGCTTCATGCACTCCTTTAGGATTAGGCACTGGTGGACTTGGAAATTTACTTTTCTCAACAGTCATTGCTGAGGTTTGAACTGAGGAAGCAAGCTGTCCCACCATCTTCTCGAGGTTTGAAACTGATTGGGCTTTTGAGTTGAAGCCTGCTCTCATCTCATTTCGTAGTTCATCAATGGTGTTGTTTTGTTACTCAATCGTGGAGTGAGTAACATTCTAGAAATTTTGGAATGCATCCTCCTATGGTATGGATTGCAAGTAATTCTAGTTTTGATAGTATAGTCTAAATGGTGGCTGAGAGACTTGAGGAATTGGTTGCATTGATAGAGCAGGAGTTGTTGGTCCATTATGTTAGAATCCTTGAGACCATGAAAAATTGGAGTGGTCTCTCCTTCAAGGGTTATATGTGTTGGAGTATGGGTTGTCATTTGTTGGTTTTCTCATTACATCTATGGTATTGGCTTGATCTGAGTATGAGTCATGGTCATGTGGCTCTGTTGAATTAGCAGTCGTTAACGATGCTATTTGTCAGGAAAGACCTTCAACCATTTCTTTGACTTCTTTAATTTCTGAACTTGACTCGCCAATGTGAACCTCATTCACTCTCTTAATTCTTTTAGTGTTCTTGAGTGATCGACTTCGTTGTTATGAATTATCTGCTTGTCGCTGGAAGAAATCTCAAATCTCTGATGCACTTTTTGATATTAGCTCTCCTCCACTTGTTGCCATTAGCCATTCTTTCACATGCGGTAATAATCCCTCCAAAAAGTATTGGCATTGGTGTCATTTTTCATACCCATGATGTGGACACTTCAAAAGTAGCCTATTGAATCGCTCCCATGTTTCAAAAAACTGCTCGTCTTCTCTTTGGGTAAACTCTAAAATTTCTCTGTGAAGAGCATTGGTTTTATGCGCTGAGAAGTATTTATTCGGAAATTTTATTACCATTTGTTCCTATGATGTAATGCTATTAGCAAGCAATGTATGTTGGGAGACAATTTTGTATACTAGGTTTTAACTCAAAACTCCTAGCAGCTACATTTGTGTATCTTATGTATGATGTGCTGAAATTAGCTAAGGGACTGAAATAGTCCTTAAATGGCCTCTCCTGTGGTGCTTTTTGTTGTTGTTGCAAATCCATTTCAATTTTACTTTTAATTGCAACATGTTTGTGTGTGCGCAGTGTTTTTTCGAGTTCAAGGTCTATAAGCTCAAGATTAGGAATTAATGACTTTCGACCATGCATGCAAAGAACAAAACAAATAAAAATAAAGAAGAAGGAAAAATTACGGTATTAACCTTATCATACTATTACAATCTTACTATGAAAACACACTAAAAAAATATGTGAAATAAATTAACGAAAAATAAATTAGTAAGATAAACAAAAAAAATTAAAAAGAAAAAATAACTTGAAAATTAAATTACAGAACTTTAAAGAAGAGAAAAGAAATTTTTACCTCAAAATGTAGATTCACTTTTTTCTTATTTTTAATAAGAAAAAATTAAAAAAACAATTAAAAAAATTATTTAAAAAATTAATTCTACGAATTAAAATAACTTACCTCCCCGGCAACGGTGCCAAAAACTACTTGTGCAAATTTTATTGAACTCACAAGTGCACAAATCTATTATAGAATAGATCAATTGTGACGAGTGTCGATCCCACGAGAAGGTAGATTTTAATTATGTGTAAAATTAATTTTCTAAATAGGTGGATGTGGTGAAAATGATTTAGAATATCCTAAAATTTAAATTAGAATGACGGGAATAAATTAAAACAAACTCTATTGAAATGAAGCACTTGAGTATCTAGATCTGCATCAACATGCACCATGGCATAAATATTTCTTATTAATGCCAATTAAATCATGATGGAGGATTCCAGTCCTCATGAACCACACTCTAATCAATATGGTGCTAAGGGCTTATCGTGCCAAATAATAATAACCTTGTGCTAGGGAGCCGATTAAACCAGTGCGGTATCAAGACAAGATTATTACTATTTACCGACGAAAAGTCAAAACATCCCCAAAAATTAAAGGGGAAGAGAAAATAAATTTACTAAATAAAGCTCATGGCACATGTTGAGACTTCACCTTCAACCCAAGCTTAAAAAAAATTAGTCACTTATAATTGAACTAAGGATAAAATAAAAATTTATTAAAATACATAGAAAATACAAGATAGAGAAGGAATTACAAAAATTGGAACAAAAAATGAATTCAAGGATGTCAAATTAGAGGGGAGCCCCCCTTTTTATAAATACATTGAGCAAATCATGACCATCCTCTATTGTCCTCAACTGTCTTTATAAGTCTTCAAAATGGGATACTAATGTTGGTTATTGTCGATCCCAACAATTATGTGATTTACAAAATTCGAGCAGGTTGGTTAGGTGACGCTTTACATGTAGAAGTTCATTAAGGCGATTGAAGAGGATTTTTCTCATTGAAGTACTCGTGAAATATAGTACAAGAGAAAATACAACTATTAAACAAACATACTTTAGTAGGAAACAAATAATTTCAATCAACAAAGGAATAGTAAAACAAAATAACAAAGAGTTAAATCTTCAAAAAGAAATGGGAAAAGTCTCAGTCAAAATTTTATTGGTCACTCAAATTTATTTAGGTGTTTTCTTCATGTGGTTGGTACTCTACATATGGTTTTTAATCTTTGACCATAAACTTTAAAAATGACATTATTCTTTGGATTCTTAATTTTAATAGCTCCATGTGGAAAAACAGTGTGAAAAATAAATAAACCAAACCACCGAGAGCGTAATTTATCTAATGATAGGTACAAGTGAGAATTAGATAAAAATGCTTTTTGATCTGGTGTAAAAGATTTTCTCATAATTTTACTTGTCATGAAAGACTTTCATTCTCTACTTGTAATTCTTGGCATTTTTATATGGATTATTGTAAATTATTTTAAGTTTTGCCAACAATAATATTCTTTCCCAACCAGCCTATTGTATGTCAAAGTTTAATTTATTGATGGCCTAGTAGGCATGATGCTCGAGTTCTATAGGTAGGTGACAAGCTTTCCCATATTAGCCTATAGGGTGACATCCCAATAAAGGTCTTAAAAGTCGTTCATATGCCCATAATGCATCATCGAGTCTCAATGACCAGTTCTTTTTATCTGATATCACCATCTTTTATAATATTTACCTGATTTTTCAACTTGGCCAGTAGCTTGAGGATAGTATGAGGTCGTCACTTTATGAATGATTGAGTACTTTTTCAAAGGAGCTTTGAATGATTTGTTGTAGAAATGTGTACCACCATTATTGATTATCACCAGAAAGAATCCAAAGTTTGAAACAATGTTGTTTTTCAAAAATTATATCACCACCTTGTAATCATTAGTTCTACACGGAATTGTTTTACCCATTTGTATACGTAGTCAATGGCAACCAGTATGAACTAGTGGCCAAAAGAAGGAGGAAAGGGTCCCATGAAATCAATTTCCCATATATAAAAAATTTCAACTACAAAAATAAGGTTTTGTGGTATTATGTTCCTTCAAGTAATACTTCCTATACATTGACACCTATCACATGAAGAACAAAATTTGTTAGTGTCTCGAAATAATGTTGGCCAATAGAAACCATATTATTAAACTTTAGCAGTTTTTTTCTTACCACTAAAATGGCCTCTACAAGTGTGATCATGGCAGGATGACAGGGTGTTTTGAAATTTGCTCTCAGAGACACATCGTTGGCAATTTGATCAGCACAAAACTTAAACAGATAAAGATCATCCCAAAAGAAATATTTATTTCAACAAAAAATTTGGCTTTGTCCTACTTAGTCCAATGTATGAAAATTGTCTTATAGTAAGATAGTTAATTATATCAGCATGCCATGGTAGTACTTTCACACTCATTAATTGTTCATCTAAGAATGATTCATTCAATTGTAATAGTTTTGGAATTATGTCAAAAATGAGACGAGAAAAATGATTTGCCACCACATTTCCACATTTTTTATGCCTTTCTTATCTTTGAACTAAATGTTGAATTCCTGCAAAAGTAATACCCAGGGAATTAGTTTGGCCTTCAAATATTTCATTATAAGAAGATATTTAAGAACAACAAGATCTATAAACACAATTATTTTACTACCTACGAGATAAGAACAAAATTTTTCTGATGCAAATGCAACTGCTACCATTTCCTTTTCAGTGGTCAAGTAATTTAACTTTGTATCATTCAATTTCATACTAGTGTAGTAAATAACATGAGGAATTCAATCAACTCTTTGTCCTAATATTGCTCCTTTTACATGATCAGATGCATTACACATGAGCTCGAAAGGTAAGTTTTAGTTTAGGGTTGAATGATGAGTAATGAGGTCAGCAATTGCTTTAATTTTCCAAATATGCAAGACATGAATCATCAAAATAAATGGTACATCCTTAGCAAGTAAATTGAATGAAGGTCTAGAGATTTCGCTGAAATCTTTAATTAAACATCGATAAAAACTTTATCAGAAAAAATGCTTAACATACTCGTTGAAATGTAACATGTGTATTGTATAATCCAAATGGCATTCTCCTATGTCAAAAGTGTAAAAAATGCGAGTGAAAGTGGCTTTCTCTTAGTCTTTTAGTGCTATAAAAAATTAGTTATGTCTTGGGTAGCCATCTAGAAAGCAATAAAATTCATGACCCGCTAATTTATCAAGCATTTGATCGATAAATGGTCAAGAAAAATGATCTTTTCATGTGATATAATTCAACTTCTTATAATCAATACATATGCACTAAGTCATTTTAGTATATATTAATTCATTGTTGACGTTAGTAACTATTACAACTTCTGACTTTTTAAGAACAATTTGCACAAGACTGACCCACCCATGAACTATTAGAAAAGGGGTAAATAACACCTACATTTAATAGTTTAAGGGCTGCAGCTCTAATAATTTCTTTCATATTAGGATTTAATCGGCGTTGTATTTATGTTGTAAGTTAAACATTTTAGTTAAGGTGAATATTGTGCATGCAATCTGCTAGGCTTATACTTTTATATTAGTTATGGTCCATCCTAATGCCTCTTTGTGCTCTCTTAAAATACCCAACAACTTACTCTTTTCATTATCATCAAGAGAGAATAAAATGATTATTGGAAAATTATTTTCATCTCTCAAGAATGCATCTTCCAAAATGTTAGGTAAGGATTTGAGCTCGAGTTTGATGGTGCTTCTGATGATGGGCTAACTTGCTTCCCTTATCCATCGATAGTGATGAATTGAGTAGGACATTAACCTTGCCAATCAATCTGTCAACATCAAAATTTAAATTAAAGTGAGTTAAATATATTTTTAAAGGGTCATACTAAAGTTAGAAGGAAAAGTATGATCAACTAATTCTTCAACTAAATCTATATGAATAGTTCCTTTATTTGCATTGCGAGGTTGTTTGACAATGTTAAAGATTTTTAACTCTATAGTCATGTTATCAAAGGACAACTGCATATTTCTGGTCCTGCATTAAATGTGAGTATCACAGTTGCCAAAAAAGGTTGACAAAAAATAATGGGGATGTGCTTCTTCGAATCATACTTTGATTAAGTGTCAATCACAATAAAGTCAACAAAAAAAAACTTATCTACCTAGATAAAAATATTGTCCATAATACCGTTGATGTATTTTCATCGATCGATCTACAATTTGTAACTCAACTAGAGTTGGGTGTAATTATCCCAATCCAAATTTTACAAATACTAAGTAATGCAAAAGATTCATGCTAGCCCCTAAATCCAACAAAGCATTCTCATATATGTGGCTCGTAATACCAAATGAGATAGTAGAGAAGGTTGGGTTTGTAAATTTTAGAGGAACTTTGTGTTAGAGTATCGAACTAATATTTTCTATTAGAAAGACCTTTTTTTTAACGTGAATATTTCTCTTTTTAGAGCAAAGGCCTTTAAGAAACTTAGCATAATAGGGCACTTATTTTATAACATTAAGCAAAAGATGGTTAACACGTACCTGTTTAAATATTTCCTTTATCTCATCTATGGAACTTCCCTTATTTGCTTTAGCTAATCTTTAGGGAAAAGAAGCTTTAGGGACATACTCTTGTGGCATGCTTTCTTCTTTCTCTTTTGGTGATAAGTCCTTATAGTCCAAAGGTTCAACTTGAGTTGTCTTTATCACTAGCTACTACTGACTACTCTCCAGCAAAAGATGAACTGGAATTTTATTTCTCTGAATAAGATGAACCCAATGATGAAACCGTGTTCGCATTGCAAAACTCCTCTGATGATTCAGACAGTGATCAGTCCCAAGTTATTTTCCACCAACATTTAATGTCCCTTGATACTACTGTTTCTATTCCTTCCATCAAACTCCACATTTTGCCCTCAAAATTCCAAAGGCCCATTCCAGCAATTGGTCTCATAGACACTGGCGCTCAACGCAGCATGTTAAACTTCATTTGCAGAGAGAGGAGAGAGAGTTTAGAAACACATAGCTTTAGAGAACACACGAGTTTATTTCTTAGAAAACTTCTTATGCTTACAAAGAATGGGAGAATCCTTTATATAGGAGAATTCTCGAGGAGATAGGATATGATTCCTATCTTTTCAAAAGTAAAAGCAAAATACATCATGACTTCTTTGATAATTAAAGCATGACTTTGACAAAAAGAAAAGCTTAAAGTAAAAGCAAACTTTAATAATTATACAGGACAAGACATAAAGTAAAACATAATTATTACAACATGACAAACGACTTTATGGAGAATAGAGATTTATGTAGTCGTCTTTGGAGGAGCTTTCAGTTTCATCTGGGTCGGTGTCACAGGAGACTGTTGGGAAAAAGATTTTGGAGAGCTTTGGATGCTTGCAGTCGGGACCACGGCAATGTGGATAAGGGCAATCTCGTCTATATCCTGGTTTGAGTGGGGATGACTGAGGCATTGAGTTTGGTGTCTGAGTGGCCTTATCGGCTTTAGAGGGGTGTGATGATGAGCCTGGTTCAGTCATGGTTGGTTCTGTCTCTTATACACATCTCTTACAGGAAGGAATTCTTCCCATGGGTCTTGTGAGTCTTGGTAAAGGAAGTCGGTGTAATCTGGTTTTTCTTCTTTGATAATGATTCCGATGGACTTTGGCTTGGAGATGGCAGATGGAGTAGGGATCATGATAAGGTAATGTTGTGGGCCTAAGAAAGTGTGAAAAATATCCTTGTGTGGCGGAGTCTAGTGATTTAATTGACAAAGGTAGTTGTGCAGGGTAGATTGAATTTCATTGTCAATGATAGCTAGGTGAGGTGCAGTGAACCATTCATACACTTGATCTTGAGTCTAAAAGAGATTTGTATCTGGATGCTAAAAGTAGGGCCTGTGAATGAAGAAGATGGATGTGAACATTTGTGCTTTAGAAGTAGGCAGACGTTCAAGATTGTAAATCTCTTACAGTTGTTGTAGCTTCTTTCTCCACCATGGGATGGGGGAAAACCATTTCAGTAGGGTCCAGGTGAGAGAGGTGGCCTGTTCTAGATTAAAGAGATGTGCCAAAGTGGGAGCGATGGGTAGAACTAATTTGGTGGCATAAAGAATAGTTAGGCACCAGATGTACCATAACTCATTTTCAGTGATTTCTCTAGATAGATCAAAAGTTAAACCTGTAAGGAATAGATTTTCTGGGTAGAAGGTAGAAAATGAAAATGAATCTGCTAGAAGGTAAGCTTTCGTAAAGAAGCGGAAAACAACTTTTCGTGCAAATTCCTGGATAGCAAAGACAAAAGTGAAAGTTTTGTCAAGGGGAAAGTTTTTCTTGGTGAGAGCTTTTGGTGGGAGAGATGTAGCCATGAAGATGATTAGAAAGTGGTAGGTTGTAGAAACCAAAGTGAGAGGGTTATCTGGTTTGGAGAGCTTGGATAGCATATCAGGGATAAGGTTCTAGGATCCTTTTATATGCTTAACTGAGAAGTCATATTTTGCAAACCAATTTTTTAAGTGGAGTAATATTTTTTCTGGAACAGTTTTACCTTTAAAATTGAAAATATTGGGGATGGCTGAACTGTCCATGCAGATGAGAAAGTGATGTCCAATAAGATGATACTCAAACTTTTTGATGCCACTCTTTACCGCTAAGATTTTTTTGAAGACGTTATGGTAGTGTTTCTGTGTGTCAGAGAAGTGTCCACTAGCGTAAGCGATACAATGTTCTTTTCTATCGAATTCTTCGAGGAGAATAGCACCCCATGAGTCATCACTAGCGTTTGTCTGCAATATGCGCTTTCCATCAGTAATCAGTTTTAAAGGAGGCAGATTTTGAGCAATTTGCTTGAGGGTAGTGACGGCAGTGGTGTGGTCAGTATTCCACTCAGGGGGCTTCTTTTTCAATAAAGCCGAGAGGTAATGAGTGTAGTGATCCACATGTGGGATAAAATTTCTGATGTAATTGATGATGCTGAGAAACTGTTGGACTTGCTTTTTGGAAAGCTGCTGATCTGGAAAGTGAAGCAATTCTTGGGCAATGTGCTTTCCTGGCTGGTAGTGGCCATCTTTTATGATCATACCAAGAAATTCAATGGTATATGTGGCGATGGTACTTTTCTTGGCGGAGAGCATAATTCTATGACTTTAGAGAATATCATAGAATTGAGTTAACAGTTAGTGATGTTCATCATGTGATCCTAAAAAAAAGTAGAATGTCATCAATGTAAATCAATGAATGATGCAAAATGGGTTGAAAGATTTGGACCATGGACTTTTGAAAAATAGATGGGGCAGTCTTGAAGCCAAAGGGTAGGATGGTCCATTGAAAATGGGCATTTGGGATGTAAAAGGCAGTTTTGTAATGCTCAGAGGGTTCAATGCCTAATTGCCAAAAACCTAATTTTAAATCAAATTTCTCAAAAATGTGGGCATCTTTGAGAAAAGTAAACATGCTCTGTCGGCGGGGTAAAGGAAACTTGTCGTCTTGTAAAAACATATTGAGTGGCTGATAATCAATGACTAAGCGTTTCTTTCCTCGAACAATTTCATAATGCTTTTCAACATAAAAGGCTTGGCAAGCCCATGAAGAACGTGTGGGCTCAATGAGACCTTAGACTAACGATTGGGAACATTCTGTTTGGGCGAGGAGTAAGTCAGAATGACTCATTCCTGGATGGGTAGCTTTGGTTGGGTTAATGTCTTCATTTAGTTTGAAAGGTAACTTAATGAAGAAAGACTTATTTTTCCACAATGGGTTTAGATGGGTAAACTCAAAATGGGACTCTGGACAGAAACTCAAAAGTTTGGTGGAAATATCCTGGTAGGACGGGGGAGTGTCAGACAAATTGTAAAGTTTCAAAATGTCTGTGAATGGTTTAAACATGGATTTGACTCGGATTCTAGTGGGAATGATTTGGAGGTGTTTGATTTGGTGAAGGATATCAAAACCTAACAAGATATCCTTATTAAGAAGAGTGGAACCAATGACCTTGGTCCAGATGATACAATTGGGAAAGATTTGAATACCAATGAGTTCATTGGTAATCAAAGAAGTGGTGAAAAATTTGCCATTGACAGCTCTGAAATTTTCTTCATATTTTGTCCAAGAGTCTGGTGGAAGAATGTGTAGGTTTAACATGTTGCGTTGAGCGCCAGTGTCTATGAGACCAATTGCTGGAATGGGCCTTTGGAATTTTGAGGGCAAAATATGGAGTTTGATGGAAGGAATAGGAACAATAGTATTAAGGGACATTAATTGTTGGCGGAAAATAACTTGGGACTGATCACTGTCTGAATCATCAGAAGAGTTTTGCAGTGCGAACACGGTTTCATCATTGGGTTCATCTTGTTCAGAGAAACAAAATTCCAGTTCATCTTTTGCTGGAGAGTAGTCGGTAGTAGTTTGAAGATGCTCGACTAACCGGATGAATTTTTCTCTTTTGTTGGGACAACCTTTGGCATAGTGACCTTTTTTCTTGCAGATAAAACATCTGTTTGATTTTTTCCGTTGGAATTCCCTGAAAGAAGATGATTTCTTTCGGAAGAATCTGTAAGGTTTTTTGGACCTGCGAGGCTTTGATGAAAATTCTAAATATCTGTATTTTCGAAAATGCTTTTTCTTTTTAGGACTGCAATCACAATCTTTTTTCTTTTTGCATTTGATCTGCAAGTAGGGCTTTTTGCAGGCACTCCTGAATGGTTCTTTGTCTTTCAATAGTTCTTTGAAAAACTGCTTTTACTCACAGAGTTTGTCAAGGCAAGTTTTGGCAAGTTGGAAGATTTTTCCAAGAGAGATGTTGTCAAGGCTAAGATTGGATGCTGTAAGTTGCCTTTGGATATCTGGCTGAAGTTCATCAGGAAGAGAAGCCAGAAAGACATGCTTTAATGTAGGCTCATTGAATCCATTAAGCTTGTAAAACAACAAAGACATGCATTTGTAATGAAAATCAAGATCCTTAGCATTGAGGGAACAACATTTCATGTTGAGATAGTCTCCTCTTGCAGCTTCAAAAACTGCAGATGGGTCTCCAAGGAATTGATCATAGAGAACTGCAAGGGCACTTGAGACTTCTAGTAGTTGAACAAACTGTAATTGTCTGTATTGTCCCAAAGAATCAAACCAATCTCTTAGTGCACCCATAAAACGAGTAGCAAATTCTCTAAGGATTGATTGAGTGGTTGCTCTAGGCTATAGCATTTGGAGGTCAATCCAGGCAGACATCTCATTAAGGCGATCACGCCATTTAGAAGGTGGAATATCATCAAAGGTGAACTATGGACCATTTGACGATTTTTGACCAGTGGGGGCTTGAGATTGAGTTGGAGCAGGTTGATTGGTGGCTGAAGATTCGAGCATGTCGTCCTCAACATCAGAGGGAATATCAACAAATGGGTCTGTGTGAGAAGTTTGGCCCTGATTAAGGTGGTCAGGTTGGGCCATCAAGATTCTTGTGATATCAGCATATGACTTTTCTGAGTCACCAGTTGATATAAAAGATTTTGTATCAGTTTCAGATTGGCTGGTGGAAACGGCTAGATTTGAATCAAAAGTTTGATTATCGGTAGTAGATGAGTGAGCAACTGTATGAGCACTAAACTGGTGCATGGGTTCTTTGTCTTTGGACTGGATTAGAGGTGGAGATGAGATAGGTAGTGGATGTGTTGGCAGTGTCCCGGGCATATAATTGAGAGACTGTTGGTCAAGAAAAGATGGTTGATGAATTTTGACAGGGCGTGGTTGAGGTTTAGATCGTGGTTTAGACTTTGGTAGAGGTGGCAACGGGTTATCTCGGAAAAGAGTATGAGTCATTCCGAATAGTTTGGAAGGATCATACTGTTTAATAGGGGAAAGCATAGAGGCAAATGGATGGTAGGTTGGGCCAATGGACGGGATAGGTGGAGATGTTGTAAAGAGGGTAGATCTCTGTTTTTCATTAAGGTTATGATGTCTTTAACCTCTTAATGTTGTTGGGGTGAATTAGTACTCACTTCATGTATCTTTTAAGGTTGGGCACTGACTGACTTGGAAATTTTTTTTCTTAACAATCATCGCCAAGGTTTGAACTGAAGAAGCAAGTTAACCCACCAACTTCTTGAGGTTTGAGATTGATTGGGCTTGTCAATTGATAGGAGCTTGTATCTCATTCCGCAACTTATCAATGGTGCGATTTTGTTGTTTTAACGCAAAGTGAGTTAAATTTTTTAAATTCTTTAGTGTCTCTTCCCTTGGTTTGGTTTATAAGTAGCTTTAATTTTGATTATATTGCCTAAATGGTGGTTGAGAGATTTGAGGAGCTCAAGGAACTGGTTGCCTTGGTGGAACTGCTGCTGTTGGTCAGCTATGATGGAATCCATGAAACTATAAAAGTTAGGATGATCTTTCTATCTAAGATTGCAAGTGGAGTAAGGGTTGTAGTTCAACTACTTTCTTATCAAATTGATGGCATTGACTTGATCTAAGTATGAATCATAATCAAATTGACTACAACCATGTGGCTCTGTTGATTTAGCAGCCGTTAATGATATTATTTGGCAAAAAAGTCCTTCAATTTATTTTTAACTTCCTTAATTTTCGATCTTGACTTGCAATATGGACTTCAACTAGGGGTAAAATGGAAATTTATTAAAATACGTAAAAAATACAAGATGGAGAAGGAATTAGAGAAATTTGAATTAAAAATGAATTAAGGGATGCAAAATTAGGGTGGGAGCCCCCCTTTTTATAGATACACTGAACAAATCATTGCCATCAGATTAAAAACATTTTCGATGCTCAGGATTGTGCCACGTCATTGGTCAATAGGACGCGGTTTGAATAATGACACGGTTTAACTACACAGTTTGAATAGTGACACGATTTGACCATGCGGTTTGAATAGTGACGCGATTTGGTTGTAAACAATTCCGTGTACATGCATGTACCGGACGCGCGATTTTTGGTCCACTAACAACGCCATAGATTCTCTGCTGACCTATTTTGGATAAGAATTTTAGTCCAATAGTATCGTGACACTTCATCGGTCAATGCCACATCATCGTTCCGTATATGTGAACATTGTCATGAACAGTACTGTACATGTGAATAGTACCGTACATGTGAATAGTGTAATTTTTCCTTTTATGCTCCTCCTAAGGATTTCGACTGTCCTGAGTTCAAAAGTGATGTCCGTTTTGCTGTCTGATCTCTCGTTTATTGTGAAATGAACATGATGCCTCTAAAATACATAAAATACTTAATTAAAATAAAACACATATAATTAAATCACAAAAGACTTAAATACATAAAAGTAAGGGTGTTAGTAAGATTTAAAATGTAAAATGACGATTTTCTCCTTTATAATATATACTTTCTAACACGCGACACACCCCCAACCAGCTTATTGATACTCCCTAGCAATTAAAGTGGAAACAAAATTCAAATGCAAAATGAATTTTTTTTAAAACACTCGTGTTTATTCAATCAGACTAATGATAACAATCAAATAAAAGTATAAGCATTATCTCAAGTCTAAAGAAATATACTCCCACATCAACCATCCACATGCATTAGTCCAACAGACTTTGTCATAGCTACTTTCAAGAGTGACATGTCAAACCCCAAAATATCACGGGAAGTAGTATCACTCTCACAAGGACATTAAACCCAATAAAAATAGTCACTCCAATGAATGCTAAATTTGAGAGAAAATAATAAAGAAGTAATATCACATGCTCTTACCAAGATGAAAGAAATATGCCCACAGCTTAAAAATAATACGATCTTAAGTAAAAAAAAAATGCTAATCAACCCAATTTATTATTTTTTCTTTTTTTTCTTTTTTTATGCACCACTACATCCTTTTAGCCCCTATAACTAGCTTCTATTTCAAACGATAGCTCCCTAAAATCAAGGACTTACAAATGAATGAAAATAGGAAAAATAAATTATATGTTTGAGAAACAGTAGAGATATTTTGAAAATTACAATGTATATTTTGCTTATTTATTATTATTGTTATTTGTTTTCTCTTTTTTCTTTTTTTCTTCTTTTTTGAAATAATTTTTTTTGTATGGCACAACTTTACCGAATAAGATAATTATTTATATTTTTCTCAAACATAAATAGGTGATGGAACTTGTAAGACGTCGGGTAATACTCCAAATCGGAGTGAGTCAAGATGATAAGTTGACAGAGAAAAGTTTTTTTTTAAAGGCTCAAAAGGGTTAACTTTGGATATTTCACAAAAGGGATGGCTAGAAAGGCTCAAACGGGTCAAAGATGACATTTCCATAATCTTTTAGGGCTCTAAATAATCTTCCATATCTACTAGTTGATGGACCTACAGATGTAGCAACACATTTTTTTCTCTCTCTTTTTTTAATTTTATTTAACATTTTTTTTAGGATTGACTCAAAGGAAATCTAGAGATTATGTATAAAATAATAAACTTCTAAGTTGTATGAAAAATGAGCAAAAAGTATTACTCTCTAAGAAAAATGACAGGCTAAAAAACTCACTTGGTATTCTCTATTACATGTGCATTCCTTCAAGCAACTCATATTTGTCTCCGACATCAACATGTAGAGTAGCAAATATGGTGTAACATCACTTAAGACAAAGATAATACAAATACTAAAATTTGAAAATCATCATGTCATCTAATGTTAGAAAAAATCACACATTTTTTTTTAGGTTCAAACGACATTCTACCTCCCAACTTATTCCAAACATGAAAAGAAAATATGCATGCAGAAAAGTGAAAATGATGCAGAAAAACTAATTAGAAAAGTTACACTTAAAATGATAGAAAAAGAAAATGATTTTTTTTCACTAAGAAGATATGTTTCTAGAGTCACTGCACTCCATATTCAGCCATCTTCGACTCAAAAATTTGAAAGTATATATTTATAAAGGAGAAATTAGAAAGAAGAAGAAAAATGATTGTCAAAACTTAATAAAGAAAAATAAAATGTTTGTAATTTATTTATTTATTTTTTAAACGAAGAAGATGCATTTCTAGAGTCACTACACTCCATATTCAGTCATCTTCAACATAAAAAGTTAGCCACGGTTAGTCTCTACAACAAAAAAAATCAGAAAAAACTTAATCAAGATTCCACAATTAAGATTCCACAATAGTCAACTATTCCCTCCCCTCAACCAGAATGAAACATTGTCCTCAATGTTTTAAAGAAAAGAAGTAGAGTTTAGAATATATCACTTAGGTGGTGCTACACAGAAGAAAATATTTACAAACAGAGAGTCAAATCTAATTTGCACTTCTTACTGCGACTACTATTACCATCATTATTTAGACACTCTAACACCAAGGTCCTGGATTCTGGCTCTGGTTTATAAGCTTGTAACATATCAAGTTGCTCATTAGCAGTGTGAGCACAAATAAAAAGTTTTTTCGCTGTGGAAGGGATGAAATAATTTTTTATTGCATGGTTAAGAAATGCGATAAAACCATCATAAAAGTTATTGACATTTAACAAACCGATGAGTTTCTGGTGAATGTGCAGATGAGCCCAGGATGCTAATGTGACAAGTGCCTCTAGAGTTGCAAGATCTCCTGGTAGGAAAATAAAAGCATCACCATGATTAACATTTCAGTTATTCTCTCTTGCATACCTGAGACGGTTAACTTTTCTTCAGTCGATGAGTCAGACAAACTACCCAAAGGTTTTAAGGTTCTTGGAATGATGCATAACACTTGGCTTTCTCTGACAAAAGCAGCTTCTGAGACCAATTTTGATAACCCTCAGTTACCTCCTCCATACACTAAGTGTAATATTCTCTCTGCTATGCTTCGACCAAGATCTATGGTTGCCTCAACGAACTCTTTGTGTTTGCCATAGTTAAATCCAAAAGCACACAAATGTTCTTGAATTGTTTATTGGGAATAGCTGCCATTGTGATACTTCTCAAAAATAATTTGTGAGTGCTTAACAAAAAGTCATATTTAAGAATCTTGGTGACAGTGGGTCACAACTGTGTATGACATAGCATGTCAGTGTCAATTAACACGTAAAACACATGGCTCGAGAGTTAAAAATGAAACAGTAAAAAGAAAAATAATAAACAATAATAAAATTATTAAAGACAATAATGCAAATGATAAAATAACAGTGAAATAAAATAACAATAAAGTAAAAGGATATTTACAGGTACTTGTGACTGTGGCTCACATCTTCCTTTGATTTTAGGCCCATAACAGTGAGGATAGGCTTCCCATCCAGTTTTCTTATAAACGGGCAAACAAGGTCCTTTATAGTTAGATTCCCGAGACTATATCATGCATGCTCTTTCTAGAATAATGGCCATAACTAGAAAATTGCTCCTTGGACATATCCACTGGGATGCATTTTAAGAGACAAAAGGATATCATCCAATGACTCCTTATTCAAGCCATCTCTAATGAATTGAATCTTGTCTTCCCTATTATCAGACACAATTCCTAAAGAACATGATTTTTTATCGCAACTCATTCTAGCACACTTATGACAAGCAACAAAAATTCTTCGAACTCTTCTTTTTCTTGTATTATTTTCTTTACCACAACCAGGCATGTATGTAATAAATTTTGGAGGCAACTCATCTGCCAATTATACTTTGGCCTCGATTAACCAGCGGATGTCAGCAGGCATGTTATTCCTCATAAGCAATCACATGCGTTTGGACCGAGCTTTATAGATTGCAAGGAGGGCATTCTGAGGAAGTGAAGGGAATTGATTGTGAAGCTTTGCTAGAATCTCGTTTTTGTCCATCATTTCGCCTCAAAATATTTGTTAGTAGGGGAAACTGAAGTAACCGAACCGATTTCGATGTCTTCTCCATGTGGTTAGTACTCTAGGTATGGCTTTAATCTTTGACCATTAACTTTAAAAATAACATCGTTCTTTCGATCCTTAATTTTAATTACCCCATGTGGAAAAACAGTGTGAACAATAAAGGGGCCAAACCATCGATAGCGTAACTTATCTGGGAATAAGTGCAAGCGAGAATTAAATAAAAACACTTTCTAACCTGGGGTAAAAGATTTTCTCAAACTTTGCTTGTCATGTAAGACTTTCACTCGCTGCTTGTGAATCTTGGCATTTCGTATGCATCATTGCGAATTTCTTCAAGTTCTACCAGTTGTAATCTTCTTTCTAAGCTAGCTTGTTGCATGTCAAAATTGAATTTCTTAATGGCCTAGTACGCACGATGCTCGAGCTCCACAAGTAGGTGGCAAGTGTTTCCATACACTAGCTTGTAGGGTGACATCCCAATTGGGGTCTTGAAAGTGGTTCTATATGCCCATAATACATCATTGAGTCTTAATGACCAATCTTTTCTGTCCAACCCCGTCGTCTTTTCTAATATGTGCTTTATTTCTCGATTACAAATTGTTGAGTGTTAGAAAATGTATATTTATGAAGGAGAAAATCGTCATTTTACACTACAAGTTTTACTAACACCTTTACTTTTATGAATTTAACCTTCTTTTGATTTAATTCCGTGTGTTTTATTTTAATTAAGTATT